>CM053592.1:6821747-6890049 GCA_028646515.1 Pseudochirops corinnae
ATAGTATCTTGAATTCTCATAAAGTCATTTGCTTCCATTTGCTCCACTCTAATTCTGAAGGAATTATTCTCTTCAGAAAGCTTTTGAAATTGTTTTTCCATCTGGCAAATTCAACTTTTTAAGGCATCTTCTCCTCATTGGCTTTTTGGGCCTCTTTTGCCATTTGAGTTAATCTATTTTTTAAGGTGTTGTTTTCTTCAGTCAGATTGTTGATTCTCTTTTCGTGATTTTCTTGCATCATTCTTATTTCTCTCCCCAATTTTTCCTCCACTTCTCTTATTTGGTTTTCAAAATCCTTCTTAAGCTGCTCTGTGGCTTGTAACCAGTCTGCATTTTTCTTGGAAGCATTTGGTGCAGGAGTTCTGACTTTGTTGTCTTCCTCCCGTTTTCATGCTTTGATCCTTTTAGTTCCCACAGAAGGAATCTAAAGTTCGGTTGCTGGACTTGTTTTGCATCCTTTGCCTGCTCATGTTGCCAGTCAGTTACTTGACTTTTTAGCTCTGTGGAACTCTGTTTCCAGAGGGGAGAGCTCTGTCCCAAATCGCTGGGGTTTTCACAGCTGCCAGAACTATTAGGAGGCCGCTGTCTCTGCAGCCCCTGCCAGCTTAGGCTCACTGGTCGCACACCCCAGAACCACCACCCAGGACCATGATCCAGATCCAGGCAGGTTAAGGCAAGAGCGCTTAGCCTCTGAACGATCGCTTGGCCCCCCTGCAATCTGCAGGCCGGGAGCTCTGAAGCAGCCATGTAGAGGCAGCTGCAGGGCCACTGCTTCTGCTGCTTTCTTGCCCTTGGGGCAGATGGCTGGACCTGCTTTTCTCACCCAAATTTATCATATATATTTATGTGACCCTTGGGCAAGGCCATTTACTTATCTGTAAAAGAAGGACCTCTCACTTTGCTCCCAGTCTGGTAACTGGCCTGCTCAGGATGGGGAACAGCAAGAGACGCTATTAGAGCAGTGGGGGAGGGCATTTGAAGGGGGGCTTGGTCTGGGATTATCGCACATTCTGTTTCACGTTCGATAAGCAGATATGAATGACGCCATTCAGATGGACTTAGCAAAGCCGGGCCTACTGCCTAAGCCGTTTGGAGAACATTGCCTCTTGTGGTAGCCACATAACACAGTTCCTAGGTTTCTCCTCATAATTCATACAGTTTAACAGTCGAACTTCTGAGCCATCACATAGACAGATGGATTGTCCAAGAACATTATTATTGTGGTTCCCATATCTGTGGCTGAGATTTCCAAATACTTGGTTTGGAGAGCGAGCCTTGGTAATCTGACAAAGGACAGAGCAGGTTGGAGTTGGAGGGAAAAACCTCTGTGTCTCTGGACCTGGAGAGACACTGCTCTGCCATTTGTTGTGGGAAAATGTTAGCGGTGCTGCTGGTGCGGCTCTGCCAGCCAAAAGACACGCTTGATAGTGAATTTCTTAGAGGGTGTGGGGAGTTCTGTTCATTCAGGTGAGGTGAGAAATTGAGGTACTTTTCTAAATAAGCCCCCATTCTCTTAATTTGTTGTAACTTATCCAGTTTGGGGTGTGATGATTTAACAAATTACCTTTCGTCTTTTCCATGACTTTCTTTAGATGGGTGCCACACGAGCTGCGAACTGTAATCTCCATAATCAGTCCGTTGGGGAAGGGATAAGTGCTGCAATCCAGGATTTTCAAGTGAGACAGTACATCGAGCAGTTGAGTAATTGCAGAATTGGGCTTCAGCCTGCACTCCTGCGGAGGGCCTATTGGCTCGAGGCCGGATCCGTCAATGTCGGGCTTGTCACTGTGGACATTGCGCTGGCTGCTGATCACCATTCCAAGCATGAGGTGCAAAGACACTTCTTAGAAACTCATGACAGGAGAACCAAGAGGTGAGTGAAAGTGTTGGGAATGAAGGCATCCCCACGCGTAGACAGCTCCCTTAGTTGCTGTTAATAATTCACATGGGTAGAATGGTTGGGGTTTTTAATTTTGTTCCTTAAGTTATTTCTTTGTTAATCACTATTGTAGCAAGCATTAGCTGTGTGAATAAGTGCTTCTGGCCAGTCAGTCAGAACCAGTTCTTGATGAAGGTGGTGTTACTAAGTGGGATCATGGCCAGCCCAGTTTGGTTCTCATCCTTTCCCACTACTGGAAAAATCAACTGAAAGTGTATATTCTACCTAGAATACTATTCATGTGTGTGTGTGTACATATGTATGTATGCATGTGTATATGTGTATATACGTATATATATATATATATATATATATATATATATATACACACTATAATTTTTTCTTTTTAATTTAATAATATTTTATTTTTCCAATTACTTGTAAAGGCAATTTTCAGTATTTATTTTTTGAAAGATTTCGAGTTCCCAATTTTTCTCCCTCCTCTCCCTCTTCCCAAGATAGCAATCTGCGACACATATTGTACATGTTCCGTGGTATAAAACATACTTCCACATTAGTCATGTTGTGAAAGAAGAAACAGAACAAAAGGAAAAAACCACAACAAAAAAAGGAAAGCTGAAAACAGTCCACTTGGCTCTGCGTTCAGACACCCTTAGCTCTTTCTCTGGACGTGGACGGCATCTTCTGTCCTTAAGTCTTCCCATCATAAACCCGCTTGTCTTGGATCATCGTATTGCCATGATGAGCTCCATCAGCACTAGTGGATCCTTGCTGAGCTCTGTTCCTGTCACACCATCATTTAGGGCCAGATAGTGAAACTCTGTAGTAGAGTGAAAGCCCGTCCACTCTCAGAAACTTGAGTGAGGCGTGTGGAGTGACTGAATCCTGGTACACAAAGGGCATGATCTGAATCAGTAATGCCTCATTAGTCCTTTTAAAGTCTTTCAGGTAAATGAGGAGAGGATGGGTGACAGGACAGCCTGAAGACAGTCTGGATATAGTCATGAATAATAAGCTGATGGCTACGTGTTGCTTCTCTGATATGATATTACCATGTTAAAGAATGCTGTTAATTATTGTGTTCATTCTGCTTGTTAGACATCCTTATATTTTTTAAAGTGCTTTTAACTTTTGATAATCAGTCAGCAAGGATTTATTAAGCCAGGCATTGTGCTAGATACAGGGAATACACATCCAAAAAATATAATAATCTTTACTCTAAAGGAGCTTGTGTTTTGTCAGGTTCATAATTAAATATGTACAGAATAAACATGTCAGGAATGGATCCAAAATAAACACCAAGTAGCAAAATATAGGTAATTAGGAAAGGGGAGGGGATGAAAAGTGGGGGGGGGGTGTTAGGAAAGGCTTTATGGTGTTTGAGCATGATTCAGAGACAGAGATTAGGAGCAAGTGTGTCCAAGAACAGGAGACAGCCCCAAAGGCCCCGAGATGGGAAGTGGGGCAGAGAGAAGGCCATCTTGTCTGGATCCCAGAGTGTGCAAGGAGGAATTAGGCACAACAAGGCTAGAATAGTATCTCGAGGCCAGTTTGTTATGGGCTTTAGAGGGAGTTTCTGTTTCATCCTAGAGTCAGCAGGGAAACACTACAATTTACTGACTAGGGAGATGTGTGACACGGTCAGATGTGTCTGAAGGTAGATCATAGGAGGGGTGAAGGAGTGAGCAGTTGTGAGCCTGGGGGACTGTGGGAAGTTTGAAAGCAGGGATGGTGTGGCGGAGGGGGCAGAGAGCTTGAGCTCACTGATGGCACTATTGAGGTCTAGGTGTGTTGGCCATCCAGGCTGAGCCATCCAGTAGGCATTTGGTGCTAGCAGCCTGGCACTCAGGTTCTCCTCTAGCCTTTGCAGGGCTTGGGTAAGTAGATTAGAGAATCATCAGTATAGGAGATGTTAACTGACTCCATGGGAGCTGACAGGTTCACCAAGTGAAGCAGAGTAGAAGGGGAGGGCCTGTCAGAGCCTTGAGGGAGGCTCCCTTGAGCAGACTGGAGGAAGACCCAGCAAATGAGGCTGAGAGATTGCCAGTGAGATGAGGAGGGGAGAAGACCGGGGTTTGGTGTCAGTGCAAAGAGTGCTGGAAATGAAGCCAGGAGCCTTGCGGTCTTTCCTGGTTCCTCTCCTTGCTAGACTTACGACTTTGGACATGTCATTCCCTATTTCTATAAAAAGGGATTGTGTATTGCCTACCACTCAGGCCTTTTGGAAGCCTATTGGTTTCAGGTTTGCAAAGTATTGTATGCAGATGTGCTCCTTCAGTCCTCTTTCGTGATCCTCTAGCATCGAGTGCATTTATTCCTCAATTTAGAAATGAGAAAAATAAGGCTCAGGGTCACCCATTGTCCTTGGTGAGATTGGAACACGGTGCCACACAGAAAGGTTGACGATGTAGGTGAATGTTCTTGGGATTTGTTTCTGCTCCCCAGGCTGTGGTTTTTGTGGCCAGACGATGGAGTGAAGAACAGAAGGACCCGCAACAAGTGTGGCTGTTTAGGAGGCTGCAGGTTCTTTGGGGGCACGGCCACTGGCCTGGACTTCTTCAAGCTGGAAGAGCTCACTCCCTCCAGCACGTCGGCCTTTTCCAGCACGAGTGCGGAGTCTGACAGGTGCTACGGGCAGTCTCTCCTGCAGCCTGGAGAATGGATCATCACCAAAGAAATACCCAAAATTGTGGATGGTGAGAGCATGAACTGTTCTTTCATTTGTAGTTTGGATGTGATCGGCAGCTGGGTCTCACGGGGGCTGCGAGTGTGAGGGAAATCTCCTTATTGCGCACGCTCAGTGAATCACTTCCTTCTGCTGGGAAGAGGACAGAGAAATAGTGATGGGAAGGAAGCATGACACAGTAAGGCCAAACCAAGCTTGTCATGTTTGTCTATTTTGAACTTTGCAGACATAGACATGCTGGCATTTTGTGACACATTCTGACTGTTTGATCAAACCACAGTGTGATTTTGAGGCACAACTTTAGAGTATTTGTGATTTAAGGTAGAAGCAGCTTGCTTACCTGCGCACCCGTGTGTGTGTGTGTGTGTGTGTGTGTGTGTGTGTGTGTGTGTGTGTGTGTGTGTGTGTGTAAAATCCACCATTATGGTTTTTCACATCATTTCTTTGGGAATGAATTCAGATGCACCTTGCCCCACATCATTACAACCTGTGTGGTTCAGTTTTATGTTCCCAAATGATTTTGAGCCATTGGTTCCAGAAATGTGAGAGTGGAACTGTCTGCAGTAGAAATTTGGACCTCTTAGAAAAGAGTCCCTCCTTGCCTACCTTCCTTGGCACTTTAGGATGGCCTGGTATAAGGAGCACCTATTTCTTCCAGTTCCTCTGGCGAGGGAGGTACATTGTAAGGCCTGAAACTGTACAAGTGTTGGCCATTCTGCTTATTCATCATGCTACTAACAATGGTGACTGTTATAGAGGGGGGTATCTAAATTCCTTTCCTGTGAAGGTCTTCAGGAGTGGAGAATTGGGATCTCATTTTGTTTTCTTAGATTTGTGCTGCTGTACAGAAGAATATGTTTAATAAATATTGTCCACCTGTTTTGGACATATTCTGTTCTCTTTCCACAGAGCTTTCTAATGTCGGTGCTGTCTTAAGACATTGAATATTTCTAATGGGCTTCTGTGAAAACAAACTTTTAGCTAACCTTTTTGCCCAGTGTTCAAATTGTTCAATATGTACTTTAAGGAGCTTACATTTCTGTGGTAGGGTAATGATTTGAACAAAGAGTAGTAAATATACCATATATACAAGGCCCTCCCCTAGGGCAGGATATGGGGCGTGAGCTGCTGGGGGCATTAGGATGGGCCTGGCAGAAGGGAGGAAAGGAAGTATACTGGGGGCCTCGCACGGGGAAAGAGAGACACACAGGCAGCCAAGGAGAGGGGGCAGTGCTACCTGCTGCTGCCATAAAGGGAACAGAAAAAGGCCCATGTGGTAGGTATGGAGTGTGGGCGCAAGAGTTGAGGGCAGTCAAGGCAACCAATCATTGTGTTCGGTTGGCTGGCTGAGATTACGGTGAATTGTCACAGAAACAATAGACGCCAAATTGGCTTAGCTACACCTAGAGAAGGAGCAGTGCTGGTCCCCCTTCCAGCTTCTGCAGGGGCTGTATGGCTGTACCTGTGGGGGGCGGGGTTAAGATGTTCTTCTGAAGTGTTAGTAACACCTTACCTGAAAGTCATTTCTTCTCCGTGTACCCCCACCGAGGATCTGAAGATGCTCTGTCCGTCAAACCTGATGATGGAAGCCAGGTACAGAAAAGGCTCCTTGTCCTGAGTACTCAGGAAATCTAAGTTACTTGATGCAGAAGGCAGTTGAGCTCATTTTCCCAGTGACTTTTCTAGTTTTTATATTGAGTAAATTAAGGCCACCATAAAGAGCCTTCAGTTCTCCTGTGGATTCGTGGCTCTTCATCCCCTGGGATTCTTGTTCATGTCCTTTAAATTCTCAATAGATAATCCACTTGAACATGCTGGAGGCCTTCCTGTAGGTCATGGACCCTTAACCATTTTGTTTCACGGGTCCCAGGAGCAGTCTGGTGAAGCCTTCTCAGAATAACGAGTTTAATGCATTTAAAAAAATGCACAGGATTACAAAGGAAACTAATTGTATTGAAATAAAGATTTTTCTTTATCTAATTTCACAGGCCTCTAAAGTCTATCCATGTGTCCTTGGAGGTCTTTAAATCCCAAGTTAAGAACCTCTCCTCTAAGGGGTTCGAGGGTGCCAGCACTGTACCTGACTGGCTGTCTGAAACCTTGTGTTCTTGCTCTTATCACCAGCCCATCTTTTCCAAGTATACATTTCCTGAATGTTTCCTTTTATGCCACTTTTGGTGCGCAAATCATCACTGACAAAATCGTGCAGCCCCTTTATATACCCACCATCTCTTCTTCCATAGTCCTCTGGTCACCTATGATTCTGATTCTATCAGGGTTATTGTGTTTCAAGGTTTTCAGACATATAACATTGCTAGAAGTATATTGATGATAGGTTTTTGTTTCATGAAGCCCTTTGGGATCCTTGAAGGAGAGGCATAACTTCCCAGATTTAGTCCGCGCTACTGTTCAGTTCTGGCCTTGGCTGGTTGTCCATCTGCACTTAACGCCCAAGATTCCTGTATGGTTGAACTCAGCTCAGTGGATGTTCCATTTGGCTGTGTGACGTTGTTTGGACAGTAGACATTCTTCATGAATTTGACTTTTCTATAGCTTGTTAGACTGAAGACGAGCAGCTTAGATGATTTCAGTGTACCAGTGGGGTATTGAAAAATAGCCTTCTGAGCTGCTTTCCCTGTCATGTTCTCTGGCCCTGGTTGTGCCCCCAGGCTCTGTCTCTGCCCTCTTCTCTTCTCCCTGTGTCCCACTTGGTGATCCCATCAGCACCAGAGGGTCAGAGGATTCTGTCACCTGCTTACGGAGCTCCCATCTCTCTCGTTGGCAGCTGCCCATTGGCCATCTTGAACCATAGGACCCATAGGCATCCAAAACTCAGAACTCGTGATCTTTCCTTTCAATCCCTTCCTTCTTGTGAAGCTCCCCAGGCTCCCAGCCGAGGTGCTGCCCTCATCTCCTCACTCTCAGCCTGTCCATCCAGTCTGGTGCCCAAGGCCATCATGGCCACCTTCACGCTGTCTCTCAGACAGCTCCCATCTCTCCTGTGTCCCTGCTGCCACCCCTGTGCAGGGCCTTAGCTCTGTACACCTGGACTGTTGAGAGGGCCCTCCAGGCATCTGGCTCTCCCCAAGCTAATCCATCCTTCACTCAGCTACCCAAGGGATGGTCCTGTAATCAAGGTCTTACCATGTCACTCCCTGCTCAGTAAACTCTAGTGGCTTCCTTCTGCCTCCAGCATCCTTAGAAAATCCTGCAGCCCATCCCTTCCTGCCTTCCCAGTCAGCAGTGCTGACCTTCTTGTTCCCATGACTCTCCATCCTCCCTCTCCTGATGGTGCTTTTTCACTAGCTGTCCTCCATGCCTGGGATGCCTGCCTTCTTCTTAGCTTCCTTCAAGACCCAGCTCCAGTCCTGCCTTCTGTCTCCATCCCCTCCCTGCCAGGCTGGCACCTTCCCGTGACACCAGCTCCAGTTTATTCTGCATCCATCATGCGTTCACCTCCCTGTCCGCATGTTGTCTCCCCCAGGGGAGTGGGCACACCTGGCCTCCAGCCTCCAGCACATTACTGTTGGTACCTTTCTTTGTCCCCAGGACTTGGCACCTGTCACGTAGTCAGATGGCATTTAATAAATGCCTGCGCTATCCCCAGACGCATGGGTAGGTGCCTAATTAATGCTTGTGTGCACACCTTTTTATGATAAAAGGTCAGCGCAGTGGGAGCTTGTCTTCTCCCTTAGTTGTGTGACCATGAAGATGAGCCTGATGGCAGAGGTTGTGGCAGCCCTGCTGTCTGTGCTCAGTTGGTTTTCAGGAAGACTCTTGCTGTGTGTACAGACCTTCTTATGAAGGGTTTATGCAAATGGAGACCAGAAGCATGAGTAGGCTGTCACTGACAGGCTCTTGATGGTCCTTTTAGTTGTTTTTTTAAAATAATAACACCATCGGGGGTTTTAGGTGTCGATCATCTTTGCTCTGTCAGCTCCTCTGATAACTGATCGCTCCGTGCTTTCCTCACTTCTAGCGCACGCTCGGTCAGCCGTGGCTGCTCTTCCCTCTGCGTCCTTCGAGCACATCAGGGACTGAAGTGGAGAGTTTCAGCACAGATAGCCTGGCTCCTTGGGCCCTGCTGGAAGTTGTGAGAGTGGTGCCAGGGCCATCCTTTTCAGTGGTTATTTTTCTTCCAATTTCACCTGTACATGCTCTTAGCAGTCGCAGTCAGCACACATTTATTAAACACCAGCTGCATGTGAGGCACCTACCCTAGATACTGAAAGTACAAATATAAAAGGGAGGCCGTCTCGACGTATTTATAGACTTCAGTAAATACAGCCCAGCTTAATTGTGTCTCATGCCAAGAAAGTAAATAACTCCCAGAGCAATAACCGGTCATCCTCTGTCTGTCTAAGTGTAGTCATTTTCATCTTTAATATATCACATATCTAATATATCACATATATGATACATCACACCACATACAGTAGTGTTGTCACACTGTGAAGTAGCGGATAATCTGAATATTGTCGTGAACAGGCCTTGGGTGTTTTTCATTTCTTTTTTTTTTTATTCTTTTTGGAGGGCAGTGACTTGCCTGAAGTCACACGGCTAGTAAGTGTGTCAAGTGTCTGAGGCCAGAGTTGAACTCAGGTCCTCCTGACTCCAGGGCTGGTGCTCTATTCACTGCGCCACCTAGCTGCCCTGTTTTTCATTTCTTAATCCCAAATAATATTTTTCCAACACATTTTGTACTGTCATCCCCTGCACCTGTCTTTAAATTGAAGTCTCAGAGTATTGACATGTGCATGTATGTGTTGCCTGCTTTTGGTTAAATTGTCATTTCCAGGAGCAGCTAGATAGCAGAGTGGATAGAGCCCTGGTCTCAGGAAAATCTGAGTTCAGATCAGTCTCAGGCAGGCACTTACTAGCTGTGTGACCCTGGCCAAGCTGCTTAACCATTACCCGCCTCAGTTTCCTCACCTGTAAAATGGAGATAAAGACTAGCAGTTCCCTCCCAGAGCTGTCGTGAACATCAGATGGGATGGTGTTTGTGCATAGCAGCACTGTCTAAATGTTGGCCTACCAGACAGCAACAAAATCTGAATTAGAAAAAATAGATTCCTACTGCTGTCACCCACACGATGGCAGATTCTGCTCCGTACCTTTCTGCCTCTTCTATCCTCCCTCCACTTTCCACATTTCACAATGAGGTAGCTTTGTAGTTTGTTGGTAGCCCTCCACATTTGTCCAGAAACCACCTAGCTCCTTGTAGTTCTCCTTCTAACACTGGTTGGGGGCAGTCAGTCAGCAAGCTTTTGTGAAGGGCAGGCACAAGACTTCGCAGCTTAACTTTTAAGATGGTAAAATTATTAGTGTAGCTCTCTTAAAATGTGGATCTTTTTACATATAGGTAAAATGAACGGCACGAAAAGGAAAGACTGGGACAGCAAGGCCGTGGGGGTAGAAGCAGAGAGGAGAGCACCCTCCCTGAGCCTCCAGGTGCCTCTGCGTTCTCACAGCTCATCCTCTTCCTCTGAGGAGAACAGCAGCTCCAGCGCGGCCCAGCCCCTGTTAGCCGGGGACAAGGAGAGTCCTTCTTCTGGCACAGAGGAGCTCATGGTTCAGAAGGACACCTTGCACGCTTCCAAAAGAGAAGATGGTCAAGGAAGGTGAGGGTTCATCTAAGCGGGTTCCTTTTGTAGCTCACTAAAGCATTGATGGGTAGAAAGAGGTCTTTTAAAATATAGCTGTCATCCAAGTTAGAGCAGGTCTTACCTGGGAAACAGCCTTCTTTCTCTGGGAGCATTTACTTTATTTGAGAAATGGATGATAGAAAATGACCAAAAGCTTTTTCAGAGCCACATCGGGATTGCATAATGTGAGCAGAGTTCTAATTGCAGTTTTGTTTTCTGTTTTAGTGTTCCTGCAGAAGTTTCCGGAAACAGTCCTGTTTCTCCAAATACTCAGGACAAATCTGGAGTTCAGTCTCCCCTCAGGTCCCCCTTAAAGCGACAAGCGTCTGTATGTTCCACCCGGCTTGGAAGCACCAAGAGCCTGACTGCGGCTTTCTATGGTGACAAGCAGCCTGTGACGGTTGGAGTTCAGTTCAGCAGCGATGTCTCCCGAAGTGATGAGAACGTGCTGGACTCCCCCAAACAGAGGAGGAGCTTTGGCTCCTTCCCGTACACCCCGTCGGCTGACTCGAACTCGTTTCATCAGTACCGCTCCATGGATTCCAGCATGTCGATGGCTGACAGTGAAGCCTATTTTTCTGCGGCTGAAGAATTTGAACCAATAAGCAGTGATGAAGGTCCAGGAACTTATCCTGGGCGGAAAAAAAAGAAAAAACAGGCCCAGCAGATTGACTATAGCAGGGGCTCCATCTACCACAGTGTGGAAGGACCCCTCTCAGGCCATGGAGAGAGCATTCAGGACACACACACTCTGCCCATCAAAACTCACCCTTCCCAGGCTTCTTTTGTTTCAGCCCTCGGAGGTGACGACGAGCTTGCAGAACACCTGTATGTGACAGAGGGCGAGAAAGGCGGGAGGGAGCAGATCACCGCACAGCAGCCTGTCATGAGCTGTTACCAGACATACCTTACCCAGTTCCAGGTGATTAACTGGTTAGTGAAACATCCCGCCAACAAAAGAACCTCCAAATCCTCATTGCACCGGCCCTTGGACCTGGACACACCGACCAGCGAAGAAAGCTCATCCTCTTTTGAGCACCTCTCTGTCCCAACTTTCAAGGTATGCTGTGGTATAGACACTTAGGGGGTAGACGTGGGGAGCAGGGCGGCAGCAACTTGACTTTTGTATTGAGTATCTGAATATCAGAGTATCTGTAGACAAAAATACAGTTTAAACATACAGTTGTGGAGAAGTGAAAGATGTTGAGACGTGCCTTTTTGAGACAGTTGAACTGACCAGAGTGCAGGCAAACCACTGCAGTATCTTTACCGAAAAACCCCAGACAGAGTCACAAAGAATACTCTGGAATGACTCAGCAACAACAAGGTGGGCATCGAGGGTAAAGGGAGAGTACAAAATTAAGTGACTTGTCCAGGGTCACACAGGCCCCACGGGTCTGAGGTGGGACTTGACCCTGGGTCTTCTTGAATCCTTGGCCAGTTCTCTGTCCAGTATATTTCTCTGTTTCCCTGGGTGGAGATTTTCAAGCTTGAAGGGACCTTCTGTATCATTTAGTGTGCTAGTAGGAGTAAGGAATTGCATAGCATTTAGGTTCAGTGACTTGCCCCACACAAGAAGTAGCAGGGGTGTGCTTGGAGCTTCCTCACAAGAGCCAGTGGGAGCCGTTACACGAGCTACGAAGCAGGGCTTGACCTATTGCTGACTGTTCAGATGTAGGTTCAGATCCTAGCTCTTCTGTGCTCCAAATCCAGCATGTGTTCTACTGCAGCGTTCTGTTTTAAGATAATGTGAGGAGCTTTTAATATTAACCTAAGTATAAAACTCGAAAAAAGATGCATTTGCCAGAGAAAAAGAATTTAAAGCGTTTATGCAGAATATGCATCGTCTGTATATTATCTGCTCCTGAGACATTTCCTCGGGATCATTTTTCTGTGGCTGCAGAGGCCTCAGAGGCAACAGGGCCTAGTCTCCTTTTACAGTATATTTTCCTCTATTTGCAAGACTCATAAAGAATGAACATAAAGCCATAGAGACATCAAGACGTAGTTCATGATAAACTCTTAAGGGTTGTTTTGTGCTGTTCTAGGTCATCAAGCAAGGCCTCACAGCTAATTCTTTACTAGACAGAGGCATGCAGCTCACGGGGACAACTTCAAAGTGAGTAAGAATGGTCTTGCCTCCTTTAACTTAAACTCACCTTGGTTTTATCCAAAAAATGGGTCTTTCTGGATGCAACTATATTTATTTAATTAAAGGGCACAAGAAGATGCTGGAGCAGCAAAGTTGGGATCACCAGCCTTTTTTATTTACAGCATTTCTTCAACCAAAGCTAAAAGCATTGATAGCAGAATTTTTATTACACACATTCTGAGACAGTAGTGTTAGTTAACAGTTATGTTGCTCTTTAAGGCTTGCGTATGTCATCTTATTTGATGATTTGTGATTTGATTGAAAGTTTTGTGAAGGACAATTTAGCATTGTGAATTTAGTATTTGATGGTAGAAGAGTAAGAAGGAATCTTAGTCATTCTAGCTTTGCTTCTTACTCTTCGTGATCATTCTGCCAACCATCCGATTGCCTTGGTAGCCTTTTAACTGTGTAGTCTCCTCATGAAAAGCCATCTGGTCTTTCTAATATCTACTTAATTGCTTGAGATAACTAATTTCGGTGAATTTAGACTCACGGGTTCATGCACTTACATAGTATGTCTTCCTGTAGTGTTTTAGAACCAGTAAAACATTGCTCTTCTGAAAATGGGTTGCTCTCTGAATGGCTCTTGAACCTGTTTCCAATTTTGCAAAAGTTAAGTGCTTACTTGCTTTGACTTCCACAGTACTCCATACACCCCCTTGGAAAAGAAAGTCGTGGACAGCGCAGATGAGGAAACGCTAACCGAAGAGTGGGCCTTGGATCAGCCAGTGTCTCAGACCAGGACAACGGCCATCATAGAAGTGAAGGGAACCGTAGATGTTGTTCTGACTCCCCTGGTAGCTGAGGCTTTAGACAGGTATTTTCTTTTAAATCACGTCACTTCAGTAACCAAATGATGCTCCCGTAAGTGAACATTTACAATAACCTTTTGGAATGACCTAAACAGCAGAATCAGAGGATACAAAGGAAATTCACATTCCACAAATATTTACCCAACAACTAGCATGTGTGTACAAGGACCTGAGACAGCAATGCAGAAGCATGCTCAGTTCTTCCCCTCGAAGACCTTATCATCTGCTAGAACATACAGATAAGGATGGTACAACGCAAAATGGGATGAGGGCAAAGGAGAAATCCAGATGAAGGTTGTGGAAGCTGGAGGAGTGAAGGAAAGGGTGGGACGTGTTCAGGTTAGCAACTGCATTAGCCCTTCCACCTCACTGCTCTGTGGTTTCAGTATGTCGTAGGTTGACATGAGAAATTAAATGGAAGTTTGGAGGGAGTTTTGCGGAAGCCACAGATAGCACACAAAGGCCAGTAGACAACACAGAAAAAGTTTATAAACTCAGAAATGCATAAAATATATGTAGAGTTTTGTTTAATATTGACATTTTATCTTTTAATACCATGATAATTCAGACTTTGTTTCTGCTACAAAGGGAGAGCCAAAAAGTTGAATGTGGATTTTCCAGATCGTGGGGCAGTGCATCCCTAATCCCCACGGTGTGGGAGGGAGAACTGTATTTATTTAGTTTCCACAGACTTCCCAGAAAACCGTAGCTCACATATTCCTAAGCCTTTTTGTCGTGGTGTATCTACTCTTCCTGTGCTATGCATCGTGGTAAAGAAGGCAGTTAGACCTGATCTTTCTCCTTAGAGTGTGTGCCATCTTCCTGGGGGAAATAGATAAGAAAATGGTGATCGCATGTAATTAAATCACACCACAAAACTGTGTGGCGCCTTATTCGAGCTGATGTCATTCAGCAGAGGTGGAGACGAGTGAGGGCTGGAGTCTGCTTGCTCCAGCAGAAGTCACTTGGGAGCCTCCTGTGGATAATAGTAAGAGTTAGGAGGATGAGAGACGGGAATCACCTGAATGATGCGAATGGACAGATGCCAACGTAGCTGCGGGTTCTGGTGGCCGTGAGAGCCTCGGCAGTGTTTCAGAGTTGTTGCACATCCTCTCTTCATGGTTCCCCCTTGCATTGGCTTCCCTTACTCAGGTCGCAGGGCTGTGTTAGCTTCTTGTGGGCCTCTTTTTTGCTACACGCATTTGCTTTCCTTCCCCCAGATATATCGAAGCGATGGTTCACTGGGCCAGTACCCGGCACCCCGCTTCCATTGTGGATCATCTTCATGCCAAGGTCTTGAGAGAAGCCGTACAGAACAGCAAGACAACCTTCTCTGAAAACGTAAGATTGTCTCTCTCCCTGTTGGTCAGCAGGTGTTGGCTGAGCCTTTGCTGTGTCCCAAGCCCAGTGCTGAGCGCCAGGGACACAAAGAAAGGGCAAAGACAGTGCCCACCCTCAGGGAGCTTATAGTCTTGTGGGAAGGCAACAGCTCTGCACAGCCGAGATGTAAAGAGGAGGTGATTGAGAGAAGGCACTGGCTTTAAGGGGGCCAGGAAAGGCTTGCTGAAGACGGTGAGATTAGCAGGGCTTGAAGGAGAGCCAGGAGGCCGGGAGACGAGGGGGGAGAGTGTTGGAGGCCTGGGGTCAGCCAGGCAGAGGCGTGGTGTGAACAGTAGCCAGGAGGCCCGTGTCACTTGGCCAGGGGTTTGGTTTGAAGGAAGATATTCCAGAAATGGTGACATACTCTAACAGTATTGTTGACTTGATGTCATTTAATTTGGTATTTGTGGAACTTTCCTGTTGTTTGGTATAAAATGGTTTTACCTTGTGCCCTTCATAAAAGAGACACTCAGAATTAGGATTGAGGAATGAGAGAGGCAACCAAGTGCGTGTGAAAACATGAAGCTTTAGTTTAATTCTGTTTCTAAAAGAGGTCTGTAATTCCAAATCCTTCATCAAAACCATGGACTTCTGAGCGTGTTCCTCTGCTCTTACCTAGCCCTCTCTTATTTAATGCTCCCCTCCCCCCAAGTCCCTGCCTTTAGAGCCAGTTAATAGACACCTTAATTTTTGTGACAAGTCAAGTTTGGTGCAGTAGGGTGGGGTTTAATTACTTGAATCTGACCTTAAATAGTTTGGCTTATTACCTTTTAGAAGAAAATAGGGGATTTGCTTGGTGATTCCAGCCGTATGATGTACAATGTCAGATGGAAGTTAGACACTAGAGCTTCTAGAGAGACCCTCAGTCTAGATCTCAGGATCATTTCCAGCATTTCTTCATCTGTTTGGAGGGAAAATCTTGGTGGATAGTGCAGTTATACTGGGGAGCAGAGCTTTCCTTTCACTGGAGTCAACGTAAGATGCTTTCTGGACAGTTTTGGTTTTCTTATCTCCAGACCATCAGAGGATAGATTCAGAGTGTGTGGGATGCTAGAGGCCTTGACTCCTAGGGACGGCCATGGCGAGGGACCCACTGACTTTGTAGAGCACGGTGTCCCTCAGCCAGACAGTGGGAATGACCCAGTGCTGAATAAGCTCTGGTTAGGGGATGAGGGGTTGGCCAGATGGGTGAGGGTTGGGTGACCTTAAAGAGGGCTGGGACTGTTGGTCAGGAGTGCATCTGCAGTCACAACACTAGAACCTGTTGTGGCCTTTGTTCTTTGTTGTTGCTTGACCCATAGTCTCCTACATCAGTGAACCACAGATCCAGTTCCTGTCCTTATTCCTCTCTGGAGTGAAGAGCTGCCCCCCATACCTCGGATGCTTTCCCTCCTTGTGTCTCAGAACCAGCCCCTTGCTCCCTTTCCTGGTTCAGCTCAAGTATCCCCTCCTTCCAGAGGCCTTTCCTTCATTTGTGTGACCCTGGGCAAGTCATTTAGCTTCTCTTGGCCCCCCACAGCTCTCCAGATCTCTACATTCTGTGATTTTACTGCCATGGGAATCCCACCAACAGAGTGTAAAGGGATTCCTTGTACTACACACCTAGCTGCCCAGTAAATGTTAGAATGTACCAAACTCTTTGTTTAATGTGCTTCGTAAAGTGAACTATCAGAAGGACTCTTGGTCCTTCTCCAGAGTGAAGTCTTTTCCTAGAGGTAGTATAATTGTACTAAAAGTTGTTTGTGTATCCGTCCATCCATCCGTCCAAACATCTGTCCATGGCAATTACATAGCCATTGAGCTCCTTGCTCTTCAGATCACTTGATTACTTTCCCGTCCAACAAACTGAACTTGAAGGTTAAGGCTCCAGATCTGGGGCACCAGCTAGACCAGACATTCTGTAGCTCGGAAGCTGAGTCGCTTGGGTGTTGAGCTGAAATGACCTTGCAGACGTGCTTAGAAAGATGTTGATAATCTTGAAAACTGTTAACAGTATGAATGTTGGTTTAAAAAAGTCATCACCATTTCCTTCTTTTTAGTTGTCCTCCAAGCAGGATGTCAGAGGAACAAAAACTGAGCAGCCACCCACAGGACGTGACAGCCAAGGACAGGCACAGACAAATCTTGTGCCCAAGCAAGATAATGTGACCATCAGAGGTCTTCAGGCCAATGTCAGCATACCCAAGGTAATGATTTCGGTGCTGTTTGGGAGAGAAGATTCTGAAGAAGAGTTTCAGGATCTCGTTTGCTCGGCATTCTGAACTGTTGCAGTGGGTGGATGATTTGGATTTCTTGTACTTAATGCTAAATGTTACGTGACTTAAAGGCATTATGGGGATGTAAAGTCAAACTACACTGGCTCTGGCATTATAATGGCAGTCTCACAGATGCTCCATTCAAGGCTTCTGATGTTTGTAATCGGATCATACGATTATTTGACTTTTGGAACTTGTCATTTAGCATGACATCCGACACACAAACTTTATTAATCTTACACACTTTGAAGTTTAAGAATAAATGTTGGGTTTTGTCAGAAATTTTAAAAAATTGTAATACTTTAGTTAATTTGACTTTAATTCAGCTGACATTACTAAAATTTCTTTGCAACCCTTTATTTTAGATCAACTTGTGTTTATTGCAAGCATCTGTGGAAGAATCTCCTACAGCTTCTGGGAGAAGTGTGACTCACGTTTCCCTTGTGGCACTGTGTTTTGATAGAATTGCTACACAAGTTCGTATGAATAGGTATAAAGAATGATTTTTTTTCTTAAACGAGAATGTCCTATTTTCATCCTGCAGTTTAATTCAACAAAGTGAACTTTTAAAAAATTTTAAAAAAGAAATGATCTCTCTCATATCCCTGGAAGATGGAATTCATGTTTCACAGTATCTAGCACAGTAGTGGGGACCCTGCTGTGCCTCAAGGCCACATGGAGCCTCAAGGCTGAAGGTTCCCCACCCTGATAGCATGTAAATTAGTTGTCACAGCAAGGAGTCAGAAGTCCATTTTCTTTATGGACAAAACATAAAAATTGGTTAGTTATATTAATAATAAAGGTTATTGGAGAGTTTTTAATTCAGAAATTGTTGATCACCATCAGTCTTAGTTTTCATATAATATAGAAATGTCCCCTTCAGCATTAGAGACAGTAATAATTGAACAGTTCATACATTTACAGTAAAACTGCTTTTCATTCTCTTGATAAGAGGTGTGGTTGAAGAGACACCAAGCAACACAGAACTCGGCAAGACGTCCAACTGGGAAAGATACGTCCAAGCCAGCAAAATGCAGCCTCAGTCTTCTGGCTCCCTGCGATCGAATGCTGGAGCGGAAAAAGGCAAAGAGATCGCCGCCAAGCTCAACATCCACAGAGTGCATGGGCAGCTTCGGGGCCTTGATACGACAGGTAGGACGAGACCACCACATCATTTTTCTTTGCCCTGAAAAATTGTCCTTAGCAAAGGTGTTCTCTGGCCCCTCTGGCTCTGCAGGCCTTGACAAGTCCCAGAAGCTCTTGGGCTGCTCCCCAAGAGCACAAGTTACAGTCGAGCTGATTGGCCTCAGTAGAGAGAATGTCCCATTTGGGAGTTCCCTGGTCTGAATGGAATCATGGGTTTGGTCCCCCTGTATAGTGACCACTTGAATCGGTTCACAGGAGAGAGTCTCATGTTAATATATTTAACTCTGTGCTGCCTATATTCCAGTAAGATTCAAAAAGAAGGACCAGAAGCAAGGCTTTCTGTGCTTACCTCCTCAGTGTCTCTTGATGTTAAACATTCACTCTGTCTAGAATGGGAAGGAGCATGAATGAAGTTAACCATTTGTGGGTTTTGTTCCCTCGTGTTGAACATGTTGGAGACAAAGACCAAGTATAGAAGTAGCCCCAGGTTTCTGGCCACAGGAGGAGCTACTGGTGATCTTTCCTTGGGCAGTGAAGTGCATTTGAGAGATTTTAGAGGCTTCTGCCCTCCCTCAGGAGGTGGCCTGATGCCCAGAAATGGCAGAGGGTTTAGGAGTCAGATGCTGACCTGGCTCTGAACCCCAGTCTCCTCATCTGTAGAGAGAGCAATCCTTATGCAGCCTGATCCCAGAGTTTTTCTGATAATTAAGTGAGAATATGCACGTATGGCCGATGCTAATGATAGAACTCCAAGCACGTGTGAACGTCAGGTCTTGTTACTCACTTGTCTGTGGAGCAAGGCCTGGTTGTTGAGTGTGGAGGGGGAGGGGTATCCAGGTAGTCTGAAAAGACAGATTGGAGCCAAGTGGGGAAGAGCTTTAAGAGCCAAAGCTGCTGATATCTGATCCTAGAGATCATAGGAAAGCATTGGACTCAGGTGAAGAGGAGGGTTGGCATGGGACGGTTCCTGTGGTGACGTGCAGCTCTGGTGACTGGCCCGAAGTGGGGAGAACAGTTAAGCCGATATGTTGGTACAGGCGAGAGGGCATGAGGTGGGAGTGGAGAGAAGGGGCCACATGGGAAAGATGCTTGTGAAAACAGAAGCAATGGGATTTTGCATCTCATTGGATGTGTGGCATGAGGGGGAATGAGGAGTCAAAGCTGATGCCAAGTTTACAGACCTAAGGGAGTGAGAGCATGATGATGCCTTTGACAGAAATTAGGAAATTTGGGAAGAGCCAGGCCTGGGGGGTAAGAATATATGTCTCCATGATATCCAGTTTGAAATGTCTAACTGGTGATTGGTGATCCAGTACTGAAGCTAAGGGGAGAAACAGAGGCTAGTTGTATGAAGTTGACAGTTAAAACCCATGGAAGCTGATGGGGTTATTGAGAGAGAGCACAGGGCAGAATTTCTTCATCTTTTTTTGGATCATGAATCCTTTGGAAGCCCAGTGAATTTTATGGATCCTTTCTCAGAATAATGTTTTTAAATATATAAAACATAAGATTGTGAAATTAAAACAGAAAGATAGGATAGTTGATTAAATGGCTGGTAGGTTTTAGCAGATTTTTTTTTTTAATGAAAGGATGAATTTGGGCCTGTTTAAAGGCAGTAGAGTAGGAACTAGTTGATAAGGAGAAGCTGGAGATTTGAGGGCGGGGGGGATGTTCGAGGATGCAGTCCATTGGAGAAGATGGGTCAGGATGCGATCAGATATCCCTGTAAAGGGCTTAGCCTGGGAAAGAAGGGTTCTCCCGTGGTCAGAGACTTTGGGAAGGGAAGAAGATGCAGGAGATGTCATCAGGGGGTTTGAGACAAAGCATGGCCTCAGTTTCCTCCAAAACGTAGCAGGTCCAAAATCAGCTGAGAGAGGTATATATTCCAATATTCAGAGTAGTTTTTATAGGGAGTGAAATAGCCACACACTTAAGGAGGCCTAAAAAGACTTCCTTGTTGCTGCGAGGGCGCCAGGGAAGTTAGATGACATGGATTTGGGTTTCCCAGATAACGTGAAGGCAGATGGTGGCGGTCATCCAGGGCTGAGGTTTGGCAAGAGAAACACAGTGGCAGGAGCAGAGGACAGTGTGTCATTGAAAAGCACAGAAGAGCCCACTGCGCTGTGAGAAGCATTTGATTTAACAGAGCGAGACCTTCCATGCATGTGTTGAGTTCATTCACGAGTCCTTGATGGTTACAGAGAGATCTTTTTAGTAAGCCTCTTACCACAACTATCAAGCAAGACGTGAAACAGACACCCAGAGGTGTTGGCCTTCCTATGGAGTCTGTTCATTGAGGAGGAGACTTGTGTCCTGTTCCCACTCAGCTGGAGTCTCTGCAGGGAAGCTGGCTGTTGATTCTTCTGAGACTGATCTTTTGGCCTTGGTCTGAGTGCACCAGCAAGACTGAACCCATAAAGTAGCTAAGCAGTTTTGCTCTGGAATGAAGAAGTATCTGGCTCTGGTCTGGGAGACCCAGAGGTCTCCTGAGCTCCCGAGGAGGACAGGAAGGAGAAGGAGAGGCAGAGCTGCCCTGTCCTCTGTTCCCTTGCTAGTGCCCGGGCTGGGCCCATTGTGGCTGCCTGCTCCTTCCCCGACTTTCTGTTCTCCTTCTACACTGATCTGCACACCCTCTGCAGTCCTATCATCTCAGTACTTGCTGTTCCTTACACACAGTAGTCCATTTCTGTACAGTGGCTGTCCACCCATACCTACAACAGCCTCTCCCCATTTCTTTCCCTTGGTATCTTTTGCTTCCTTGAATATTTAGGTCAGACTCTTTCTTCTTCAGGAGCACTTTCCTGAGCTTTCCGCTGCGGGTGCCTTGGGAAGGTGCGTGTCTCCTCCATTCTGTACTTTAATCCCCTGGCTGTCTTCTGGCCATCTGGGGAGCTCCCTCTTGCACCTCCTCTCCTTGCCTCTGCTGGCTCGCAGTCCCTTTGCCAGGGTCCAGGCAGGACACCTCCCTGCTTCCCCCAGCTTCGGGCACATCTCCCTGAGGCTTCCTTTTCCCCTTGATCATTTCTGGCCTGGATGGGTTTGTTTCTGTTTTCTTTTGTATCCTTTATTATTAGTCTTTGTGGGCACCCCCTTTTAGGTGTTTCCTGGGGTTGCCGTGGAGGGTCAGGCTTTCTCTGTGACCTTTTTCTATCACCATCTTAACTAGAATCCTCTAGAGCATTCTTCTTCAAAAATTATGTTATTGCTGTCTTTGGTTTTTATGTCATTTGAATTGCCCCCTGCACCAGCCAACACATCAGAAAAAAATCTGAAAATCTCTACAGCCTTCACATGTGTGGGCCTCTGGGCCTCCAGGCCCCACCTCTGCGCAGGAGCTAGGCCGAGGCAGCCTGGAGAAGATGCTGCTCCCGGTCCTTCTTTGGGGCCGCGCTTGTTGTCTGTCATTGTGCAGCACTCGCTTCTCTCTGTGTTGGGCTAGGCCTTTCCACGTCTGCTGTGGTCGTGGTATGTATTGCTTTCTGTCTCTCCTGCCTCCACCGCATCCCTTCCTGTGAGTCTCCCTGTGCTTCTGTTCATCATCATTAATTCTTAGAGCACAGTAGGATGCTGTCACCTTCGTGGACCCTTTCCCCAGCTGATGGCCGTCTCCTTATTCTAGCTCCCTTCATTCTGTTCATGCAGAAGCTACTTCAGTTCCATGCTATCCAAATGGTGTGTTTTATCTCTGGTCTCTGTTCTTTGTGTGGGGATTTTTCTCTTCTTGCTCATTTGCTTTTGGGTGCCATGGGAAGTGTTGCTGCTGGATTTTTTAAAAATTCTCAATGATCTGCACCTGAATTACCTTAAGAAATCTTTTACATCAGAACCAGGACAGAGCCCTGATTATGTACATGGTGCTTAGAGGCTGATAACTTTCTTAGAAGGATCTTTATTTATGTATGTCAGTTTATTAAGTGGTGATTTTCTGGTCCAGCCTAAGAATGTTCTTTTCCTTTTTCTCCCAAGTGGGGAGGCTGAGTGGTAAATGGATTTGGTTTTGCATTGTTTTGTCTACGTGCTGATGAGTAAATGTTCATGGTGGACGTCGCCCAAGCTAGAATTACAGCCATCTTCAGTTCCCCCCCACCATCGGTTTTTATTCTAGATTTTTAGGGTAGTCTTTCTTCCAGAATTGAATTCAGTTCAGATTGCCTTTGAAGAGTTATATTCTATTTCTCAGAGTTTCCTCTTTTAAAAAAAATGTAAGGAAAAGCTGTCTATTACCTTAAGAATATTTGGGAACTTAAAAAAATTGTATGCTAATGAAACACACGTTGCCTTTTTTACAGTTTCACTTATATGTAGTTAAAATGGTTCATAATAACTTCAAACACCCACACAGAGCTGTTGTCATTGACTTTCTTTTGGAAATAGATAATGGGACCTGTGCCATCACTGCTATTCCTTTTGAGAAGTCAAAGGTTTTATTTACTCTTGAAGAATTGGATGAATTTACTTTTGTGGATGAAACGGACCATCAAGCCATTCCGGATGTGACTCGAGTCGGCCCCAGCCAGGAGAAGTGGGGCTGGATCATGTTTGAGTGCGGCCTGGAAAACCTGACGATAAAAGGTGAGCAGCATTTGGGCACCTTGGGGGCTTTACAGTGAAATTCAAGAAGATGTTTGGAGTAGAGGCATCACTGCTCTCCTGAAGGGCATACCTGGAGAACAGTTAGCAGCCAGACCTTTATGAAGCCCCCACTGCGTGCCTCCATACCAGGCACTGGGGAGATAGAGTTGCCTATATGCTTCTGTTGGGGGGTGGGGCAGGGAGGCGGCTGGGCATGGGGAGCAGGAGTCTGGAGAGGCTTTTCATGGAGAAAGTGGAGTTTGAGCTGAGATTTTAGGGAAGCAAGGTAGAGAGTTTGGGATACCAAACAAAAATTTGTGCCGTCAGGGGAGCTTGCATTCTGTCAAGGGAAACAGCAAAGAGCCCTCCAACAGGAGTTTGCAAACAGTTACCCAAGGACCAGATCCAGCTGCTACCTGCTTTTTATAGCTAAGAATGGCTGTTCCTGACCCATGCTCATGGGTGCTCACATTCACCTTCCCATGAGCACCCATGAGCATGGGTCAGGAACAAACAGCCTCCTGCTGAAGGGGGCTGTGGAGCAGATTCTTAAAGGGAACCCAGGATTCCCAAGACAGGGCTAGGGATTGCCCATTGGAAGGCAATGAGGACTAAAGGACGTGTGTGTGTGTGTGTGTGTGTGTGTGTGTGTGTGTGTGTTTAAAAATAGCAAAGTTTAATCTTAATGAAGCTTTCAGTTTTAGTTACATAATATTGAGACTATAAGCTCTGATTTCTTCAGATAGCAGCTCTACCGATTTTTTAGTGTAAACGTGTCTTTTTGGTAGAGAAAATGATATAGAGTTCCCTTTATTCAGAAATTTATACAGTGCTTCATAGAAGAGCATTCAGACACTTTTCTGTTCCTGCTTTAATAAATGGACATCTGTCTTTATAGGAGGAAGACAGTCTGGTGCTATTTTATACAATGCTATTGGAATTATGGGTAAATCTAATGCCACAGAGAGGGGTGGCTTGCTGACATCCAATAACTCTTCTGATTCCCCCACTGGCAGTGGTTATAACACTGACGTATCTGATGACAATCTTCCTTGTGACCGAATGAGCCCCTCCTCAGACATAAATGGAAATTCTATTTCAGATGAACAGGTTGGTGCCTGAGAGGGTTTCTGGAGCTTGCTTTACTTGAAAAGTTTTATCATACCTAATTAAATTGTTGATGTCAATGTTTTTTGAAAAACACTCATTTGTCTACTTTACAGGTAGTAGAATGTGTCTTTTCAGTCTTTGAATTTCCCACATCTTAAATGTAGTAAGCACTCAGTTTCTGAACAGAGGACTTAATATGAAGAACTCAGAATAATTAAACTTCTTTTTTTATAGTGGAATAAAGGCTTTTGTGGAATTTAGATTTCATGAAAGTCTTGTCTCAAATTACTACATTTAAGTCCTGAATCTATTTCCAGTCAAATTTTAGGTAACGTGCTTTGAGGAGGTAGTCTGTTAAACTATAGATCATGCATCTTTTTTTTCCTGCATAGAATTAAAATATTTGATTACTAAAAATTGAATTCACAAAAACAAATAAACATGCAAAATGAGGAGTAGAATTTGTACTCACAGCCTTTAACATGTCATGCTAAACATTTTAACAAAGTAAAGCTAAACAATCAGGTAATCTCCAAGCATTTTCAAATGTAGACTTTTTAAAACAATTCAGATTTTAAATTTTTCATTGATATCCTTTGCTTTTACATTATTTATAGTTCCCAATGTATTCTTCCTTGCCCCTAGAAAACTATTCCTTATAACAAAGAATGGAAAAGGAGGGGAAGAAATAAAATTCAGCAAAACCAACACATAGAACAATTTGGATTGTGTGTGCTGCTCACGGCCCACGGTGCAGGGACCACAGTCCCAGATTTGTACAAACAAGGAAGGAGGGAGGAGAGAGGAGGTGTCTTCTTTCTCTTCCCTGTGGCTAAGCTTGGTCATTATTATTGACAGCTTTCAGTTTAGATTGTTTTGTTTTTACCGTTTATGTTGTTGTAATTTTGTATTACACAATTCATTTTGTACACTGTGTAATTTCTTTTTGTTTCATTTTGCATCGGTTCATATAAATCTTTCTATGTTTCCCTGTATTGATATTTATTTCTCCATATAGACCAATAATACTGACTTATGTTTATGTACCACACTTTGTTTAACCACTCCCCAATTGATGGGCATCTACTCTTAGTAAATGAACAAACAAAAAGTACAGTTTCTCCATGTTCCCTTCTAAGTCTATCCAAAGTTCTGTTACCTTTGGCCTTCTTTAAGAGTGTGTACCCATACACGCATACCCACACACACGTACATACATACATACATAATACACACAATACACATACACACACTCACAGTACACACACACACACGAATTCACTATATCCCTCATTGTTGCTGTGGTTTCATCTGTCTGATTGATTAAAAAAATATTCTCAATGTTACTCCTTTTTCTTCCAATCTTAGAAATGATTTTAAAAATCCTTAGGCAAATGATCCGGTTATTTCATTTTAGAATGTTTTTGAGAAATAGGTTTTTTACCCATCTTTTATTCATCGGATCGTATGTTTGGGTTCTCTGTTCTGTTCAATAATTATCCACGTAATGTTGGGCAGATGACTTCATCTGTCCGGGAACCTCTTTCTTTAGAACATGAAGGCAGAAAACATGGAGAAGAGCTCTTGCAGTATCATAACATAGAAGAAAAGATCTCTTCTTTCATGTTTTGGAGAATTTAAATACCCGAATGAACAAAATGTCCCTGGTGGAGGCTGCGGAACTTTGAGCCACAAACTGGGACTTTGAGAAGTCTTGGTTATCATCCCAGCTAAGAAAGCATGCTTTTCTGGAGATAGGGAGACCTGTCTCTTGGTCTTCACACCACCGCTTACTCCCTGTGTGACTTGGGAGTCCTTTAACTTCCCTGGGCTTCATTTGACTCATTGGTAAAAAGTAGTCATGCCCAGGCTCCCTGGAGCAGAGGAGGGCCTGGGCAGTTTCTCACCCCAATCCTATGGAATTTTAACAGTAACTGTGTCTCTTGGTTTGTGTCTTTTTTGGGTGTGTGTCTGTGTGTAGGATGAAGGAGTTGAATCAGATGATTTGAAAAAAGATCTCCCTCTCATGCCTCCCCCGCCCGATTCCTGCAGCATGAAGTTGACTATCAAAGAAATTTGGTTTAGTTTTGCTGCCCCAACCAATGTGAGGTCACCTGCACATACCTTCTCTAGGTGAGGCTTGACAGGTTCATCCATTTTGATGTTTGAGTTCTGTTTCATACTTTGTAGAATACTTCTTCAGTTTTGCTGATTTCTTAAAATGTGTGTTCTTGCAATAATCTGGATGGCCCCTCGTGATGTGGAGGTGACCTTGGGTTTCAGAAGGCAGTGTGTGCCAGTAGAATTTAGGTCCTGACGGTCCTACCCAGTGTGAAAGGCCTTAGGTCATGGACCAAGGGATGGACAGTTTGTTCAAAGATCAGCTTAGCAAAGGTCAAAAAGGCTGATTGTCCAGTTAACCATAGAGTAATGCAGTGGTTTTTTTCCCTACCACCACAAGGCTCAGAGACCATCCACTAAGTTATTGGTGTCCACCAAAGAAACCATTGTACGCTGAAGTATGGGAAGAAAGTGTTAAAACTTGAGTCTGTATTGTTTTTCTGAAAAAATGAGAATGAAATGGAGCTTTCTTAACATTGAATATGTAGATTGACGTGGGTTCCTTCACTTGGTCTGAATTTAAATAATAAGAGTCTGCTTCGGAACCAAAGGCTTGTGAAAAACTCCTGCTGCCCTAGATCTAGAAAAAGACCTCAGGGAACATCCGTCCCAACCCCTTCATTTTAGCAAGTGTATGTAATTATTATTAGTTTTTTTTGAGCAAAAAATATTTCGGTGCCGCTCATCAAATAAAAATATTTAAAAATATGATTTTATCTTCCATCTCATCATTTTTAATTTCTACTTTTGTGTTTTAATATGCACATTAAAGTAGTAGACATACATAACTTATAAATAAAAAGACATGTGCCCCCAAATTGTTACCAATGGGGATGCACAATTGGAGCATTTGGAGAGCACTGTGTTAAAGCATAGAGAAAGTTTGAAGTTGCATCATTTGAATGCTTACAAGGATGTCAGGAAATCTTGACGTGTGCTTCACCATGAGTCTGAGAGAGAGGATGTTCATGGCAGAAAAGGCACCAGGGTTCCTAGAATCACCTGCAGCCAGGTTTCTTAACCACTGGGTCTCAGTTTGTCCATCTGCAAAATGAATATCAAACTACCTTCTTTACTGAAGTGTTGAGGGCTGGTGAAGGAAGAATTCCAGTTATATTTATGTAGAACAAAAGAATTGTGAACTGACTGTAAAAAGTACTTTGAGAGCTTCCTTAACGTCCGTGTGGCTGTAATTTTTTGTACACATTTCTGTGCTTTAACAAGTTGAATTCCTGTTCCATGGATATCTGTAACTGAAACACATGTGATTGTCCAAAATCATTCCTGTTAAAGTTCCTCCTCCCTGGTGAGGATGAGGTCATGAAACGAGAGACTGTATTGTTTTAAACATCTTGAAAAAATCACCTTTGTCATTAATGCCCAGAGATCTGTTTCATTGTGTGTGCATTTAGTTTTGATAGTTTATTTTTATGAATGGACTCTGCTTTTTTTTACTGTAAACATGGTCTCTTAGCCTGAGCATGTATCAGTCAGCTGGCATTGCTTAAGCTCCTTTTCTGTGCCAGGCATGGTGCCAGGGCTGGGAACATAAAGACAAAACTGAAACAGACGCTGCCCTCAGGCAGCTTCCAGCATAACAGTGAAAACCATGTGTGCATAGAGGCGGATGCCAAATAGACCAGCCCTCCTGCCTCCGCAAAGGAGTGGCATGGAAGAGTCTTGTTTGGGGCCTACTTAGCAGCCTTCACTCTTGATCGTCTTGTCTCCCATTTATGTCATCGTCATTATGGTGATTGTTTTGTTTGTTCCGTTTGTGTCATTGCATTAGGCTGTGTAGCTACTGGCCTCTCCAGAGTCTTCATAGTCATTTCTCTGTTACACTCGTGTACCACAATTCATTGATTTCTCGTCCTTCCTCATCACAAACAATGCTTCTGTGCATGTCCATGTGTTCGGGCTTTCTTCTTGTCTGTGACTGCCTTGGGGTACAAGCCTCACTGCAGAATCTCTGGGTCAAAGAGAATCATTTCATTTGCATGATTCCCAATTGCTTTCCATGATGATTGTACTGATGAAGAGCTCCACCAAGGCCTGCTTGCCCAGCACCTCCAGCATTGACAATTCTCATCTTTCATCATCTTGGCAGATTTGTAGGGTGGCAAGTGAAATTTCAGCCTTGTTCATTCCATGTGTTGTGGCATAAATCTTTGTCTGCTTATGAGTTGTGTGGAGCATAGACCTTCTTTGTGCTTTGTTTCAATCACTCCCTCAATGATTTTATCATCTCCCCTCGGTTCTAGTATTATCTCTATACAGATAACTCCCAGATCTGTCTCTCCAGCCCTGATCTCTCTTTTGATCTCTATTTCAGCATCTACAACTCAGTTCCCTCTGAGGCAGCTCTGCTTGGAGGCACTTTAGATTCACCATGTCCTGAATGGAGCACCTTATCTTCCTCCCCTTCCATACTTCTCAGTGTTGAGGGCACCACTCATCATCCCAGGCTTCTGACTTCAGAATCATCTACGTATCCATCTACCCTGTCCCTTACCTTCCCACAGCCATTTGGTTGCCACGTCTCTTAATTCTACCTTTAAAGCATCTCTTGTATCCACACTCCCCTCGCTCCACCCCCCCAAGCCTGCCATCCAAGGTCGGGCTCTCCTTATCCCTCACCTGGACCACTGGAACAGTGCCCTGACTGGCTCTCTTGCTTCTTGTCTCCATCCACTCCATCCTGCCCACTCCTACCAAACACATTTTTTGAAAGTCTAGATCTGAGCGCCCACCTTTTAAGGCCCTTCACAGTCTGCTTCCAGCCGCCCTTTCTGCCCTGGCTTCCCTGTGCTCCCCTTCATCTGCTCTCTGAGATCACCACTTTGTACCGTCCCAGGCACCCTTTTCCCAGCAGGCGGTCTATCGCTGTCCTTCCCTGGTCCTTCATCTCCACATCCCTCTGCATCCTGCTCTTCTTCAAAGCCCAGTCTGGCTGCCACGTCGTGCAGGGGATCTAGGAAGTCCCCAGGTTCAGCCTCCTCGTGCCGCACACAAGGGAGCGGAGGCCCAGAGAGGCTCCGTCACTCGCTCAAGGTTACGTGGCTAGTCGGTGTTTGAAGTGAGGCCTTGCTCCCCACCCAGCCCCACGTTCACTCTCCCTTGAAGCCCTTTGAACCACTCTCTTTTCTTCTCAGATTCCCTCATGTTGTCCTCCTTGTTTTTGTCTTTATGTTCCCATATTTACACTTTTGCCTCATGGAGAAAATGTCCAGCAAGACGTTTCGTACGCTGGGGGCAGGCCGTGCGCTCGGTAGGGTCACTCCTGTCTAGCTTTAGATTGTGTCAGTAGAAGGCTGCCTTTCGTCAGCGAGGTGCGTCCTCGAAATGGCAGGACGGGCCGATGACGAGCCATGTTTCTCGTGACCAGGCAGCTGAACCTTCTGAGCACGGCGACTCCTGCTGTCGGCGCGTGGCTCGTCCCCATTGATCAGCTCAAGTCGTCTTCAAACAGATTAGAGACGGAAGGAACCTTAAGGATTTGTGCTGTGATGGGCTGTATAATGACTGAAGCCCTGGAGGTACGGAGCTGCTCTTGCTGTTTTTGTTGGACAGGGAAAAACAAAGCCCATTTTATTTAGTGACTGCATTTGTTCACATTAGCCCGCGTAACGTTTAATTATCAGTCAGTTCTTACGTGCAGAAGAGTCTTCGATGGCAGCCACTTGCCATCTTCTCACGTTTGCCCTTTGTTTCAGAATAAAAGTATGCACTTTCCTCTAAGAAGCAAATACAACAGACTTACCAAGCTTGCTCGTTTCCTCCAAGAAAACCCTTCGTGTCTACTTTGCAACATCCTGCACCACTACCTCCACCAGGCAAATTATTCCATCATCGATGATGCTACAATGGTGAGTTACTAAAAACAAGAATTACTTTCCAACCTGGGGAAACCATAATCCTCTTGAGGGCCGCTGAGCAGCAGGAAAAAAAAATTAAGTCTCAAAGACCAACATTCAACTTGGATTTGGCATCCGTACTTTAAATTTCAAAATTATACAAGCAGAATTTTCTTTAATGAACACAACTGTTTGTTTAAAAATACATCCTGTCCAGTCCAGAGGAGCTGGAATAGAAAAAGAAATCAGGGAGGACAGAGAAAAAGATAATGAGAGACATATGTGAATAGAGGTAGAAAAAAAGGGCTGGAAAAGGTTCAGTAGATTGAGGACATCTCTGTGAGGCAAGTTTTGTGTTTGCCAGCTGTTCCCTTAGACTGTCTTCAAAGCTGTGGTGGACTAGGCCTGCCTCAGGACAGCCACCTGGTTTAGATTTGACACAGGGACAGAAAGCGCCCTTGTCCTTAGTCCATTCAGCAGCTAACAGCCAGCCACGCCAGGGGCCGCTGAGGGAAGCAGCCTCGGAGCTAATGCTTGTACTCTGCTCTCCGAGCCTCTGAGGCAAGGCCAGAGCTTCCCCGTGATGGTCTTGTACCCGATGGTCAGTGAGGTCCAGCCAGAGCCTCGGGAGCCCTGAGCCCGTCACGTCTCAAGCCGTTTCACTGCCTTCTAACAAAAGACTGACTCGACTGGTATGGGGCAGGGATCCACCGAGGCATCATGACAGTATTGGTGACCTTGAGGTTGGTCCACTGTCCATAGCTCTTTGCTCTTATTGGTGCAACTGTCAGAAGCTGTGAATGGGGAGCTGCGGGGAGGTGGAGCGAGAGCCTGCAGTACAGTGACATCATCCAGAGTGAGCTGGTCTGACGGGAGTCGTTCATTCTGGATTGATCTGGTCTGGTTGGGTCTTGGACACACAAGGCCTGACGGGCCATTTTTTAAACACGCGCCTCTTGTTTGCCTGAAGGAGAGTTAAGTGGATAAACACAAATGAAATTGGTTACTGTCTCTGTCAGGGCATTTTTGAAGAAAATAGATTCTAACAGCACATAGAGTAAAGGATTTTTTAAAATTTAGGACTGGAAATCTGTTGTGTTGACTTCCCAAACCCCAATATTAAATTCTGCTGCAAATATTTGTAATCCTCCAGAAAACTTGTTTATTTGAGCTCTCCTTGTCCACAGAACACGTCTGTCATTTTTCTGGAAATGTCACATTTTCCTCACATGTAAAACAAAGCTGGAATACCTCCAAGGACTCTTCCATTGCTAAACTTACGGGGTTGGTGGTTACTTGGTTTTTGTATGATGGGATACTTCTATTTTCTGCCTCTTTCATTGCTTCAGTTGGCAGGAATAGAAGGGCTGCCTTCGCTTCCTCTCAGCTTCCTTTGTCATTTTACACACACGTTTACCCCCACCCAGCCCATCATTTCCACTTCATTTTTGGAAAGCTGTTTTCTTTTTGTTGCAGAGTGATGGACTTCCTGCCTTAGTAACTTTAAAAAAAGGTCTGGTTGCCCTTGCAAGGCAATGGATGAAATTCATTGTGGTCACGCCAGCTTTTAAAGGTGTCAGCTTACACCGGCCAGCTCAGGCCTTGAAACCCCAGGCCGTGGTGAGCCATGACCGTGAGGATGGTCTGGGATTGGACAGTGCTGGTGGTCTTCAGAGCGATACCAGTGCCGATGGTGCCGAATTTGAATTTGATGCAGGTAGTTTTATAATCTGAGCTTTTGCTTCATGAGGAATAATTTCTCTTTATGGAATATTTTCATACAACATTGAGGACACTAATATTGATGGTATTTGAAACTGAATTAAAATATGGACGGAGAACAAAATGCAATGTGTAGATCAAAGGTCCCCAGCCTTCTTCAGTGATGGATCTATTTTTTATTCTCCCAAAAATCTTAATATTATAGTGGAGGGGACTAATGTCATACTCACTGGTGGCACTGAGTTAGAACTGGCGGCAGCGACCCGGGTGCTATGGAGAAGTCACCTAGCTTAATTTTTACTCATGATTCTGCTGTATTAAGTAATTAGAAATGAGTTGGAAAAGAGATGCGAGGTGACTATCCTAATAAATATTAATAATGGAGTGAAGATGAATATCGTAAATACGAATCGCGTAGTGCGCTGCCTCCTTTCCCCTTTGGAGAGCTTTAAAAGGTAGTATTTAACTACCCTCAAAAACATGTCCTGATGCACATGGAAATATTATGTTTCTTGAATGTCAGTACAGGTTTCTTAGGTTCATATGATTTGTATATGGATTCAAAAACTTGAATAAAAGTTTTTATTTATTTAATTAATTAATTTAATTATTTTATTTATTTTATTTATGCCTTTCCTGATATTGAGGGAAGACTTAGTTATGTTAGTGGAGAACAAAGTAGTGATTTTGAAAAGGAAAGTTAGCATTTAACACAGATCATTTGCCATAGGAACATGTAAATCAGCATACAGTTGTCCCAATCTGTACTTGGTTTTGTGGTCAAAGACAGATCAATTTGTAGTTAATTCATTGATTTTTGAATGTTCCAGCTACCGTCAGTGAACACACGATGCTTCTAGAGGGCACAGCCAGCCGGCCTCCACAAGGGGGCGTTTCTTCTGGACCCGTAAGTGGAGCTGAGATCATGAGAAAATTGTCAAAGACACACACCCACAGTGACTCTGCTCTAAAAATAAAGGTATGGTGCTGCTGCTTGGGGGATGTGGGTCTTGTTTTTCTTCACCGTGTGCATTTAAAGGAGAGATCAGGATTTTAAAAAACTATTTGGCATTTCCTACTAATATATTTTGTTAGGCCAAATAATTTTAAATTTTGAATTTAATGTCGGTAGAAATTATAAGCACATTCTTTTGAATAGATATAAGCATCATCAAATAATGGTACTTAGTGATACTCAGGTCTGGGCAGCAAAGTGCCAAATGATAATACAAAGTTAATGTGCACTTTTAAGGCTATACCAATCAAAGAACCAAAAGAATAATTTATAAAACATGGTAAAATAATAATAGTAACATCCGTTTAAATAATTTTTGTGGTGATGGTTGTTTCCATTTACATTGTTGTAGTTTCTCTGCTTGCTTCGCTTTTCATCAGTTCAGGTAACTCTTCCCATGAGTCTCTGCATTCATGGTTACTTTTTCTTCTATTGCGGTTATATCTATGCACCACAGTTGATTTAGTTATTCCCCAGCTAGTTGGCATCTGCTTGGTTTCTAGCTCTTTGTTGCTAAGAGAACCATTGCTATAAATATTTGGGTATATACAGAACCTTTTTGTCTCCGACCTCCCTCAAATACATGTTTAAGAGTGGTGTCTCGGGGTCAGAGTGTATGGACGTTTTAGTCGTTCTTGTCTTTTGCAGAATAGTTGCACTAATTTACAGCTCCACTAACAGCCTTGGTCTGCTCATCTTTCCACAGCCCTGCAACAGTGACCATTCCCATCTTTTGTCATCTTTTGCTGAGTGTGAATTAAAAGTGCAGAGTTTTGATTTCCATTTATTTTGGCACATTCTTCCATGTGGTTGTTAATAGTTTACAATTCTTCTTTTGAGAATTGTTCATTTATCACTGTGACCATTATCTGTTGTACCCTCAGAGGACTCTGGGAGTGGGGAAGCTTGTAAACAAGCCTGAGTTGCCTCTTTGGGTAGGAATCTGCTACTTCTGCATAGAACTCCACCTGGCTCTCCATCTACAGTAACTTGGTCAGTGCAGCCTCTTGGAACATCTATGAATTTCCAGCCCTTTATAACAGCAGAAGTCTGCAATCTGTCTTTCCACTGAGTACTGCAACCCTATTTTTTCTTAACTTTCTGTTTGGGTCTACTTTGTTCAGTGCATTTGGTTTTATAAAGGATATAAAGTATAATGAATGAAAACATAGTTATTAAGCACCCCCTTTGTGATAAGTACTGTGGATAGAAATAGAAATGCAGGAAAGTTCCTGTGGCCAGAATGGGGCACAGAGAAAGTTTCAGGTGTGGGTCTGGTGGGAGGTCCCAATGGTCCTTGGCATACAGGGTCCCTCGACTTGTTTTCTGGGGCCCGTGTAATTCATTACACCTTGTCAGTTTTAGCTATTGAAGCATTCAGTGGTGCCCAAGGACTTAGGCCTCCCGAAGGCTGTTCTGGCCCTTAGTTGTTGGGGCTGTGGGGAAGGCAGGGGCTGTAGTACCTCCAGAGGCACTTGCCAGGTCCCATCCCTGCACGTGTCTGTTTTTCCATGAATGATGATTGTGATGGCCAGGGTGCAGGCAGGACCAGGGGGCCGATGGGTACTGCTGTTTCTGGGGCTCTTGGGCTTATTTTCCTGTTGGCGGCAGTTGTTCTTGGTGCTGGTGCAGAAGGCAGGCTCCTCCAGTGGCATTCGCTGTTGATGGTTTTGTGCAGTGTGTTTAAAGCAGCTTTTTTCTTCAAGTGCTTCAGGTGGGACAAAGGTGACAGACCTGGTTTTCCTGGTTTTGCTTCCTTAAGTTAAGGCATGTGAGTTATTGCGGTTTGGTAACAGAATGACAGGACTCAGCCCTATAGCATTGACAGTGTGTGTCCCTTGGCAAACAGCAGCTTCTCTGGACATCCTGGGTGTGCCCTCCAAGAAGTCAGTATAAACTGTGCAAGGCCAGTTGTGGGTTCTTGTCATTTCTAGTCATTCGTAGTAGTGTTAATATCAGGGGATAGAGGGCTAGATTCAAGGTCAGGAAGACCCAAGTGCGAGTTTTGGCACAGACACCTGCCCGTTGTGTGATCCTGGGCATGTTACTGATGAACGAATTGGCATGATCAAGCATTTCTTAAGTTCCAGCCTCTCTGCTCAGCATGAAGCCTTTCTTGGTTCTAATCATAGGATCCGTATGAGGATCGAATGTGAGCATATGTGTACGAGCACTTTGGGTACCTTAAAATGCTCTGTCCCTGTTAGCCGTTGGCTGGTAACGTGCAGATGTTAGCTGACAGGATGCTGTGACTACCAGCCACTAACGTCACAAACCAGAGTGACGAGCATTGAGCCAGCGACCAGGCTGGGGAGAGGGGACCTGCGGGTGAGAGAGAGAGTCCACAGATGGAAACGGGAGGCTGAGGGACCATTTCTTCTAATTCACAGTTTCTGGAGTCAGCCTGCCCCCTAGGAAGACTGAACAGGAACATTAGAGGCAACCATTGATTGATTTCTCTTTGGTGGCTCTTCTGTTTATTTCTTTTTCCTGTTCTTAGGGGTCCTATTCAAGCCTACTTTTTATGCATTTATTGAAATTCTGGGCCAGACTGAGATGACTAGCAAGGTCCCCTCTAACTCTGAAATCCTGTAATTCTTTGTGCGCGTCCCTTCTTCAGGGTGTACATCCCTACCACTCTCTGAGCTACACCAGTGGAGACACGGCCACCGATTCACCAGTGCATGTGGCTCGTTCTGGGATGCCCATCAGAGAAAGTCCAAGAAAGGAGAGTCTGCTCAGCTACTTGACTGGGAGCTTCCCAAGCCTGCACAATCTCCTGGAAGGGACTCCTCAGAGGAGTGCTGCGACAGTGAAAAGTAGTTCTCTGACAAGAACAGGTATTCCTTCAAGTTAAATGAGCAAGCGCTTGTTAAGTGCCTACTGTATTCAGGGAACTGTGGTAGGCACTTGAGATGCAGAGAGAAAAAATGAGAGTCCCTATTCCCAAGGAGTTTATATCCTTGGCTTGATAATGAGAAGGTTGCTCTTAAAGAAGACTTAGGGTTTGGAGTTTTTTTCTTGAGTGAAACTAGTGTTTATAGTATAAATTCTGTTTTTAAGTGGAAGCTTCAACTGCATAAGTAACTTACTGCAACTGAGTTCTAAGTTTTTTGAGAACAGGGACTGTCTTGTCTGTGTTTTGATTCTCCATCAGCACCTCACATTCCGGGGGGGTTGGTAGTTGGTGGTTCATATTACCATGACCTAACTTCATTTTTGCCACCGTTGTATTGGTGGCAGCCTGTTGGACTTTTTGTCCTCTGTGGTCAGTGCGTTTGTTCTTGGCATTGGTGGCATTAATGATCCTTGTCATAAGATGGACTTCTTTCTGAACCAACTAAAATTTCATTTTGTACCCCTCCCTTTATGATGAAAGTAAACTTTTGTGTCTTAACCTTAGTATCATGTAGTGTGGTTTTATAAAAGAGATTGTGAAATACTTCTCAGCTACTGAGGAATAATTTCATAGTAAGCTTTGCCTTTTACTTTGCAAACAACAATAAAAAATACTGTACTCAAGGAAATTCTTTTTGCAGGAAATACGGTAGCCACAGACATGTTGTCTGAACATCCTTTGCTATCTGAGCCTTCCTCCGTCAGCTTCTATAATTGGATGTCGAATGCAGTGGGCAATCGCGGCAGTGTGGTGCAGGAATCTCCCGCCCCAAAGTCGGGACACAATAGCCTTCCTACAGGTATTGGGGACCTGAGCTTTTTTTCATGTACTTGGAATTTTTTCACTTTTCTTATTTTCATGTAGTTATGCTTTTGAAATATCCATAAACATGAATCTTCTGTGAAACGTGTGCCTCTTCATGAACTAGCTAAGAATTTGTGGGCTTTGCAGCACATTAAATTTTGTAGAAATTAATGTCAGCAGTTTGTGAAATATATATCACTGCATTAAATAAGGGGATTTATATCAAACTATGAACCTTTGGGAAGGTAAATTTACCCAAATATGTGACCCCCTATAAATGAAGTCATTTAAGACAAGTGGTAGTGTACATTGGAAGATTAGTCAAAACAGAAAAGAGAAAAAGAAAAAAATGCAAGATAAAATGACGGTATTTATACATACAGAGTGTGAGTCTTTTTTTATTTCATTGAGGTATAATATTCAGAACCAGCATTCATTCATTCAAGAAATATGGAATGGGTCCTTGTGGACTCAGCAGTCTTTGTGGAGCTTGTAATTAAGAAGCAAAGGACATTTCCTTCCATAGATTGTGAGGACTTTTTACTTAAACTCACTCTCTGGTTGTTGGAAAAAAGTCAGTTATTAACAGGTTTGAGGTGGCCCATCTGTGAGTCATGGAGGTGCAGAGAGAACAGACCAATTTGCCAGGAGCAAAATTGAATGTTGGGTTCTACAAAGAGACTCTGCCCTCTGTTTGGCCTGTAACAGCGTCATAAACAGTGGTATCTAAGCATTGTTTAGTAGACTCGGAGAAATTGCGTGATTTGTCTAATGTTATACAGACAAGAGCTAGATCAAGGGGAGCACAAGCCTTGATTTCCCTATTCCAGATCCCGTGTGCGTCATACAGAAACACTTTACACACAAACAGGTGTGTGTCACTTCTCGTCCACCCTCTCTGCCTTTGTCACCCAAACCCAGGATGAGTTTCCTCCTTGCCTCGATGTCCTTTAGGAGACTTCCCCAATTTCCCCAGATCGTAGGGCCTTCCCCCCAGCCCTCAAAGCTGCACGATCATGTCGTGTTTATCGTGTATGGGCTTACATGGCTGTGATCATGTTGGATCCTCCCCCATAGGGTGTAAGCTTCAAGCTTTGCTCTTTGTAGCACCTGGTCACCAGTGTATCGAAGACACATGATGAATGTATATTAATTGGATGGTCATCACACACGTGTATGTACGTGTGTGTATACACATATACACACACACACACATATAGGGCTCTGGCTTTATCTGTCTCTACATCTACAAAGATGTGGATGTCTGTCTGTCTGTATCCACAGACACACGTGCAGATGTGCATTGTTGTCATTTGCAGGTGTGGCCCCCAACCTTCCTACGATACCCTCTGCCTCCGATTTCAATACTGTTTTGTCGAGTGATCAGAACACCTTGGACGGAACCCATTCTCAGCACAGCACGAGTCAGGATGATGTCGCAGGGGTAGAAGAAGCTAATCAGGGGTTTCCCGCCGTCCAGCTCGCGGATGCCCAGGTGAGTGGGGCTTGTTGTGACGGTCCCTGAGCGCTAGTCGTGGTTAGCTGACTCCAGGCAGCTGCCATCTTGAGGCAGGTGTCTAGTGCCTTGGGATGTGGGGACGGAAGTTGGCCAGGGAGAGCCAAATAAATAAAGGTTCTGAAAGCTTTGAAAATGCTCTATTATCACGGCATTTATGCATTAAAAACCAGCGCTGGCATAATGCTGTTGGGTCAGCTGCCCGTTTCTAACTGTGCCAGTATATTTTTGGCTGAAAGCCTGTATATGGGTTATGGAGACTGAAAATCCAGCTCACTTGATGACTTCATCACTTGCCTCAGGCCTGGGGATAATTTCTGTGGACGAATCTCACATCTCTGTCTCCATTTTTAACGTCTCCCCTCAGTTCATTTCCACATCTCCAGCTACCTGTTGGGTGTTCCATAGGCATTGCAAACACAACTTGTTTAAAGCAGGATTCACTATATTTTCCCCAAAACATATTCCTTTTCCAAAATTCTCAATTTCTGCCAAGGACAACACCATCCATCCATCCAGTCAGGAGGTTCTCAGCCCCCTCCATCTATCTTCCTTACCCAACATGTTCAGTCAGTTGTCAGATCTTGTCTTTTCTGCCTCCATAACCTTTCTTGCACTCATCACCTCCTTTTCTCTACTCCCATGGCCACTGTATGGATGAGGTCAGGTGCTCATCGCTTCTCTTCTGGATGATTGCTAGTGGCCTCCTCGTTCTTCCTGCCTCGGGTCTCTGCCCTGTCTCCAGCGTAGCCGCCAAAGCAGTTTTCCTAAAGCTCACGCCTGACCATCTGACTCTCCATTTGTAAATCCTGGTCTCCCTGTTGTTCCTAAGCTGACATACGAGTGCGTCTGTTTACCTTTTCAAGCACTTCACGAGCTGCCTTTCCAACACTGATGGACATGAATTCCCCATCTTAGCCAGCCTGGGAGAAGTGGTATAGCACCTTAAGGGAAGGAGAATAGGACCTCCGCCACCCCCCCATGCAAACCACTGACCACAGCGCCCACTGTCACCATGGTGGGCATAAAGAAAACTAAAGAAAACCTTAGGGCAGCTGGGCAAGACTGCACAAAAAGATGGCCTGAAGTCTGCAGGCACTGGGGAGGGGGCCCACCAGGGACTACAGCATCCCCTCTGCTGAGTTTGCCTGAAGCATGCGGCCACTGCTGGTATGGAGGCTTGAAGCTAGCAGGAGCTCACCCCCAGCCCTCTGCAGCAGCACCAGCTGCAGCTCCTGGGCACACACACAGAGGCCTGAAGCCAGAGTGGTCTGGGGCCTGCCAGGGTCACCGTAGGGGAAGGAGCCCACTCCTGACTGGGGAGTGTACTAAGGGAGACAGGCACAGGCCAAGGCCAGGACCCACGCTGAACCATCAGGAAAGTGGCATAGGCACCAGCGACTGAGACAGAGGATGGGGCTGAGGACCACCTGCTCTGGCCAGAGCCGCAGAGTCTGCCTGGCCCGCACAAGAGGACCGGCAAATACCATGGGTTAACAGAGAAGCATTGACTGTGGAGGCTGAGGCCCTGGGCTCGCATCCCCTCTGTGACTTATTACTGCTTTGTGGCCTCAGACTGGTCCCATGACCCTGAATCCCAGCTTCCTTGTCTCTAAAATGAGGGCCATGAGCCTGATTTCCTCAGAGGTCCCTTCTTCCTCTCTACATCTGTGACCCTGTCATAACCACAGAAATACAGGGAAAACCTCAAAAGCGAAAAATAGATACCTTGGCCTCAAGGACTACGAGAGTCACTGGAGAGACAGATGGGATTGGGATGTAACAGTCCTGGAGGACAGAGCTGCAAACGAGATGAGTGGCTTAGAACAGAAGGGCGAGCAAACACCTCGTCCAAGGAGGGGGCGTCCTGAAAACTGGCCTGGGGCAGGCAGCTCTGTGACTCAGCGAGACGGCTGAAGTGGAGAGAAGACAAGCAGGGGCCTGCTGGCAGAAACAGCTGCCCCGGAAATGTGGATGAAGAACACTTCTGGGTGTTGATGTGGTCCGGATAAGAAGAGAACCTTTAGAGCAGCGATTCTCAACCTGTGCGTTATGTTTAGTTTGTAACAATGAAAATATATCCTGCGTGTCAGATAGATTGCTAACAGCAGCAAAGTTACAGTGATGAAGTAGCAACAAAAGTGATTTGATGGTTGGGGGTCACCACAACATGAGGAACTGTATTAAATGGTCGCGGCATTAGGAAGGTTGAGAACCACAGCTTTAGCGGTGGGAGCACTCTGGAAAAAACCTCAGGAAATAGAACGGGGCCATCGGGGTCATCTGGGCTTTCTTGCCTTGTAACAGTTGTGCTAAATCTTCTGACAAATACGCTGAATGGAATCCCCAACAGTTAGAATTTTGCTGAATTTGTTAGTAAATAAGGGGTTAGGCGCAGAGTTAATGAATATATTCTGTCTGTCGTAGGTTGTCTTCAGACCGCTTCTGAGCCACACGGGGATTCAGTCACAGGACGCAATGCCACTCTGCTACCGAATGTACTTCGGAGAGCATCTGTCCTTCTCCGGGACGTTAGATTGCCTCAGAGCAGATATCGTGGATTCCGATACAGCCAAGGAGAGAAGAGGCAAGCGAGCTAGACGGTGTGTTCGTTTTTAAGTATATTTTTTCTCCAAGCTAATGAGGTGGAAAAGATTAGTTTTCCATTTTCAGGCTTTGTTTCCTTAGGAACTGCTATTTATTGTGATAGAGAAATCTACCCCCCTCAGTTCAGCAGATCTACCTCAGGTCCACATTTGATCACATAATGAAACAGCTACATTTCATTGTTATTAGACGCTAAGAAAGGACGTTTTCCTGACACAGTGATGTTTGAGACTCACCAGAAGTATACATATGTGCGTAATATCCATTATTGCTAGTACTGGAGTACATGAATGTGTTTTATTGTCCTGTTTCATCATGTGAGGATCTGTTTCTGAAGCTTTCTAGCTGTGGCCTTTGTTGCTGTTGTTCATTTGGTTTTTTTAGTCATTTCCAACTCTTAGTGACTCCATTTGAGGTTTCCTTGACTGAGGTACTGGAGTGCTTGGCCATTCCCTTCTCCAGTTCATGTTACCGATAAGGAAACTGAGGCAGACAGGGGGAAGTGACTCACCCAGGGTCACACAGCCCGGTGTGAGCTCATGAAGAGGTCTTCTTGACTCTGTACACTGTGGTGCCTTCTGGCTGTCCTAGCAGTGGCTACCAAAATCAGAACGGGCCTAAGTGGAATGAAGTGGGCCAGGGTGAGCCAGCCTTGATGGCCACGGTAGTTGTGTGGCTTTGGTTGCTGTCAATGAGATTCCTATGACAAGGGCTGAACATCCCCTCGCCCCCAACCCCGCCACAATAACCCACCCCAGATACTTTGCTTGGGGGGCTTATCCTGCTCTTCTGTCATGGTGGCTTAAAGGGGAATGATCATTTGTCTCAGGTATAATCAAGTAAAAGTACTCTGACCCCAGGAGAGTGTTTGATATGCAGAGTCCAGATCAACTTTTTGATCAGGATTTGCCTTTTTGTGTAGTTCTGAATATTTTCATTAAGATGGATAGCCCTGTTTAGTGGCCTGTGATACAGCCTGCTTAACTTAGGTGGTTATAGAATCATAGAATGTTAGCTCTAGGAAGGAGCATGGGTCCCTGGAAGGCCAAGTGGTTTTCCAAAGCAATGACGCGAGTATTTCAGTCCAGTGCGCTTCTCCTTAGACTGTGGTGTCAAAAGATGTAAATTACATCTGATTTATTCCAGATATAAAAGACTGCCATTAGACTAACAGAGAAGCCTAGAAAATGTAGTTTTTATACATTGTCGTGGTAAAAGAGGACTGGGGTGGGGTGGGGAGAAGGGTTGAATTTGTGGTTTCACTGCTGTATCAACAATGCAGTATTCACAATGCCTACAGCAACTATAAGTACGCTGATATGGTTATTAATCACAAAATGTAACAGGCTCTCTACATGGGAAATATAGCTAGAGCATTTATTTAAATACCAGAAAACTGAATCCCAAAGCCAGAAAGTCAGAGCCAACACAGTAGTTATGAAGTTGGCACATGTAGTTAATGTAGTAAACACCCACATTCTCAAGCCTTCAAAACAGGACAGGCTACCTCAGGCAAAGATCCTCCTCTCCTCACTCACAACAACTGCTCAGCATCCAGACAGCTTGCTCCCAGCAGCTCTTGCTCCCCCGCAGTTCCCGTCCCTGGCAATCCTCAGCAGGAGTCCTTAGCAGAGGTTCTGGCCGGCTCAAAGAAAAAGGAGTTTGGGCTGCAGCCGCTGCCTCTGTCACTGCTTCCAGTCACCACCACATGGACACTAGCTTGGTTCTGGCTTTCTCTTGCTCCCCCCCCCTTCCTGCTATGTCAGCAAGTTCGAGGGTCATGGAAGATCTTCAAATCCCAGTATCATTACAGCTGATAACAGGAAATCTTGGGTGAGGAAACTCCCCTTCTGCTGTAAGAATTCAGCACCTTCTCTGTGTAGAAGAGGACTATGCCCCTGCCCACCCCCACCTCGAAAAATATTAATATACTTTATACTAGTCTAAAGCCTGTGGGCCAGTCTTAGTGAGAAGATTTATCATCCGTTCTTTAATTATCCATTCAAACGTTGTCCTGACCTGAATCCTTTCCCCCATTATCATTATCCCCAACTGCTTTCTGTGAAGAATCTGGGAGAACGGCTGTTGTCTCTTTTGATAGAATGAGGCGGTGACCCCCGTGGGCCCACCTGAGGCTGGTTGCCTCTTTCCTCGTGCTTTCTCTTATGTGGACCTTTGAACGGCTAGAAAGGAGAGTTTTTAAGAGTGAATGTTTGAATGATTGTAAGAGCATGTTTCTCTGGGCTGGACCAGAAGTTAGGCCAGTAGCTGTTGGGTGGGCAGAATGCCGCTCCCTCTGGGCTGTGCACATTGTCTGGCGCCGGGAATGCTCCGTGATCCACAGTGACTCTGGGAGAGGCGTCCAAGGGCCTGCGCAGACTCTGGCCAGCTTGAAATTTTCTCCCTCTAAGCCAACAGATGCTTAGATTGAAATAATTTTAATTAATAAAATTGCTTTTGTCTCACTTCTACCTAAAACACAGAGGAGAGCATTTTCTGCCGTACTTGCAACTTCTAGTCTCGCCCAGAGAGGTCATGTGACCGTTGTTCTGTGGAGGAAGCAGATGATTCATCGAACTCTTAAATGAACTCTGATATTTGTTCATCTTGGTGGTGAGATGTTGTCTGCTGTCTGGAAACGCTTTGAATTTTGACTCCAGAGTGGCTTTTGTCAGAGATGAGAATCATTTTATTGGTAATTAGTGAGGTGGCCCAGTGGATAAGAGCGGTGGGCTGAGTCCGGAAGGCTCTCCCTGAGCTCAGATCTGGCCAGGCTCAGACCCTTAGTAGCTGGGTGACCCTGGGAAAGTCAGTTCACACCATTTGCCTTTGTTTCCTCATCTGTAAAATGAGCTGGAGAAGAAAATGGCAAACCTCCCCAGTATCCAGAAAATCCCCTCAGATGGAGCTGCGAAGAGTGGGGCACGACTGCGCAACAACAGAAATAAAGTGTATTAGGTGTAAAACAACAACGATTAATGATGAAGCAGTTTCTGGCAGACTTGGGCCTAAGACACCAGTAGAAATTTCCTTCCACATCTGTGCTTGTGGGCTCGAGAGCAGCTGTGACTGGTGTGCAGCCCCACAGACACAGGCCCACAGACACAGACCCCTGGCCCTTGGGGTTCTGGGGCGCCCTCCAGCTATGCCTTAGCAGTCGGTGTATGAGGTGGGAGCAGGCTCTGGCCACAGCAGTGGTTGCTGCTGAGCATTCATTTATTTATCAGTTCTCACAAGCCTTAACAGCTTGAGACCATTGGAATGTAGCGTGGACCCACATGTGTATCTCTGTAGCACACGCGTGTGTGCGTGTGTAGATTTTACTGTCATTTGGCATAAGGAATGTTGAAACATTTGTTAGCTCCTTTTTCAGCTTGTGGGGACAATCTGTTGGGGCCACTCATGGATAGCCCTGCCTGCCTGAAGTGGCTGCCGTAAGCCAAGAGATAATTTGTGCACTGTACTTCATTTTAAATCAGCAGTGTGGTCAAAAAGACTTCTGAATGTTTTCTTTGAGAAAAAATGAAGCCAGAGGCTTGTACTTTCAGCTTAGTACAATACAGGATAGAAAAACTAACAAAAAAGATGATTGGTATGCTTGGGTTGGGCAGCCAGTGCAAAGGTGTGCCCGGCTCGTAGTGGGATTTAGGCCTGAGAGGTCTGTGTCCAAAAGCTGTGGGGAGGAAGAGGAGGAGTGAAGTCACAGTGAGTCCTCTGTTTGGGGCCCACATGTGTGGTCGCCTTTGTGACTCACCCCAGTCTGGTGTGGGATAGGGCCTGTCAGTAGAACGTCCATTTGGTGGCAGAGCTGGGGATGGGAAGGGGTTTACCAGAAGTCACACCCACGTAAGGGGAGCAAAGGACACAGGAGGGAGAGCTGGATTCACATATTGTTTCTGACTCCAAGCCTCGTGCTTTATTTGAGAACAAAACAAAAAAACCCCAAACCAATCTAGGATTCTTGTTGTCTTCCTACCAGGGCACTGACTGCAGGAAAGTCGCTCAGCCTTCTCTTCTTCCATTTCCTTATTCATCAGTGCCCATCATCTCACCTTCTTGTAGTATGTATGTCTAGACCCTTGATTTCATTGATGGAATGAACTCCGTATGTGGAAAGCTCCCTTCTCTGATACAGATTAGGAGCTTCTCTGTCCCTGAGAATCTTGGAGAGTTTCCTGAGGGCCTAAGAATCGAAGTGAGAAGCTGAGGGACTTGCCTGTGCTCAGTCACACGGTTCTTGTGTGTCAGAGGCAGGAGGTGAACCCTTAGCTTTCAGTCTGCAAAGCCAGTCCTCTGGCTACTGGGTCAGGTTGGTTCCCAGTAAGAAGAAAAGGATCTTGTACACTTACAAAGTCTGTGCGTACACTAGTGCTGCCTGCCCTATTATGCCTTACGTTTAAAAGCAGTAACAGGTGTGAAAGCACTTAGGAAAATGAGAAGGTGTGAGCTATAGCTTCCCAGAATGGACTATGACCTGCCACATTCCAGAAGGATGAAGAAAACGATTTTCCATCCGTTTCATAGAAACGCATTTTGAAATTTACTATGACTATGAGGGGCAGGGGGAGCAGGTCCAGAAATGGCAGCTGTGGCAGACCAGAGAAATTGATCTTAATTGCCCAAAGGAGAGAAAATAGACCTTCCTCTATGTTTGATAGATTTAATAAGTGATGTCATTTCACTGAGTGAAAACAAGGACCAACTCACACTTAGAACTAATAATTCACTTGTTCTCTGGCTCATATTGCCTCTCCTGTAGAGAATTTGGTTGTGAATTAATCAGAATTGAGCTGCCTTGTATTGCCTGCCTTCTCAAATGGGTAGGGGAGGGACAGGAGGAAGGGAGAGAATTTGGGACTCAAAGATTAAAATTGAATGGTAAAACAAATAATCAAGTGAGTAAATGGATAGACAGGCAGACCAGCCAACCTTGCTTGGAATTTTTAACTCTTTCCCTTAATTCTTAGGCAAGGACATGTCAGCCTTCCTCCCCTTGAGTTCAAACCAGCGTTAATGTTGGAAACCTTCAGCATCAGTGCCGTCGTCATGGAGAAGTCAACATGCACCCCTCAGAACTCAACCAGTGCTTTTGCATTCCATGACCTCAGCAAACGTTATTTCAACACCTTTCACTGCAATTTCACCATTTCCTGTCAGTCAATAAGCCAGCATGTGGACATGGCTTTGGTCCGTCTGATTCACCAGTTCAGCACCATGATAGATGATATAAAAGCCACTCAGACTGACATCAAACTGAACAGATACACGGCAGGGTCGGCGTCCCCCACGCCCACCTTCAAAACCCACAAACACCGGGACTTCCGCTCCTCCGACTTCAGCCGGAGCTCACGCGGGAGCCTGAATGGCGGAGGGAGGGTCAGCAATGCCAAGAGTAAGCGAGCCAACAGTGAGAGCGGCAAGAAGGAGCCTCGGAACAAGAGCTCCCTGGGGCGGTCCGAGAGGAGAACCTCCAAGGTGTCCAGGAAGGGCTCCAAGGAGGTGCTGGACCACACGGCCGTGCCCATGGACGACTCGGACTCCATCACAGTGTCCGAGCAGAGCGAGCCCTCGGCCGAGTGCTGGCAGAACATGTACAAGCTGCTCAACTTCTATTCACTCATCTCTGACCCGACCGGGATCCTGGAGAAATCTTCAGAAACCTTTGGTCCAGCCGGTAAGACACCGTTGTCCTGAATGATTACCAGGCTCCCCTTAATTTTACGCATGAGGGGATTGAGATGCACAGAGATTAAGGGGCACACATGTGGAGGAGACCATAACAAACTGAGCCCTTAGGCCCTCTGACCGCCTCCTTGCTTTGGTATTGAAAACAATTTGTAAATCCTGAGTCTGTGTTGTTCTCGGCTCCCCTGCTGGGATTCGTGTTCTTTGGGGGCAGGCTCAGTGTTTGCAAAATGCAAGGTACAGCAAATCTTGGCAACTATAGATTTTTTTCAGGTGGAATTAACCAAAAAGCCACCTATTAATGCCACGTTTTGTAATCTAAGTCTGGATATTTTTTGTTTCAGAATCTATATGCATTATAGTGCTAATGACACATTATACGTGCATTGTAATGCTGGGCAAGATTTCAGTATTACAAATCCAAAGTGTATTCATCTTGCCAACCAGAGAAGCCTTGTTTTAGGAAGTACCTCGACATGAGCCAGGGAGGTTACAGAAAGGCTGCTTCAGATATCCCCATGTCGTTCCTGGTTTCCGTTGCTTAACTTTGCTATGTCAATTTGCCCACCAGGTGTTCGGAGCCCTACAGAACCTCCCTGTAAAGTTGTGTTTGAGAATGAACAGGACAACAACAGCCTGACCAAAACCCAAAGGAAGCGAAGCCTGGTCACTTCGGAGCCTCAGAACGTCACTCTGATAGTTTTTGGCATTGGGATGGTGAACCGGACGCACCTAGAGGCTGACATCGGTGGGCTCACGATGGAGTCAGAGTTGAAAAGGATTCATGGCAGCTTTACCCTTAAAGAAAAAATGAAAGGTCTGATTCTTTTAATCTTGTAATGCGACTTCACCAACGAAAAGGTTTTCATTCCGTGTTTGCAAGATTTCTGCTTTGTGATTTCTTCTCCCAAAATGAGAATTACAGAGCATGTTGGGGTCCCGTTGGCAGGTGGGGACTCATGTCTTTTGGAGGTGGCTTCATGACTTAGTGAAAAAGGTGCACATGCAGATGTACTGTGCCCTCCTGCTCAGAGGCCCTCATCCTTGTGTGTAATTTCTGGCTGAAATAGCGGTTCCATAACTGTGAGCGAATCACTGAGCTCTCCAAGCCTGCTTTTCTTCATCTGTACGATGGGGATGATAAGGATTAGACTTTCTCTTCCACAGGGTTTCTGTGCATCTGATGCTTTGTTATCCTAAGTATTTTAGACATATTTAGATGCAAGCTTCAGCCACCACAAGCACAGTGATGCCCCAGGAAATGGAGCATTTCAAATGAAAACAAATGGAGGTCATTGTGACTGTGGCATGTAGTAGTGTGGTTTCTTTAATTAAACTGACTTTCCCAAGTTGCCCAGCAGCTCATGGAATTTCAGAACTACTTCAGTGGAAAGCTAGTTCACGAGCTCTGTCTTTTTAAACCTGTATTGATTTTTATGAGGCACTTAGTAAAGATGGGACATGTAATGACAAAGAAGCCTGAGCTCTGACACCACAGGACCATCTCCTTCTTCGGGATTTAGAACAGAGGTGGGAAATTCCTCAAACGAGATTGTAATATCATTGGGAAATGTGTAACAAAACACATAGAAATGCCTCCCACATAGGTCATGTGAATCTGTGGGTTTCTGAGGCAGGGTGCAGCTGGCTGGACTTGGATTCTGTCTGATTTGACAGCACTGATTTCAGGGTCTGGAATGTCAGAGAAGGGACCCACTGCATGCCCTGCTTGCTGTTATCCAGGAAGCTCGTGAAGAGAACAGCTCTCATTGAACTAGGTCTTCATCATTTATAAAGTGCATTATGCCCAGCAGCTCGGTGAGGGAATTAGTACAGGGATTGTTTCCCCTCTTTTTACTCAGGAGAAAACTCAGGGTCAGAGGTTACATAACTTGTCCAGGCTCACCGAGCTCACAAGTCAGAGGGATAGGACTTAGCCCAGATCTTCCGCTGAGGAGACCAACAGCTTTTCTCCTGTACCAGGATAAATAGGGAAAGTGTAATCCGTGAAAGGGCCACAAAGCATCTCTTTCATTCCTGTATCATACTCATCAGAGTATTGTTAAGTGAAGTCAGTGTGTTTAGAATGAGCTTTAAAGCCTGTGCAAAGTTAATTCCAGTCATTTTCCTCCTTGTTTTTAAAGATGTTTTACATCAGAAGATGACGGAGACTTGTGCCACTGCTCATATTGGCGGGGTTAACATCGTGCTGCTTGAGGGGATCACACCAAATATACAGTAGGTAGCAGAGGTTTTTCTTTATTCTGATTAGCATTATGTGGTTTTACAGAAAAAAAATGAACATTCAAGAGCTATATGTTTCCTGTTCCCACTCGTTTAGATTTCATACACCACATTAAGTTATTAAATTACTGTGAAAGTTTTGGAAAATGTGATTGTTTTAGGCAAGATTTCTTTCCTTTGCAAAATGTTCTTTTCCGACCAGAAACAAAGCTCGAATCTGGTACCATTTCTATTGGATTATAAGAGGCGTCATTGCCATAAGAAGACTTCTCAGCCCCCATCTCATGGCCCACTAAATTCAGGCTGTTGAGTAGAAGACAATGCCAGCAGAACACAAGAATGGCGGCATTCTCTTTGAGCAGAATTTGTCCTTGATTTATATAGGATTGTCAATAATTTTTAAAATAAATTTTTAAAAAGTTTATCACGGAGGCCCAGATTAATACACTGAGAATTAAGAGCTGTAACATCAGGACAGGGTAATAGTGACCCACATTATAAATAAATAAGGTTAACATGTACCTAAAAAAGTCACTTGGAAGGAGACAAGAAACAAAAGACTTCAGGGGAAAAATAAGTCAGGAGCCATGAAGCTGCCCGGCCATGCCTGGTAAAATAGCACAGATGTCACGGGGTACAGCTGGATTGTGCCCTTCTCCCAAATGCCCACATTTCAGATCATTGACTGTTTGTTGTAGATTCATCTTATTACCACATAGTACAGTGAACGAGAAACAAAGAGCCCATTCCGTGTGCTTGGGTGCGGAGGCAGTGCAAAGGCCATCTGCATGGCTTCCGTGCCCCAGCACACAGCCTTGGCTCCCACAAGCACTGGTCTCTTCAGGCAGAGCGGACAGGCGAGGAGATGGGCAGTCAGGGTGGCTGCAGCCGGGCATCCACACCTCAGTCTGGCTGCAGCCAAAGCAGGTACCTTTAAGGAGTTTTATGGGAAAGCTCCCAGTGAGTATCCTCGAGCCCCCAAGGCCTCAGCATCTCTCTTTTCTACTGGGCCTTGCGTCTGATCTCGTGGGAAGAGAAGGGAGTGGGGACTTGGCCAAACTTCTGAACGAGCCAGCTTCGTGTGGCTATGTTAGAGTTGTTCAGATTACTCGGCATGTTGTGACTAACGTTTGCATGAATGTCCTTTATTTGCTTTCTTCTTCTCTTTTTTCCCTTTATCTTCGTCTGTAGACTGGAGGATTTCCCCACATCTCCTACAAGCACCGCCAAACAGGAATTTCTGTATGTCGTACTCTGCTTACTTGGCTTCCAGTGGACGTGAGAGTGTGCGATTTAGAGACAGAATCTGTTATGCCTGTTGCTTTGCTGTTGCTTGGTTACTTTAATAGAACTTCTTTTACTTTGTGTGCCTTCATTCCTATATCAATTCACACCTTCCCCTGGATCAGGGCTCATTTCTCCTTGGGGAATGATCAGTATTTATAGGGCCATGGCCATGTGGAACCGATGGTTCCCCAGCTTGTTAGTGGTTAACATGTGTCTCGCCTTAAAGGATGTTATCTCAAGCTTAGGACAGAAGATGTAAAGTTCTCTTTTATTTTAGTCAGTTGTTAGTCCTTTATCATAATTGCAAGTAGAATTATTAAAGCACTAACACGTACGAGGTGATACTCTCTTTAAACTTTTTCTTTCTTTTAAAATTAGCTTGAGTAGAATTTGTAATGTTGGTGCCGGGAGGACAGGACTTCGGGTTACTCTGCTCTCAGACATTGCGTTTGACTTATCTTTGGAGGGATTTGATTTTTATCCAAATCTGTTTAATAATGAGCTATACTGCACTGGGCAATAATATTTTAATATGTGTCATACAAAACCCTTTAAAGATTTTAACTGACCAGTTGAGCATTAAGAATTAAACATACTTTATATGCGTTTGACTCCTTGATTTTCAGAGCCTTGATATTATAATATGATATTGAATTTAATTATTCAAAGTCTTTTTTTGAATGTAACCCTGGGTGTATGTAATCACAACTGGAAATACACAGCAAACACAAGTCCTTTGGGATACAGATGGTTTAAACAGGTCATCTAGCAGGCAACTTGGGAAAGTATACTCTTCTCTGAACTGGTCCAGGAGCAGGACAGTGTTAGGGATCAAGAGGGAGAACGGAAGAGAAGGTCTTAGAACAAGAATGTTAGTTGGCCCTGCATTTCTTACCAGTAATTCCTAGGGGAAGTGGCCTGGAGCTCTTTTTTCTCTTCACGTCCATTCTGACCTTTTCTAAGGGGTGAAGAAGTCCTTACAGGCTAAGTCATTGACAGCCTTGTTCAGTATCTGTCAGACTTTGACAGTGCTCTTCTCATTTCCTTCTCACTCTTTGTGGAAATGATAGAAGCTAAAAAGAAGGTTCAGAATTTTTAGATAATTTCTTCTCTTCTGTCATTTCTTAACTTTTCCCCCAATGTTCTGTTTCTTGGTTTGTTTAATGCTTTAGTAGAGGTCTTTAACAAAGTTTCTTGTTTCCTAACACAACTGGGGGCTCTTTTATTATTCTTTTTTTTTTGCTTTTTGGAGGAGGGAATGCAGGGCAACTGGGGTTAAGTGACTTGCCCAAGGTCACACAGCTAGTTTTGTGATAAGTGTCTGAGGCCAGATTTGAACTCAGGTCCTCCTGACTCCAGGGCCAGTGCTCTATTGACTGCACCACCTAGCCGCCCCCATCTTTTATTGTTCTTAAATGTTAATTTAGTGCTTGTGATTTTGTCATGTGTTTGTCAAGTAGCTAGAGATGACAGGAGTTACAAAATGAAAGGTCTGCACGCTTGTGAATATCTGTGTTTTCTTGCACATGGATATTCATACTAATACGCTCTTAGAAATCCCAGACACATTATCAGATTTGGAATAATTCCTTTTTTTTGCTTATCATGAATTGAGTAGATTACTTTAAAGCACACATTGCTTCCGTGTTACATCCCGTGTGTGTGTAAAGTCTGAAGGGATGAATGGTTTCTTAAAAGTCTAGTTTGCATGCTGTACGTGTGTGCTCAGATTGTGTGTAGAACTTCACTTTTCTAAAGTACTGGAAAACATCTTCAAGTAGCCTTATTTCTTCTCTCTTGCTAGAACTGTAGTGAAGTGTAGTATTGCCAAATCCCAAGCCCTGTACAGTGCCCAGAGAGGGTTGAAGACCAACAATGCCGCTGTATTCAAGGTGGGAGCTATCAGCATCAACATTCCCCAGCACCCAGCCACCCTGCACAGCATGATGGTCCGTAGCTCACACCAGCTTTCCAAGCAGATCTCAGACCTCATCAGACAGCCATCGGCAGCGTAAGTCCTTTCTCCGTTGGCTGTGGTGTTATGGGCCTCGTTGAGGCCATGGAAGTATAAGCTAAGGAAGATGGGTCATGAGGAAACAGATGTTTTCTGACCGATTTTGGGGGAAGGATACAGATCAGAATAACATCCTCGGATTTGAAATTGGTATCTTGGCATCTGTGGAATAACATCCCTATCTAAACTCCCCCCGACCCTTCCAGTGTCCCCGTCCCACAGAAATGTGGCCCTGTACACCCTCTAAATTGGATATCTTGCCCTCCAGGAGAGTAGGGGGGAAGGGAATTAGAGGGGGGCTGATGGAGGGGAGGGCAGGTTGGGGGGAGGGTTACTGGAAACACACACTTCTGTAAAGGGATAGGGACAAAGTAGAAAATAGAACAAGTGGGGAGTGGGATAGGAAGGAGGGAAATATAATCAGTCTTTCACAATATGTCCATCGTGGAGATGTTCTGCGTAACTACACATGTACAGCCTGTATCGAATTGCTTGTTTTTCCAGTGGGAGTGGGTAACGAGGGAGGAAGGGAAAGAGTCTAGAATTTAAAGTTCTAAAATCGAATGTTAAAAATATATATTTATGTCTGTATATTAAAAAAAATAAGATTGCTGATCAGGGGAACCTAAGGGTAGTCTTAAAGGTTTAAAAACATTTTAAAGAGACTGTAGGGATTAAAATTGTCCAATAAAAGAGACCAGGGCAGAAAAAAAAAGAAATGTGGCCCTGGAGAGTAGTGGGCTTTATGAAGGTCATTCAGGTATTAATGCCAGTGGCATGTACCTTTGAGTATATTAGAACTATATGTATCCCAAAGATGGATTAAAGGTAAATACAATAAAAAAGTTAGCTGCCTGTGCATGACCTGGGCCTGTGCTTTGTTCAGGGAAAATTAAGGTATGTTAAGAAATTGGTTATCCCAAAGGACTGTGTCAGATTGTAGTACACCATGACCTGATACGCTCCCATCCACCTCCAGGAAGACAACATTGACGATTTGCCTGAGTCCTCATTCTTACCCTCGAGAGTCCGTAGCACCAGTATCAAGATGATAGTATCATATTTTAGAGTTGGAAGAAACCTTACACATCCTCCAGTCTTACTGCCTCCTTGTATAGATGAGAAGACTGAGGTCCAGAGGGGCTAAGTGACTCATCCACGGTTACTTGGTGTTAAGTCGTAGAGCTGAGATTTCAGTCCAAATTGGAGCCTCTAGAAATACAAAGCAACATTTGGGTTTTTTATTCCATTGCATTGGGGTAGGTTTCTTCGGACGGTCTTATTTCTTAGGATTTTTTTAAAACCCTAGAGCTCAGCCGTCTAGGAGTGTTGGGAGAGATGAATAGTGATGAGCGTGCTGCCTTTGGAGTCAGTAGCCCCAGGTTTCCCAGGCTTTCCTCCAGCTCTGTGTGTTATGATCCTACGAGGAGAGGGAGCAGATACATGTGTGGCTTTTCCTCTTGTCATAGTATTTTAAAGAACCCCTCGGAATGTCTCAAGGACTCCTGAATGACTGAGGATAGAACTTGAAAGCACAACTTTAAAGAAACTTTGCCATATTTTAAAGTAAAATGAGATATAAAGGTGTGAAATCAAAATCCTTGCTTCCCTGACTTTCTTTTAACCCAAGACAGACGATTGTTGCTGGGGTTCAGGGGCACCTCATAATGTTGGGGTACAGTATGACAAGGAGTAGATGTGAGGGTCATGGTGTCTTGAATGAATTTGCTCAGTCTGTCTCAAAGTTAATCAGAGGCACTTATTGGGGTGATGCACCCAGCGGACTATGGGAGGCCAGAGTGTGCAGTGGGCCCTGCTCCTTGTGGGAGACAGAACACTTAGCCAGGTTAGGTCTTTTATACAGTTTGACAGGAAGGGGGAAGGGGAGGAGGGGGGAAAGCATGGCTCTGGAGTGTCGGACAAGACAGAGTGTCTTTGCACACCAGACAGACAGGCCGAGGAAAGAGCAGAGCTGTTCTGGAATGTCAGGCAGTCCGAGGTGCTTTGTGAATGCATGTAGATACACCCACAGTTGTTGTTACATTAAAAGAATACGTATCTTGTGCGGGGAAGTCTGATCTGTGGTGAGGGAATTCAGTGGCTGGTGCTGGGCACTTGGAGAGCTCAAGTCGCTTGCCCAGAGTCACAGAGCCAGCAGGCAGGCTTCAAGCCCAGGTCTTCTTGACTCCTTAGGTATTTATATCTCCATTTGTTGCATGTTTGCTGTTGAGAACTCATCTTTAAAGGAAAAATTGGAGCTTCTTACCTTGATTCTTTTTATTAAACCAACAGCCCACAGTCTACAAAAGAAGACATTGCCACCCCCTTGCCTTCTGAAAAAACTCCAAGTGTTAACCAGACTCCTATTGAAACCAATGAATTTCCACAGCTGCCTGAAGGCTTGGAAAAGAAGCCTATTGTTCTTAAGTTCAGCGCCATGCTGGATGGAATAGCAATTGGAGCAGCACTCTTACCATCTCTGAAAGCTGAGTATAAGATGGGAAGAATGAGAAGTCACGGGATGACAGGTGCTGAATGCCTCTGCCTCTCTAGTCCATTTCAAGGGCCTCTGGGCACTGGCTGGCTGTGCCACCTTAGTGGGGAGATGGTTTGGGTCCCACAGGTTTGTGGTTTGCAGATGCTCTCCAGAGGATCTTAGGCCAGGTCCCACAGGCTGGCCATAGCAGTGTGGGGTGCTTGTGGTGTACAAATCATTCTCTTTGTATCACAGACTGCTACAGAAGCAGGAGATACACTTCCAGGGCCTGAAGAAGGTGAAATTTCACCAGGAAGTTAGAGGCTCTAAACCATAAGCACTATATATGCTTTCATTGTCAAGCCTTCATAGATTTTATTCACATAACAATATTTGGGATAATAAAAGACTAAATGATTTTACGTGAGCCGCTTCCCCATGAAAAAACTTGAGCAAATGAACCCAAATTATTGAGGTTTTTCAAGGCTATATTTTTTTTCAAACCCTTTTCACAGTTCTTAAATTGTTTGAAACACTAACTCGCTGGTAACTGAGAGAAAGAATAGTTGGAGGAGTTGAGACATGGGAGAGAAAACCTTATTCTTCACACCCATTTAGCTTCTGGCTTCCTGTCTAGCTCTTTTGTTTTAACTACTTTCAAAAAAATCTGAACTGATATCTAAGGTCTAGGGCGTGAGAAACTTTTTTTCTCTCCACAGAAGCTCTTTAATTGGGATAAGGGGTTTTGAATCTATAGAATTGGTTGCCCTGCTGCTTTAAAAAAAAAGTTTGGTACATTTAGACTCCTTTATTACTTTGATTTAACTCAACTTCGTGCACAATGATTAGGTCCTGTGAGAAATGTTAGGAGTACAAAGACAAAACCAAAGCAGCTCTGCCCCAGAGGAACAGACAGCTGTGCAGACTCTGTGTGTAGTAAATACAAGATGATTTGGCAGGGGGTGAAGTGCTGTCACCTGGTGGGGTTAGCAGGGTCAAAACAAGCCTCCTCTAGAAGGTGGCGCAGGGGCCATGCTCAGAGAGGTGATGGTTTATGATCTCTCAGGAGCCGCAGGTCCTTTTAGGCAGTCTGAGACTGACATTGACTGTTGCAGATCACCAGAGTTTTTCCATCTCTGTGCTGACGTTTTAAATGTCGTTGGTGTTATTCTTTATGCTTTTCCTTTGTCTTTGCTTTGTGTCACTTTTTATAAATCTTTCCATGATTCTCTGAATTCTTCATTATTTGGCATTCCTTATATCAAAGTAAGATTCCATTACATTCATAAAGCATAATTTGTTCAGATGCTTCCCAAGCATTGCTAAAAATTTTTGTTTCTGCTTTTTCGGTTATCACAAATAGTGTTGCTATGGATACTTTTATTCTTAGGACTTTTGATGTACTATCCCTTAGACTTAGAGTAATGAGATCTCTGGGTCAAAGAGTGATTAATTTAACTTTTCTTATATAACTCCAAGTTATTTTCTGGAACTGTTGAATCAAAAGACACAAAAGACACAAAGACACAACTTCACCACCAGGGCAAGTGTACAAACCAAAACTAATAACCAGCTTGGCAGACAAGAACCAGGATACAAATGGCAGAAAGGGAAACAGGGGAGGACAAAGAGGAATCAGCAATTGTGCAGAAACTGAAGAAATAATGGCAGAATAAGAGAATAAATTCTCAGTTCTCTATACTCGATATGCATTTACTTAATAAAGGTTAATTGAAGTGAATTGGATTCAAGACCTCAGTGGAGGAGAGGCCTTTCTGCCTGAGGACACTTGTTGGAGCTTAAAACCTTTGATGGGTAATTAGCCAGAGGTTCATAGATGGTGCTAACTAACAACAGCTGCCCCAGATGAACAAAAAGAGGACAGTCCCTGACGGCCATCAGCCATGGAGTCCCTCTTACAGACCTGGCTATTTGTCCCTAAGTAGGTAGAATGTGGTTCTAACTTTCAGGTTTTAATTCAATTTTATTTTATTTCCACTTCTGAATTCTCTCCCTTCCCTTTTCCTCTCCCCTACACATTGAGAAGGCTAGAGAAACCAAACCCATTAACAGATAAGTTTAGTCATAAAAAAACAATTCCCTGCATGAGCCATGTCCAAAAAAATCTGTTTCAGTTCATACTCTGAGTCCATCAGTTCTCTTTCTGCACAATTGATTATCCTTACAGTATTGGTACTACTGCATACATTGTTTTCCTGGTTCTACTGACTTCACTTTGCATCAGATCATCTAAATCTTCCCAGGTTTTTCTGAAACTGTTTGCCTCATCATTTCTGTCACCTTCATATATCACAACTTGCTCGGCCATTCCCCAGCTGATGGACATCCCTTCAGTTTCCAGTTCTTTGCCACTACAAAAAAAGCTGCTGTTAATGTTTTTGTACCTATAAAGCTTTTTCCCTTTTCTTTGATCCCCTTGGGATGCAGACCTAGTAGAGGTATTGCTGGGTCAAAGAGAATGCCTAGTTTTATAGCTCTTTGGACATAGTTCCCAGATGTTCTCCAGAATGTTTGGCCCAATTCACAACTCTACCAACAGTACATTAGTACATGTATTTTTCCACATCCCCTCCAGCCTTTGTCATCTTCCTTTTCTGTCTCGTTAGCCAATCTGATAGGTGTGAAGTGGTACTCAGAGAGTAATTTTAATCTGCATTTCTATAGCTATTAGTGATCTAAAGCATGTAACAATTGGTACCTGTGGTTTTGCCCTGTGAAAATTGTCTGTTCATTTATCCATTGGAGCGTGGTTCTTATTTTTATGTTTGAGAAATGAAGTCTTTATCAGAGAAACTTGCTGTAAAAAAATTTTCCCCAGTTTCCTGCTTTCGTTCTAATTTTGGCTACATTGGTTTTACGTACCAAACAGTTTTAATGTTACGTAATCAAAATTATCCGTTGATAATTGATACTAATCCATTGATACTTCCCTTGATCACGTGATCTCTGTCTTTTGTTGGATCACAACATAGATCTCCTGGGTAAATCTTTCCATCTTCCCTAAATTTGCTCATGATACCACCTTTTTTTGTCTAAATCACATACCAATTTTGACCTTATCTTAGTATACTCTTTGAGACACTGATCTATGCCTAGTTTTCGCCAATCTGCTCTCCAGTTTTCCCAGCAGTCTTTGTCACATGGTGAGTTCTTGCCCCCAAAGCCGAGATCTTTGTGTTTATCAAACACTGGATTACTGTGGTCATTTACTACTATATATTGTGTACCCAAACTATTCCACTGATCCACCGCTCTATTTCTTAGCCACTTTTGACACTTTTCCCAGTCTGAAGGGATATGAAGGCATACCTCAGGTGAAGTGATTTGACTAGGGTCGCACAGCTAACTGTCTAAGGCTGGATTTGAACTTGGGTTTTCCTGACACCTGATCCAGTGCTCTGTCTGGCCCCTAGAGAAAGAAGGATTGCTGCATTCCGCTCCCCAGCCCAATTCCTGGTGGTTCTAACCTTTCCTTTTTAACTTTTTTTTTAAGCTCCATCCACCTTGGTTAGCATTTGTTTTGTTTAAGACTAATCCCTCCCTTAATCTGCACTCCTAATACCCCTGTCCTCCTTTTCCCTTCCCTCCTCTTACCCTCTAGTATGAAATATGTTTCTGCGCCCAGTTGTGTGAGTCTGTGTGTGTGTATCTGCCTGTCTGTCTGTCTGTCTTCCTTCCTTTGGCAAGTTCTCATGAAAGTGAGAGTCAAGTATCATTACTTCCCTCCCACCCCCACTTAGTCATGTAATCTGGTACTCACATACCCAAATAATACAAGATCATTCCCCTTACCCTTCCTTTTCCTTTTCTCTCCTTGTGATAGACTTTTCCCTTCCTCTTCCTCTTTTTTTTTTTAAAGATCAGACATAACAAAACCACTACCAGATCTTCATCTCCTTAGAGTCCTCTCTGACCTACTGATGATGAAGTATGAAGAGGGGCACATTTATACTCTCCCCATATTAGCGTATCAAAAGAGTTCATGCTTGTTTGGTCCCTTTTGACTGTTTACTCATGCTTACCTTCTTATGCTTCTCATGATTCCTTTGAATATGTGTCATCTCTGGTCTTTTCATCAGAAATGATTAGAAGTCTTCTGTTTCATTAAAGATCCATTTTTTCCTCCTGTACGATTATGCTTAATTTACCTGACTAAATTATTCTTCATTGTAAGTCTAGATCTTTTGCCTTCTGGAATGTCACATTCCAAACATCTTTATAGAGGTGACTGCTAAATCTTCTATGATCCTTACTGTGGCTGCTTGGTACTTAAATTCTTTCTTTCTGGGTGCTTGCAGTATTTTTTCTTTCCCCTTGATTTTGGCTGAAGTGCTTATAGGATTTTTCTTTGGGGGGTTTCTTTCTGGAGGGGATTGGTGAATTCTTTCTGTTTTTACTTTGTCATCTGATTCTAAGGGATCTGGAGAGTTTGGTGATTTTTTTTGAAATGTGATGTCCAGGCTCTTTTTTTCATTTTTCTGTCATTGCTTTCCAGTAATCTCATAATTCTTAAATGGTCTCTTCTCCATCTGTTTTCCAGGCCACTTGTTTTTGATATGAAGTATCTTACCCTTTTTTTCAGTCTTTTTACTTTGTTTAATATTTCTTGTTGTCTCATGGCATTGTTATCGTCTGTTTCTTCCATTATAATTTTCAAGAAGTTTGTTATTTAGGTAAAGTTTTGTATCTGTTGAGCCAAGCTGTTAATTTTCTTTCCTATTCTTCTATAGCCTCCATTTCTTTCCAGTCTTCTCCCTCCCCACCCCAACCCAGCTCTCATTTTTTTTCCCAATCATAATAAACCCTACAATTCTCATTTCATTTATAAAAATAATTTTTAGCTTTTTTTTTTTAACTCTTTCTCTTTTCCTGGAATTCTGCTTCACCTTGTGCCTAAGCTGTGTTCTTTGAATTTCTTTGTAGATGTTTTAGAATCATTCTTTTCTTCTGGGTTTATGTCTTAAGTATCCTTCTCCCCATGGTAGCTTTTTATAAGTGGGGTTCTTTTGTTGTTGTTGTCTCATTCTTCCAGTCTACTTCCTAACTTCAGATTTGTTGTTAGGACCATTCTCTTTCTACTGCTGAGGGCCGTGCTTGATCCTCTTATGTGTTTTGATTCTGCTGCTTTTGTTTTCTTGGGTGTTAAAGTGTTGTGTTTTTCCAGGAAACATCTTAAACTGGGAAGCTACAGGGTTTCAGTGTGTCGAAAGCAGTCTGTTCCAGGGTGAAATCTGCACCCTACCCTGCTGATTTGAGCTCTGCCGTTTGAGTCTGACGAACACTATGTGGCTTGCACTTGGTCTGAGCTTTAGTAGATGACTGCTGGACTCAGCCATGGTCAACCAGTTGAGAAGCTCTGCAGGTTCAAGTTGACAGAACCATGGGCCCATTGGTCTGGGCTCCTTGCCTTGGTTATGAGGCTTGCAGGCTTCAGATGGGGCTAAATTTGGGAGCCCGGTTCCCTCCTGGGGTTAGATCCCCATGGCTGCTGCCTAGTTTTACATCTGCCTTTCACTTAGTGCCCAGGTTGGCTCTTTTCTCCTTGCCTATACACTGTGTGTTGGCACAAGAGCATTCTGCTGTTCCCCCTGGGTAGTGACAGAAATGCCAGTTGCCTCCTAATCCTGCCCCCTGTGTAAGGTCAGGTTCCCCTGCTCTGTGCCTTTTCTGGGAGAAAATTGTAGAGTATTCTCTCTCTTTAAATTAGTCTTTACAAGGAGAGTTAGTAGGGAGCACAGACAAGCCGGGCAGCTCTGAAAATAACTTGGATTTGTCGTATCCTTGAAGGGAGAAGCAATCTCTACATAATGGGACTTTGTGGCAGCATGTGCAGTCCTGTGGTGTGGTTTGACTTTGTATGGAGCTGTGCTCAGCTCGTATGGTTAAGTTCAGAATTTGTGTAGAAGGGGGCAGGGGAGTTATATCCTGAAATGCATGTGATGTAAAAACAAAAAGCTTCAGTAAAATGAACATAAAAGTAGCTTACCTATTTCTAGTCATTTCTGTTTATCAGGAATTACTGAGTTCATTGCAAGTAAGTTCTTTTTTCAATCAATGTAATATCTTAAGTATTTTGTTAGCTATAAATTCTGTTTCACAGTCTTGATACTGTTTCTTTCTTTTTTCCTCTTTGTTTTCAGGTGCGCAGACGAGATTTACATTTGAACTGCCAAATCACCGATTACGCTTTACCTCCAAAGTTTCAGCCACAGATATGTCAACTATTCCTCCTTCTGCTAGTCTGAACCTTCCTCCTGTCACCATGTCCGGGAAATACATAATGGAAGAGCACGACACTTATTCAGATCAAGTATGGAGCATAGATGAGCTGCCCTCGAAACAAGGCTACTATTTACAGGGAAACTACCTGCGTTGTGTGGCAGAGGTAATGCATTTACTTTATTTCTAAGACTGACATTTAATATAAAATTCTACAGTTTCTAAATTCATTTCCTTAAATTATTGTACATATTCAGTACACATTATAGGGTTTGTATGTTTCTACATGTATTTGGACACATATGTATATTTGTATGTTCATTCACTTACATCATATTTTTATAGTTAATTTACATTCAAAAATCACAAATTTGGACTAATTGGGAAAAGACCTAATGAGTAGGATTCTAGCATTGGCAGTTATTTTCAGAGAAGTTTATATGGTTTCAGGTAGATGTTATAATATTAATTATAGCTAATAAAATAATTAGGAGATTTTGCTTGATTGAAAAAAGAACTTATTTGTAATGAAGTCGGTAATTCTTGATAAACAGATGAATAGTATTTAACTGACTTTAAAATAGTCTTTTATCAAGCAGATTAAGTAATCTCATTCTGTCTAGAAATAGGCACACAACTTTTATGTTCAGTTTTACTGAAGCCTTTTGTTTTTGTATCACATTCATTTCAGGATATCACTCCACTGCCCCCTTCTACTATCCCCCTGCAACCCACCCAAAAAAAATCCTGATCCCCTTGACGAAAACTAGCGGCAGTTGGTAGGAAATGTTCCCCCGCAAGTGTGGGCATATTGACATCTGCTCAGTCAGTGGGGGTTTTTAAGTCCTTAGTGTGTGCCCCCTAGCACTGGGTGTACAAAGACAAGAAAGGCGAACCCCCCAGAGGAGTGATGGGCATGGGAGTGAGGTGCAATATGTACTTATTTGCTCATGTAACATGTGCACAAATTAGTAATGCCAGAATGTTTTAAGTGATTGGCCCATTGGCACAGAGGGCAGGAGGAAGGCAGGTTGTGGAACAGCATTAGCACCCAGGAAAAGCCTTCTAGTTACTATGGTCACACCTAGTTAAAGGCTAAAGATCTTGTGAAGAGCTTTCTCTTTCATTCATTCTTTTTGTGCTTTATAGTCAGTTCATCAATGTATATTTTTTAAAGAAATTGTGTCACATAGCTGTAGGAAAAGCATAAACCTGGCTACTCTTACAGATTCATCATTTTTATGAATAAACACTTGTCACCGTGGGAAAGGCATCTGAACGTTATCTAAGCCACTAAAAATGTTAGCACCCCTGGAGATCGCTTTTAACTCTTTTACAGGATTGCAGATTACCCTTCCCAGTAACGTGTGTGCAGGTAGTTTTACTTTTAATGTAACGCTGTATGTGACGTCTGTTATGTCAGAGATGTATTCAAATCTAATGTAATCACAGTGGTTTCAAATCACTGTTGTTTCAATTTGTTTTTCAGGTTGGTTCGTTTGAGCATAATCTTACAACTGATCTTCTGAATCATTTGGTATTTGTGCAGAAAGTCTTTATGAAGGAAGTTAATGAAGTAATACAGAAAGTTTCTGGTAAGAAGAGCTAACATTTGAGTGTATATACTAAATGCTTTTTTGTTCCAGCATCACAAAGTAGCGTTGCCTTGAAGACTGATTATGTCACTTTATTTTATCCATCCAACAAATATCGACTGAGCTAGTCACGTGCCCAAGAGTATACACGCACAGTGAGATTGGAGATGCTGCTGGGGTGGCAGAGCACATCAGTAGAATGTTTCCTTCTGGGCTCTGGATTCTGGTTCTGACTTTGCCTGGCTTCTTCAGGCACTGCTTTCTGTATATCTAAGAGCCTGCTGACATGTCCACAAAGTTCATAGAGCTGTGTGACTGTGCAGGAGTCACGCCTGACCCACAAAGCACATCAAACATTATGGCTTTGTTGTCCTGCCTGTGTTTATTCTTTAGTCAAATAAGAAGGCTCACCTCAGCCAGGCGTGCAGTATTGAACTGAAACGTGGCAGTCAAGACCATAAATGATGCCCCCCAAATTGCTTTATTGACCCATCATTTTGGGGTTGTTCTAGGAAGTGGAGTTTTGGTGATGGCTTCTCCACCTCTTAGCCTCATAGCAAAGCTGGTGGGCTTCATATTAAACTAGCCCTAATGTTACAGATTTGTGTACTTTCTGCCTCCCCAACTAGCTCTTAAGCCTCTTGATTTTTAGCTCTAGCAAAATTAAGTATTAAATGTCCTATTTAATGATTTAGTGGGATAAAGTCATGACAAAGCTGTGATTACTGTACTGCTCATAAACCAGCGCCTTCAAGGGACTTACAGTACTCCTATAAGATGTTGTCGTGGGCAAATGCTTTAATACTTAGTATTAAATCTATACCGCAAGTCACATGTAGGGCATATCCTTGCAGTGGGGATGGAATCATGTTGATGGGAGATGACTTCATCCTGACAGAGTCTCCATGCCACGCAGAAAGCTTGGTGGCAGTCCAGATTTCCTTAATTCTGTGACATAGAATGCTTCCTGGTTTTGTTGAGTGTGCCTGAGAAACATCAGAGAATTGGGAAGTCATCTCCAGGAGGGTGTAAAGAATCCTACTTGAGTTGCAGAATTCCTGTATTGAGTGAAAAAATGTACTTTTCATGGTAGGCCTGAAGTTTTCTACAGAGATTTGGCTAAAACCCCTTCTAAATGCCAGCCCCGGATTCTACCCTGACCAGTTCACTGTGTCATTAACATCAAATCATGATCTATTTCATGGAAACCGGTCAAAATGTGTCACGTTCGTAAACTTGTATTGTTTCAAACACAAGATATATCTTGACACCTGATTTATAATGTGATGTCAGGTGTACTTTTAAAAATGTTAATATGTCAGGCTAGGCTCATGTCTCACAGGGTAAGAATTTACAATTTTAATAAAGAAACCAGTACTATTCATGTTAGCCTGTCATTATGACCTGAAAAGATGCTATCGGTAGTTTGAAGCAGCACTTTTCTTTGCCTCTAACCATCATAACCGAGATCAGCAGGAATGCGGCAAGTCCTTGCAGAGTGTGAATGAGGTGGGGCAGATCAGTCTAAAGTCTGATGTTGGTGAGCAGATGCAGAGATGGGCACCCCGAGCAGCCTGATGTTTTCAGTGGAGCCCTCACTCAGTCGCTTGACGTCTTTTAGGTGGAGAGCAGCCTATCCCTCTCTGGAACGAGCATGATGGGACAGCAGATGGAGACAAGCCCAAAATTCTCCTCTATTCCTTGAATCTGCAGTTTAAGGTAACATAGGAAACACCATTAATGTACTAATTTCCTATTTCCCAGATGGGAAAATGGACATTGAATTTAAAGTAAAAGTCTCTAGTTTGAAACATTCAGGTGGAAAGTATTTGTGTTGGCTTATTCTCTTTATCTTAAATTCATTAAATGAAATGTACATTCATGAATTCTACCCTGAAATCTCCTCATGTTTGTTAAGATTCCAAAGGCACAAGTAATTCTTTGGGCCTTCTCACATAGATCTTAGGCTGGCTTTAGAGTGGGATTCTTTCCTTTGATAAACATTGAGAGATTGCTCTTTAGTGGGTGCTCTAGAGGAATAAAAGCTTACTTCATCACTTTGACCTTCTCCCAGGGCATTCAAGTAACAGCCACGACTCCATCAATGAGAGCTGTGAGGTTTGAAACGGGCTTGATTGAACTGGAACTCTCCAACCGCCTTCAAACAAAAACCTTGCCAGGGGGCAGCAGCTATCTGAAGCTGTTTGGTAAATGCCAGGTTGACTTAAATCTGGCTTTAGGACAAATTGTCAAACATCAGGTGAGTTCAGTTGGTGTTGCTAGGTTCTCTGGGTGTTACTGTTTTTGCAGAAATACTTGACTGATTTTTTTTTTTTAGGTCTTTAGATTTCCCATTGGAAATCTCAATGGTGGTGCCGGTGCTCCCATGCCTTCCTCCTCTTCCTCAGTAATTCCCCATCTCATGGCCAGTCTTTTCTCCACTGGAGCCTTCCTTAGTCTCGTCTGATGTTCTCAGGCCCTCTCTTCTTCGACAGCAGCCTTAACAACTTCCCTTAGCTCCTCCCAATACTCGAGCTCTCAGTCAGACTCAGAAAGGCCATCCACGCTCACTGCTGTTCTCTCATCAGGTTCTGTACACTGTGACTTCAGTCCCTAGAACTGCGGCAGTGGCTCTGCATGGCCCCCGCTGTTCATCTCCTACTCCACAATGCCTTTGGCTATTGTTTTGTTGATGTGCTCTTCTCTCTGGGAATCTTGCTTCTTCTCTTGCCTTCCAAACATGGGTTTTTGTCAGGGTTTTCTCTCGATCCTTCCCTTTTTTCTTTAAACCGTTTTTTGCCACCATCTTCTGTCGCCATGGCTTCAGTTATGGGAAGATTTGTGATCAGACTGCTGGCTTGGGACTCAGAAGACCTAGATTCCCAGTGCTGCTGCTGTTCCTCCTCAGTGACCTGGGGCAGATCACTTGCCTTGTCTTGGCCTTATTTTCTTAACCCGTGAAAAACTGAGGAAGTCACACAGCATCTCATCATCCCCAGTCCTTCACATGTTCAAATACAATGATGCCATGAAGCCCTTCTCTGTCCCGGTAGCTTCCTCGTCTGCACTGTCAGCGCATCAGCCCTCAGTGCTGAGCCCGGTTCTCCAAAGGGGTTGGAACAGACCTGAGCATATAGGACCAAGGCTTCTCAGCCCCTATCATGGAGCCCGCACTCTCCGGGACTTTGATAGCTGCTGTTACCTTATTTTGAGCTTGTGGACCACAAAAATCACTACATCTTTTTTGGGCAGATTTCTGTCCAGCTTTACATTCTCTGCCTCACACTTTTAAAGTTAACTTTTTAAATTCTAAGTGGAATATGTTATTGATTTATTGATATTAAATTTCATCTTATTAGATTTGTCCTTTTGCTCTACACTGTGTGTGTTTTTGGCTTCTGACTAATCCAGCTTATTAGTTGTCTCTCCTAGAGATGTGTATCATCTGCACATTTGTTAAACATGCCATTGAGTCCTTTATCCAAGTCAGTGATGAAAATCCCATCAGCACAGGACCAAATACAGAGCCCTGGGGCACTCCACTAGAGACTGTGCACCATCCAGCACCCTTGGAGTCAGGCCATTCAGCCAGTGGGTGCTCTTGTCTAGTCTGTTCTCTGCCTTGTCCTCAAAATGAGCCTGAGAAGCTTTGTCAGATCCTTTGCCAAAATCTAGCTGAATTTTACCCATTCCCTCTGCTGTGCCCTTCTCTTAACCCTGGCGGCAGGGTGACTTTTTTAAAAATTTATTTTTTTATTTTTAATTTTCAATATTGAGTTCTAAATCCCACCCACTCCCTCCACTTCCCAAGATGGCATGCAGTATGATACAAACTATACATGTATGATCATATTAAACATTTCCGCATTAGTCGTGTTGTGAAAGAAGAATTAGAACCAAAGGGTACAACCATGAGAAAGGAAAAAAAAAAAAATAACCCAAAAATTGAAAATCGTCTGCTGTGATCTGCATTCAGACTCCTTAGTTCTTTCTCCAGATGTGGATGGTATTTTCAATCGTGAGTCTTCTGAGTCTTTTGAAATTGTTTTAGATCCTCGCATTGCTCAGAAGAGCTGAGGCAATCATAGTTGGTCATTGCACAATGGTGCTGTTACTCTGTACATTGTTCTCCTGGTTCTGCTCACTTCACTTAGCATCAGTTCATGCAAGTCTTCCCAGGTTTTTCTGAAGTCTGCCTGATCACTATTTCTTATGGAACAATAGTATTCTATTACATTCTTATACCACAACTCGTTCAGCCTTGTCCAAATAGATGGGCATCCCCTCAATTTCCAATTCTTTGCCACCACAAAAAGAGCCAGCAAGGTGATCTCTAACTTCTCTTCCTACGCTGCATCTTATAAGTTTTAATATAATCATTATAAAAATGACTCTGAAATCTTTTGATCTCCCACCATGGATTATAAGAACCAAAGACCAGTGTTCCCAGGGATCTACTAAGCATCTCTCTCCACCCACCTCATATGCCCTCAGATACCTTAAATTCAGCATGTCCAAAATTGACTGCTAGATTTACATTTTTCATATGGGGAAACTGAGGCCAATAGGGGTAAATTAGCTTAGCCAGGGTCATGCATCTCCTATCTGTAATGCCGTATGAACCCAGGTCCTCCTCCTGACTCCAAAGTGCAGCCCTCTCTTCACTAGACCTTGCTGCCTCTCATTCTTCTCCTCAGACCTGCCCCTCCTCTGACGTCCCTGTTTTATGTTCTCTCAGGTTCCCAGCATTGAAGCCTCAGGGTCACCATTTACTCCTTCCTCTCCTTTACATCCCTCAGTCATTCCAGGGCCAAGTTCTGTTAAACTTGGTATTTTTTATGTCCAAGTCCTGTCCATTTCCACCACTTGGAATCTCAAGAGAGCCGTGTCTTCTGTTTCTCAAACCCGTATCTTTCATAGTTTCCAGAGTAATGCACAGCTGTGATCACCTAGCATTTCCCTGAGCAAAAGCCTTCAGAAACCAGTCCTACCTGTTTTCTGACCAGACATTTCCTGTACAAAATCCTCAACAAATGGTTGTCGTCTGCCTCTGCTGGAACACCTCCAGACCCCGTGCAGAATATGGCGCGTTGTGCCAGGTGGTAGCTCTTCAGACACTTGAAGAGTGCTTCCTTGTACCTATGAAGTCCTCCCATCCCCAGGTCCGTCAGCCAGTCCTTGGATGGCATGGTTTCCTGTTCTCTCACCCTCCTGGCTGCTCTCCGACTTGTCAGTCAGGCTCCTTCTGAAAAAGTGGCACCCAGGGCTGATTGTGAGCTCTAACCTGGAGGGGGGGAGTTGCCGAGAGGCTGGCCAGTTTGCTTCCCGTGTCCCCAATTCATCCTTTTTATTGTGTAAACTTCCTAGTGCTCTATTCTAATCTCATCACTTTCCCCTCCCCCCAAAAAAGCACTCCTTACCACGCTTGCTTTTCAGCCTTATTTCTCTCTTTCCCTTCGTGTACTTTACATCCAGCCAGACTAGGCATTCCGGATCCTGCTGAGCCCCTGCCCGCATCTCTGCCTTTGCCCATGACTGGGGGATTCTGGGCTTCCCCTCTCCAGAGGACATAATCACTCCTCTTGGGCCTTTCTCCCCAGAGTACATTGTCAACTTTTACATAGAGGACCCTGGCTTTTTTCATTTTGGTGTCCCTAGACAGAGAACACTATACATCTTTGCTCTTCATGACTCTGCATCTAAGTGCATTAAAAGCTTGCTTTGTTAATATTCAGTGTGATTACCTGACCCTATCTTGAAGGTCAGTGGTAGTTTTCTTTTGGCTTTATCGACGTGCTCTGTTCAGTGTCAGTAGGGCTTCGGAGGGCCAGGCACCATCAGTCATTCAATCAGCTCTTAAAATCCCCCTGACGTTCAGGGCAGGTGCAGTGTGCTTGGAGGCATGGCCCTCTGATGCCATGAAGAGCTTGGAACTGAAGTTTAAAGCTGCAAAACTAAAAATCACCAGTAGCTGCCTGATGGGCTTGATATTACTTTGTACACATAGATGTTCATTCTCTGGGGTTTTCTACCTTAGTAAGATCATTTTGTTTCTCTGATCATAATGAGGTATCAGGATATCTTCTAATCAGTGGAAAAGCATTGATGAAGCGCCTCTTGTATGTGTAGACCTGAGCCCCTGGGCACGAGGGAGACAGGGAAGGACTACACCTGTATATTTATTGCTCTAAGGACCTCCCAAGTGAAGAAACACCCTCTGCCGATGCAGATGGCATCTTGTCTGAGCTTTACCGTGCCAAAGGTGGCCTCAGGCAGTGAGAGATGAGGGACTAGGCCAGTGGTAGTGGAGGCGTCCTGTGTCTGTGGTGGACCTGGCCCTCCAGGACATGATTGAGTGATTCTCTGTTTACATTGTTCATTGATGACAGGTCATTGAATCAGTCTTGTGATTCAGCTTGTGACTTAGTAAGTAAGTGTAACAGCAAGCACCCTAGCATACCTAGGGCGGCTACTAGCACAGGTTCTTAGATCTGCTTTTCTAAAGGAAAGCAACTCAAAATGGGTTAACAATCTTACTTTAATCAGACATATCATTTACCTAGTT
>CM053592.1:6890549-6932318 GCA_028646515.1 Pseudochirops corinnae
CACAGGCTCCACGTGACCACATTCAGCCTATTAGGGAACAGAGTATACTTTCAAATATCCAAGGGTCCTCAGAGTCAGGTAACCACTTTAGCAAAGGGCCTAGGGGCAGGGAAGATCTTCAGATTCCCATAACAGTAGGCATTGGGCTTAGAGTCAGAAAGACCTGAGTTCAAATGCAGTCCCAGACATTACTAGCGCTATCACCCTGGGCCAGTCACTTCACCTCTGTTTGCCTCAGTTTCCTTATCTGTGAAATGGGAGTAATGATGGCACCTACCTTCCAGGCTTGTGGTGAGGATCGAGGAGATGGTCATCGTAAAGGGCTTGGCACCGCGCCTGGGCCAGAGAGCCACATAAATGTTTGCTGTTGTTATTCTGCTTGTTGTTACGGAGCTGAATTTCCCTTACAGCTCTGCTGTGCATATTTTCAAAGGAGCTTCAACAGTTAGAGATTTTTAAAAGATTTTTAGTTTCAATATGCAGTTTACAATATCTTTTAGTGGATTATACCATAATGTTAAAGATATCAGAACAGTTGTCCTCTGGCTTGGATTTATTTTGTCTTAAAATATGTTTTAGGTTTACGAAGAAGCTGGATCAGATTTTCATCAGGTTGCCTATTTTAAAACCAGAATCGGGCTAAGAAATGCTCTCCGAGAAGAAATCAGTGGTTCTTCAGACAGGGAAGCTGTGCTCATCACTTTGAATAGACCGATTGTTTATGCTCAGCCTGTGGCCTTCGACAGAGGTACTATGAGTTGCCTTGGTATTCCAACTGAATTTTTTTGTTTTAAAGATTCCGTCGGTGTGCTGAGGTTTCCGTTTTGCTCCGCCCACTCTGATGTGGTCAGTCTGAAGTGTGACCACGCCCAGTATTTCCTCGTGTCCCCTGTGCTATTTTTTTGCTCCAGATCTTTGTAGAAGAGTTCCGTTGCTTTTTGTAGAGGGGCCGACAGCGTCCTTCCTCCCCCTGCTGCCTTCAGGCATAGCCGAAATGCTGCCAGAGGCACTTCTTGGTGCTCCACCAAGGAGCACTCTGTTCTTCTGCTGATTCCTGTGTCTGCACTCTGAATTTACTCATTTGTGTCTTCTCTCTGTCCGTTTGGTGCAATGAATCAACAGTCAGTAAGCTTGCTTTTTTGTCAAGTTAGCAAACATTTAAACAAAACACTGCTGCAAACGCTGGGGATTCAGAGAAGGGCCCGGGGAATTGGGGGAAACATCATGGAGCACTAAAGAGTATTTGACGTTTGATCCCAGAAGCGCTAGGGAACCACTGGAGTCTCTTGCATATGAGAATGATATGGTCAGACCTGCCTTCTAGGAATGTTAGCTGGGCAGCTGAGTGGAGGCTGGCCTGGAGAGGGAGAGGCTGAGGCAGGCAGCCGCACCCCCAGGCTGTCACACTAGTGCCTGTGTGAGGTGGTGAGGACCTGAACCAGTGCGGGATCAGCCCACATGAGAGATGTTAACAAAGGTAAAATCACCAGGACTTTGCCAGTGATAGGATGGTGTCTAGGTTGTGAGCCTGGATGACTGACAGGGAGAATGGTGGTGCCTTCCCCAGGAATGGTTAGAAGAGGAAAGGCTTGGGGGAGAGGGGAGGAGATAATAAGTTCTCTTTTGGACACATCGAATTCCAGGTACTAGTGGGACATCCGGTGTCTAATGGGCAGTTGGAGGTGAGAGCTGAGAGGTTAGGGCTGGGTAACAAAATCTAGGTGATGATGGAATCCGTGGGAGGTTGATGAACTTGCCTAGCAACAAGGACCTTACTTAGCCCAAGCTTTGGGGGGGCACCTGTGGTTAATGGATATGACCTCGTGTGTGTTTGCCCTGGATCAGGCACTGGGCTGTGTACTAGAGATGCGAGAGAAAATGGAAACTGCCCCTCCCTTCCGGGACCTACTCATTCACTGAAGAAAGCTAGCGCACTAGTGCTGTCGGAGGTTACTGCAATGCTGTTTCTTCCTTCCGTTTCCACAGCTGTGCTGTTTTGGCTCAATTACAAGGCTGCCTATGACAACTGGAATGAGCAGCGCATGGCCCTGCACAAGGACATTCACATGGCCACCAAGGAGGTGGTCGACATGCTGCCGGGCATCCAGCAGACATCTGCGCAGGCCTTTGGGACGCTTTTCCTCCAGCTCACTGTTAACGATTTAGGAATCTGTCTGCCCATCACAAACACTGCCCAGGTACGAAGTCGTGTCAGAGTGCTATGGTGACCTTGGTTCATACTGTTAGGCCAGTGCTGCCCAGCTCTAGAGCAGATGAAAATCAAGGTTTGAGTAAAACTTGGCCATCGATCCTTTTGATACCATGGAATAAATAATATGTGATAAATGACTTTAGTTCAAGTGACTTAATTTTAAAACATGATTCCCCAACTTAAAGCTACTTTGAAGTTAATATTCCTGTGCTTAGGCCTTTCTAAAGGTTATTTCTTCCAGTCTCTCAGGAGCAGAAATAAGAATGGTGCTCCCTTCTTGCCATGAGGGCTGAACTTGTAAATCACCTTTCTTTTCTCTTTTGCATCTCCCCTGTTTTGCAGTCGAATCACACTGGCGACCTTGATACTGGCTCTGCTTTGGTGTTGACCATTGAGAGTACGCTCATCACTGCCTGCTCTTCAGAGTCCCTCGTTAGTAAAGGTCACTTCAAAAACTTCTGTATCCGCTTTGCTGATGGCTTTGAGACAACCTGGGATGACTGGAAACCAGAAATCCGTGGGGACCTTGTCATGAATGCTTGTAAGGCCCTTACATTTCCTAGGGGCGTTGAACTTGAAGGAGGAGAATGAATCCAGCATGAGGGAAGTGGTGGAGACATGGGCACGTGTTAGCATTCTCTGCTGAAAGGGAGCTCTGGGCCATGTTGGGTGTGAAGAGGTTTTTTTAAGGTATTAAAATGCAAATTAAGTTTGTGGAATTGCGTGTGAGAACACCATATATTGCTCTCTAAGGACAGTATTTATACCTCTTCTTTGATGATCATATAACAGTTGGAAAAAAATGTCTGTGATTAATTAGCAGTTGGAAGTTCAGCACTCAGCAGAGGTCATAGTGACACTGGATCTGTTGCCCTGTTTAATTCTACTTTAGGTATGAACACAGACCTTCCCAATTTGTGATTTCAAGGGCATATTATTTTAAGTGTGACTTGGAGAGATTCTCACATTTCTACAATATTTCCCAGGATGAGAATGGGAATTGAATTCTTGAAATCAGAATTTTCTAAGTGCTGAAAGAAACCATAGAGATCGTCTAGTGAAACACCTTCATTTTTACACTTTAGAAAAATGAACCCCAAGAAGGAGAAGTAATTTGCACAAGGCCGCCCGGCACCCACTGTCAGGACTCCTTAGCACCTGAATGAGTGCCGAGCAGTGTCCTCATTGCTCTTTGTAGGTAGCGGCTTGGCCTGGTTTCAGAATCTAAGGACAGTGTCTCGCCCCAGGTTAGGCCTGGTATTGGAGGGGCTCACGTGATGTGTTGTGTTTTCTGTCTCTAGGTGTGGTACCTGACGGCACTTACGAGGTCTGCTCAAGGACCACGGGGCAGGCGGCAGCTGGTAAGGGGCACCTTTTTGTGACACGGGCAGTTGGTAGAATGTTGTCTGTATCTCATCTTCATGCTTCTCTGAACTCATGCTATTGATGTTGTCTTTGAACTTAACTATTCTGCTATAGTACAAATGCCTTTCCAGATTTTAATTCCTTTAAATACTTACTGAGAAGCAGATGGAGTTCTGGGTCAGGGGTGGAGATTAGAAAAGTGAGGACGATGCTCCCTGTTCTCAGGTTTACAATCAGGTAGAGGGGCTGAGGCAGAGGCAGCTAGCAGGGGCACTCCATGTGTGAAGCTCTGTTAGAGGAGGGAGCAACGGCCTGACTGGGGCTGCCGGGAAAGGCCAAAGGCTTCATGAGAGGAAAGAAGTGACGGGAGGAAGATGTGGGGGAGAATGTAGGACACGTGGGACGATCTGATTGCGTGTACACATGGGTGTGCATCTCTGTGTGTGCACACATACAGTTATTTATTTTGCTGCGTAATGTCTTCACTGAGTGCTGTGATCAGGCTATAAATGGTTGTTTTGGTTCTGCTTTCTTCTTCTTGCATTCACTTCATATATAACTATCCTCATTCCTTTGAATTCATCCTGTCTTATTAGGTAAAAATATTCCATTACATTCATATTGCTATAATTTATTCAGCCATCTGTGAATTGTTGGGAACCAAGTGTACATTTTGTTTTTACCAGTCTGGCTGCTAGAAACCTGCCAGTCATCCTTTACCATGTTCTGAAGGTAGAAATTTAAGTGGAATCAGTAGGTCTTCATTCTGCATGTTTTTATAACTCTTGTGCCTAATTCCACATTACTTTCCAGACATTCACAACTCTACCAGTAGCTTTTTCACATGATGGTTTTCCCACCAGCTTGCTCATGCTGTATTTTATAACCTTCTGAACATTGCTGCCGGTTTGATGGGCCCATGGCAGTGCATCAAATGTTTTTTTTTTTTTTCCAAATAATTTTATTTGTTTATTTTTAGTTTTCAACATTCATTTCCACAAGATTTTGAGTAACAGTTTTTCTCCCTGTCTTTCCCCTGCCCCCACCCCAGAACAGCAAGCCTACTGAATGCCCCTTCCCCCAATCTGTTCTCTCTTATCTCCTCACCATCACCCTTCGAGTTCTAGTAAGACAAAATGGATTTCTGTACCCCAATGCCTATATAATCTTATTTCCTAGTTGCATGTAAAAAACAATTTTTTTAAACATTTGTTATTAAAACTTTGAGTTCCAGATTTTTTCCCTTCTTCCCTCCTCATCCACCCCCACTGGGAAGATAAGCAATTCAATTTAGGTTGTACATATGTAGTTACCCAAATCATTTCCATAGTAGTTATATTGTGAAAGACTTACTATATTTCCCTCCATCCTATCCCGCCCCTCACTTATTTTATTGTCTCCTTTGACCCTGTCCTTTTTCAAAAGTGTTAGCTTCTAACTGCCCTCTCCCCTAAACTGCCCTCTCTTCTGTCCTCCCCTCTCTTTTCCCCTACTCCCTTTTTTTCCTGTAGGGTAAGATACTCAACTGAGTGTGTATGTTATTCCCCCCCTTAAGCCAAATCCCATTCCCTTTCACCTTCCTGCTCTTCCCCTCCATTGTAACAGTGTTCTCTTGCCTCTTTTATATGAGGTAATTTACCTTAATCTATCTCTCTCTCCTTCTCCCAATAAATTCCTCTCTCACCTCTTAATTTTATTTTTTAGATAGAATCCCTTCATATTCAACTCATCCTGTGCCCTCTGTCTATGTATACATAAACATACATATGCCCACACTGTCATATATATTTATATACACATATAATATACCTCCTATACAAACATATATATGTATGTATACATATGTATGCATATATATATTCCCTTCAACTATCCCCATACTGAGAAAAGTCTTATGAGTTATAATGACCGTTTTTCCATGTAGAAATGTAAATAGTTCAACTTTAATAAGTTCCTTATGATTTCTTTTTCCTATTTACCTTCTCATGCTTCTCTTGCTTCTTGTATTTGAAACCAGATTTTCTATTCAGCTCTGCTTTTTTCTCATCAAGAATGCTTGAAAACCCTCTGTTTTGTTAAATGACTGTATTTTTCCCTGTAGCATTATACTCAGTTTTCCTGGGTAGGTGATTCTTTGTTTTAGTCCTAGCTCCTTTGACCTTTGGAATATCATATTCCAAACCCTCCTATCCCTTAATGTAGAAGCTGCTAGGTCTTGTATTATCCTGATTATGTTTCTACAATACTCAAATTGTTACTTTTTGTCTGATTGCAGTATTTTCTCCTTGACCTGGGAACCTGAGTTTTCTTTTTGGGATCTTTTTCAAGAGGCAATTGGTAAATTCTTTCAATTTCTATTTTGCCCTCTGGTTCTAGAATATCAGGGCAGTTTTTCTTGACAATTTCTTGCAAGATGGTGTCTGGGCTCTTTTTCTAATCATGGCTTTCAGATAGTTAAATAATTTTTAAATGATCTCTCCTGGATCTGTTTTCCAGGTCAGTGGTTTTTCCAGTAAGATATTTCACATTGCCTTCTATTTTTTCATTTGTTTGGATCTGTTTTATAGTATCTTGATCTAATTCCTCCAATCTAATTTTGAAGGAATTATTCTCTTCAGTGAGTTTTTGAAATCCCTTTTCCATCTGGCAAATCGGCTCTTTAAGGCATTCTTCTCCTCATTGGCTTTTTGGGCCTCTTTTGCCATTTGTGTTAGTCTGTTTTTTAAGGTGTTATTTTCTTCAGTATTTTTTGGGCCTCATTTAGCAGGCTGTTGACTCGCTTTTCATGATTTTCTTGCATCATTCTCATTTCTCTTCCCAATTTTTCTTTCACTTCTCTTGATTTTCAAAATCCTTCTTGAGCTCCTCCATGGCTTGTGAGCAGTTCATATTTTTCTTAGAAGCTCTGGATGCAGGAGTCCCAACTTTGTTGTCCTCCTCCATTTCCACACTCTGAATGATCACTTGATCCCCCTACAATCTGCAGTCCAGGAGCTCCATAGGCAGCCACATTGCTGCCCCCATACCTCCACCACTTCTCACCCTGGGGGCATGGGCCAGACCATTCTCTTCCTTCACCCTTCCAACAGAGTTCCCCACTGACCTTTTCATTTTCTCTTTGGTGTTTATGTGTTGAGAAGTCTGGAAACCACCACAAGCTGCTAGTGATTCACTTTCCTGAAGTCTGCTCTGGCCACTTGGGGCTGCCTTGGGGCCAGAACCTTGGCTCACAGGGGACTGTGCTCAACTCCCAGCACACTGCTATAGACCTTTCCTGTCCACCTGTTGGGCTGCCTTCAGCTGGAGATTTGTTTCTCTCACTTTGTGGGTTCTGTGGCTTTAAAATTTGTTTAGAGTCATTTTTTTGCAGGTATTGGAAGTGGTCGGAGCTGGAGCCCACTCCAAGTTTGTGCTTTTAATCCACCATCTTGGCTTCACCCCTGCGTTACTTTTAAATAATCTAATCTGTTCTGGCTTGTTTGTTGATTACCAAAAAAAATTTTTTTTTTGATTTGGTAAAGGCATATACTTCCCTAAAGACTTTCTTCTAATGAGGATTCTCTCAACATTTCTGATATCATAATTAATCAAGTCCTTGAAAGATAAACCAGCAGATATAACCTTAAAAATGTGTATCACACAGGGCAGTGAAGTGGTGCGGTAGATAGAGTACCAGACCAGACTCACTCCCTGAGTTAAAATCTGGCCTCAGACACTCACCAACTGTGTGACCCTGGTTAAGTCACTTCATCCTGTTTGCCTCAGTTTCCTCATTTGTAAAATCAGCTGGAGAAGGAAACGACAAGCCACTGTAGTGTCTTTGCCAAGAAAACCCCACATGGGGTCATGAAGAGTTGGACACAACTAAAAGGACTGAACAACAACATTTCTCACTTCTTTCATAGCCAAGGCACTTAACAAATAATATTTTTAAGGAAGAAGAAGAATCATCAGAACCAATTAATACATCAAAAAAATCTGAAAATGGACACAGTGATACAAGAGGTACAACCTGTCGCAATGGCACGAAGTTGTCTTCCTTCCGGGGGCCTTGCTGGTTCTTTGTAGTTTTATAACATTCACTTAGTTATTTAGTAGGGCCTTTTTCCATGTGTGTTGCTTAGTCGTTGTGTATATTGTTTTATTTGCTCGGTTTACGTCACTCCGTGTGAGCTTGTAATCTTTCCTTGATGTTTATTTTTCTACTTGTCATATTCATTGTTTCTCACAGCACAATAATATTCAGTGGCATTCGTGTACTGCAGTTTGTTTAGCCATTTCCCAGTCAAAAGGTCTTTAGTTCATTTCTGATTCTTGGCTATCACAGAAAGTGCTGCCATAAATACTTTGGTGTATATAAAGACTTTATTCTTTTCAGGGGCCTCCTTGGAATAAGCCAAGTAGTGGAATCTCTGGGTCAAACACTATGAACATTTTAGCCACTTTATTTCCATTATTTCATACTGTTTTCCAAGATGGCTATAGTGAGCGACAGCTCTACCAACAATGCACTCGTGTGCCTGTCTTCATCTAACCCAGCCAGCATTGACTATTTCTGTTTTGGGTCAACTTTGTCATTCTGCAGGGGTGTGAGGTGAAAACTCAGGGTTATCTTAATTCACATTTTTTATGAAGAATTTGGATGATTCTTTCAGGTAGTTGTAATGGTTGCACTTCTTTTGAGACCTTTTTATTCATATCCCTTGACCACTCCTCTGTTGAGTCATTTTACTTAACTGAGAGAACGGAAAAGGGGAATAATCGTATAATTAGATAAGAGTGAGAAAGAAAAAGCAATTAATAAATAAAATGCCAAAACAAGGGGAAAGGTGACAGGCTAGACGGGTGACTGCAAGTGAGGGAAAGAGAGCCTATAGGAATTGGGATTGCTTTAAAGTTAAGCAGTGAAAAATAATCAGGGGAAGAAAGGGGCTGTCTTTCAAGAAGAAGGACGACCAAAGGAAGCCTAGTTCAGGAAGGGAAAGCAACACTAGAAACAAATAGCAACCCGACTCATAAGTTTAACGTGAATAGATTAAACAAATACAAATCTTAAAAAGCCACACCAAAAAAAGGCATGCATGGAATAAAAATGAGGGCCTTAAAAAAGTCAAGACAATCCAGAAAAGCCAACATTTCAGTCATTCATCAGATGAGACAAAAGGGAGAATTCACCGCATAGGAAGAGATAAATGAGGAAACTAGATGATGCTAAATGTAAGGTCAGTACTAAATGTAAGTGTTCTGGGAGCTTTTGCCTCTAAATTCATAAAGGAAAAAGTAACAACTACAAGAAGACATAGATAGTAATGCCATAATAATAAGAGACTTAAATGTCCATCTCTCAGTTCTGGACAAATCCAAAAAAGATTAACAGAAGAGGAATTACTGAATTGAACATATTTCAAGAGAAACTAGAGCTAAAAACTCATGGCATCTTCTAAATTGGACTGCTAAAGAATATACATCTATCTCAGCACCACATAAAACTTGGGGGAAAAACATACGACGTGGTAGGTCACAAAGACATTACAAATAAATGTAAAAGGTAGAAGTATTGAGCATCCTTTTACAGACCATAATACAATAAAAATAGTCAGCAATTCAGAGAGTACAAACAGAAGACACAAACATAAATGGAGACTTGCCAGTGAGATCCTGTTGAGTAGATCAGAGAATAAATCATAGATACATTGATTATTACATCAAAGAAAATTGTAAAACAACATTCCAAAATGTCTTTGATTCAGTTCAAGCAGTCCTCAGGGGAAAAATAACATCCCTAAACAGTACATTCATAAAACAGCAGAAGAGAGAATGAATGGACTGAACAGGCATCTAGAAGACTGAAGAAGCCAGCAAACGAACAAGCCTGAAGTTCAGCCCAGAAGAGGAGCTGTGAAAAATGAGAAATACAGGGACCGGAAACCAGAAAGACTAGAAACGATCGAGCAAACTAAAAGCTGCTTCTTTGAAAAGACTAATTAAATTAATAAAACTGTAGCCAACCTGATTAAAGAGAAGGCATCAGATCAAAAGCAGATGAAAGAGAAATCGTTACAAAACCAGAAGAAAATTTTAAAATTATTAAAAACTACTGTACATGGTTAAAATGTGAAGAAAGTGAGAGCAGACACACCAAAGAGAAGTACCTTCAAAAATATCTGAGCTAATAGAAGGCCATGTAAGGGAGCTGCATACGTAGAACCAGCTGTAAAGGAATTACCAAAAGAAAACCTCCCTGAACATTGCTGTAAAGGGTGTTCAAGCCAGAGGCAGCATAAGCCCTGTTGTGACATGCAGGTGTAAGCACATACCTGAGGTCCCTGACAGCAGGAGAATGGGAGACCCAACTTGACACAGTCAGCACAGGCACTGAAGAAAGGGCTGCTGGCCTGAAGTGTGTGTGAATGTGTGTGTGTGTGTGTGTGTGTGTGTGTGTGTGTGTGTGTGTGTGTGTGTGTGTAGAGTTACTATTTGTACTCAGTTATCCTACGAGAAACACCTCTGATTTGGGGGGCTTTTTCTGATGTTATTTTTTCTTGTATCTTCTTTCTTTAACTCCTTAGTATATATTTAGTCATTTCTGGAGCCTTTTTATAGCTCACTTATTTCTTTAATCTTTTTCTCTAAGGTGATTTTTCTTGATTATGCTCTTACTTTATTTCACATTTGTTGCTTTTGGGGGTCATGGAGGGAGCCGACATCCCTTTTGACTTTGCATTTTTCTGTTTGGTCCTACCTCTGAATACTCTAGAGCTGCTGAGCCAGTTTAAAAGCGTATATAATAATAAGAGTGAAAAGACAATTTTCAGCTAGATTTTGGACTGACTTGGTCATTCTGGGGAAAGATATGAGATATTTGTAAAACTTTTTGCAAACCTTAAAGAGCTATGTAATTGATAGCTATTAATATTAGTATTAAATCTGGACTTTATTTAAGAAAGCAGTGTGGTATTGAGGTTTCCTAAAGCAGGATACTGCTTTAAGAAAATTCCCTTGTTTGGGATAACTGGGTTAAACAAGAGAGTGGAGTCAGGAGATCCACCGGGAATGGTGCAGGTTTGAATTAATGATGACCTGAACTAAGGAAATCTGATGTAATAATCACGATATAATTGTATGATTCTTGTTCTAGTTCAGAGACACCATTTGGCCTAGTGTGCAGAGAGGCAGCCTTGGAGCCAGGAAGCCCTGGGTTAAACTCTGGCCTCTGACACAGCTGGCTCTCTAACCCCCCCCACACTCTAGGCAGCTCTAAGACTACTTTTTGCAGAAAATGTGCCAACATGCAGTTGGCAGATGGAGTCAAAGAGATTCAAAAGTACCTAAGTTGGAGACTTTGCATTTGAAGCTTTACGACAGTCCACATTTGTATGTTTAATTTTCAGAGACAGCACAGAATGCAGTACATAATGTTTGTTGACTTCCCAGTCTGTCTGGCCAGTAAACTCGGCCATGGTACACATACCTATCATGTCTTCTTTCATTTATCCTGTTGTTATTTATGTGTGTGTTGATATAACTGCAAAAACCACATCCCTCTTCCATCTTTGAGCAGAAAGTAGCAGTGCTGGGACCTGGACACTCAATGTATTGTGGAAAATGTGTGGAATTGACGTCCACATGGATCCTAACATTGGAAAGAGGCTGAACGCTCTCGGAAACACCCTGACCACCTTGACGGGCGAGGAGGACGTGGACGACATTGCTGACCTCAGCTCGGTGAATATTGCAGATCTGTCCGACGAAGACGAAACAGACACGATGTCGCCCACTGTGCACGCTGTAAGTCAGCCCAGCTGGTTCTGGGATTTCTCCAATGTTGCCTTTACCCTGTCCCAAGTTTGGTGCTGGCTCCGTGGCTTTGGCTGTAACACACTCAGTGCCGTGGAGCCATTCAAGCCCTCTGCTCATTTTACTTGGTGTTTCTGCTTCCTAAGGCCTTTGGGCCTCCTTGTACCTTAACATGCAGGTAAAAACCCAAAGTCAAAAATAAGTTTATATCTGTAGCGTCATTAGTTAAATAAAAAAATTGTTCTCTGTTTTCATTCTGATTTTAACAAAATGGATTTTGGAACCATTGCTGTCGTACCATGAAATCGCTTCTGTTCTTCAGAAAGAAGGAAGAAACTAATTGTGCTGTTTGTCATCTAGAGTTCAGATGGAAGTTCAGTGTGTGGAGATGGCCACAAGCTTACCTTTGGGCAGCGACTTGTAAATCACCTGCTGGGACTGACGCCCCAGAATCAGCATTCTTCTGTTCCTGCAGAATGTCTGTTTGGGTCAGAGATGGATGCTGCCTTTCAGTCCAGCAAGACACATAGGAAAGCATGCAGGGCTCACTCATGGGGACATGTAGGTGGTCCTTAAAGAGAGTCTGAGTGAACATGATCACATACAGATCACGAATGAATCTCTAATCAGCTTTCTCAACACACTCCTCTGATTCTGGCATGCTCTTTGATTTGAGGCGTTAATTTGGTGTTAGTCTAGATACACTTTATCCTAATTGGCGAGGTGTTCACCAACGCGTGTTTGATTTTTCAGGAAGTTGTAGATTATCGAAGGCAAGGATCATCTTGTACCCAATCAGGAGAACTAAGAGGGAGAAAAATCGTGAAGCGCATTGTGGACATCAGGGAGCTGAATGAACAGGCCAAAGTAATTGATGATCTCAAGTACGTGTGGCTGGTTGGCATTGTTTTAATTGATTATTCCTGATTCTGGTAAGAGTAGAATCAGACTCTCTGACGTGGAAAGAACTTTGAATATGCAATTGCTCAGTCCCTTTCTTTGACAAATGAAGAAACCATTGAAGGTACCAAGGGGTTAAGAGACTTGCCCAGAATAACACCACTAGTAATTAGGATACAAGGATTAGAACCCAGATTTTTTGACTCTTCCAACAAATTATTTAGTTGAAGACATTAACTTTACCTCTCTCTCTTTTTCCCCAATATGTTTTTATTTACTTCATTAAATATTTCTCAATTACATGTAAAAAAAATTTTAACACTCATCTTTTTAAAATTTTGAGTTCCAAATTCTCCCCACCTCTCCCCTCTTCTTGAGAAGGAAAGCAGTTTGATATAGATTATCCATGTGAAGTCATGCAGAGCATATTTCTGTATTAGCCGTGTAATACAGAAAGCAAAATACAACTAAAAAAAATGAAGATGTTGGTTTCTCGCTGCCTTCAGCCTCCGCCCGTTCTTTTTCTGAGGGTAGAGAGCGTTTTTCTTCATGAGTCCATCAGCACTGCCTTGGATCGTTGTATTGAGAACCGCGACATCATTCGTGGCTGACCATTGTGTAACGTTGCTGTTACTGTGCATAGTGTTCCCCTGGTGCTGCTCACTTCACTTGGCATCAATTTGGTTAAGTCTTTCCAGGCTTTTCTGAAGCCAGCCTACTCCTCATTTCTTATGGCACTATAGTATTCCATTACTTCATATACATAGTATTTTCAGCCGTTCCCCAGTTGACAGGCCTTCCCTTGATTTCCGGTTCTTTCTTACAATATGATTAGCAGTTATGTAGCACTTGAAAGTTTTCAGAGCCTTATGCTTATGTTTGTGTATGTACATTGTATAAACATATACATGCATACATACTTGCATATATATATGAGATCGGTGCTGTTATTCCCATTTTCTACAACAGCTGTTCTCAACCTGTGGGTTATGTTCAATTTGTAACAATGAAAATACATCCTGCATATCAGATATTTGCATTACGATTCATAATGGCAGCAAAATTACAGTTATGAAGTAGCAACGAAAATAATTTTATGGTGGGGGGTCACCACAACATGAGGAACTGTATTAAAGAGTTGCAGCACTAGAAGGGTTGAGAACCACTGGTCTAGATGAAGAAATTGAAATATACAGAGATTTAGTGAAGTCAGATTTGAAGTCAGGACTCCCTTACTCCAAGTCTGGCACTCTGTACAGATGCATACCTTTGTGATACACAGCTCTTGTTTAATATTGTCATTTAAATTTGTTGAATACAGATTGTGCATTTCCCAGTATCTTACGGTTTTCTTGTAAGGTAAAATTCACAAGCTCTGTGACAGCAGTTGGCCAAGAATGGGGTATAATAAAAGTGAACATGATGTCTTATACTTAGAAGCCTATTAATGGGGTTATAACAGGACTGTGGTCCTTCAGGAACAGAGAGAAATGATCCAACTCAAGGAAAATGTACACTTCATAGATGAACGTGCCATTCGCCTCTGTGCGCTAGAAATGTATTGACTGCCCAGCAGCTCAAAAACTACTCTGCAAACTCCATTTCACTTTAATTTGCCAAATAGTTCTCAGAAGAAGAAAGTGGAAAGCACCCCTCCTTTTGTAAGTGCTTTACTAATATTAAAAGTATGTATTACACTGGTTTTTCTTCCAGAAAACTGGGCGCAAGTGAGGGAACCATAAACCAAGAAATTCAGCGGTATCAGCAGTTAGAGTCTGTCGCAGTGAATGATATTCGTAGAGATGTCCGCAAAAAGCTGCGGAGATCCAGCATGCGGGTGAGTAAATGTGTAAGAAACTTTAAAAAAAGAAATATCAGATATTTCTAAACTTTTAAATATGTTGAAGAACCAGTGGCTTTGGAAAGTAAATAGGTACATTATAAATGATGTCGTTTTGGGTTCTAGACAAATAGATTTTTTCTGTCCCAGACAGGAATACAAGTGTTTCTCTGTACCTTAGTAGCATCATCTCAAGCAGGTGATATTCCCCCCATTGGCTTTCTCATCCAGTGTTCTTCCACAGGTCTGCTGCAGGAATCCTTTCTCTAGCCTCTTTTCTGGCATTGCATGGATACCAATGAGAAATGCAGCCTTGGCTTCCTGTTGTCTTTCCTTCCCATTGCGTTAGCTGCCCAGCTGCTCCTGTAAAGATACATTTCCTCAGTGATGCTCCTCAGGCCATGTCTTCATAAGCCTTCATTGGAATGTTCTGCAGCCGCCCTCTCTCTTTCCCTGCCCTTTGGGCCATCCACAACTTTGATTCATCAGAGATTCGGAAGTTTCAAAGTTCATATGTAGGAAAACATTTGTATTAAAGAGATGGTTTTGTGCCAGGGAACTACTCAGGAACGTCCCAAGCACTGGGCAGAATCTCAGATATAGGTGGGCCTGCTCTCTTCTTCACAAAGTACGGCCTCAAACAGCTATGTCTCAGATAGATAGATGTACGAGTATAGTCTGAATTATTCATGTCATTTTTCCTGTGTGTATTCATTAAGTTTCTACTCTGTGCCAGGCACCATGGTGGGCCATGTGGATACTAAGATGAGAAATGAAACCGTCTGTGCTCTGAAGGAGTTTACATTTATGCAGAAGACAGTGTGTACATATATAAATACATACCGAATAAATGCAATGTAAGCACAAGGTGATTATGGGGATCAGGAAAAGCTCTGTGTAGAAAGTTGTCTTTGAGCTGCCCCTTAGAGAAAGTGAAGGATTCTGTAGAAGAGGTGAAACCGAGTGCATTTGAGAGGTGGGGAGACAGCCAGTACAAAGACATGGAAACAGGAAATGGAGTAACGCACAATGGGAGGCCTTCAAAGCCAATCAGTAGTTTATAGCTTGTCCTAGAGACAGTAGGGTGCTTCTGGAGCAGTGGTTCTCAACCTGTGGGTCACGACCCCTTTAGGGGTTGAACAGGGTCACCTAAGACCATTGGAAAACACATATTTCCTATGGTCTTAGGAACCGAGACACCACTCCTCTATCCGTCTCCAGGGGGGTCCACCCACATGTAGATGCACCCACATACAAGTATTAAAGGGTCGCGGCATTAGGAAGGTTGAGAACCACTGTTCTGGAGTGTGTGGAGGAGGAGAGGGAGCTTAAGGAAAATCATCATGGCAGCCGTGTGGAGAAAGGTTGGAGCACAGAGACCTTGAGGAACGAGTGCATGGCAGTGGATGATGAAGTTGGCCTGCACTGGAATCCTAGCTCTGTTGGGGGGGGGAGGGGAGGTCAGAAACAAGAGATATTGTAGGGGGGGCAATGGCAGAATTTAGTAACTGGTTAGACACGTGGGGGAGGGAGTGTGAGAAGCTCAAGTATAAATCTGGGCTACTGGAAGAATGGTGGAAACCTTGACAGAAAGGAAAGTTCAGTAGAGAGAGATTTGGGGGAAGATAATTTAGTTCCATTTTGGAAATGTTAAATTGGAGTTGTTTTTGGAGCATACAGTTTAAAATTTCCAGTAAGCAGCTGTTAGTCACCCATCTTCGGGAGCTCAGGAGAGAGATTGAGGCTGGACTCATAGGTCTGGGAGTTAGAATAAGAACAAGTATCAGAAGTAGAGCTGGTGAGGTCACCCAGGAAAGACTATAGATTGGCTCCAGCTCATCCCAGCTCTGTCTTTACCACATCAAGGCCCCAGCAGCTAATACAGATGCTCCCCCATCTTCATCCCATGCCACTCCCTCTCCCCAGCCTCTCAAACACAGTTCTGTCTTCACCTCTTACTCCACTGAAAGACATGAGGCTGTTTGCCAAGAGCTTTTCCTTCTGCCTTCTTCACCCTCAATCCATCAGACATCACGTACCACTGTGTGCTCCTTTATGCCAGCCTCAGAGGACGACATCCAGGCCAGCCCCTCTTCACACACTCTGGACCCTCAACTCTCGCAAATTCTTCTCTGTCCTCATGCTTCATAATTTTTTGTCTTTACTGAGCGTTTCCCTGCTGCCCATAAACAGAGCCAAGTCTCCTGTAGCCTTACAAGACCTTCACTACGTCCTGTCATCCCACCGTCCTCTTCTCTCTTCTCAGCTAAACTTGGAAAAAAGCTGCCTGTACTCTGTGCCTCCATTTCCTCTCCTTTCTCTTCTAACCCTCTGCTGTCAGCCTTCTGACCTCATCATTCAGCTGGAACTTAAGTGCCACATATAATGACCTCTTCTTCGTTTTCATCCTTGGACACAGTTGGACACCTTGTCCTAGGCATATTCCCTCATCTGGGTTTTTGTACTCTCTCTTGCTCTTGTGACGGTTCAAAAGGTTCAAGAGACATAATTTCTGGGTAATTTAATCATTTTATTGATAAGGCCTGCAGATTATTTATAAAAAGATGGTCATTTGACCATCTATCTTAGACCAAAGACTTTTGAAGAGAAGGTGCTCTTGAGGGATGCCTAATCACCTCTGATTGGTTAATCAAATGGGAAATGGGCTATCATGATATACCCCACTTAGGTCACTCAAATCTTTGTCAAAGAGACATCAATTTCCATATCACTTGTCCTGATAATAGAATCAACATTTTCCAGGGACCTGTCTAACCAAACACAATAAGCAGGAGCACACCCATTAGCCTAAGCTTAGAGTTTCTTTTGCTGTCTGATTAGATCTGGGCCTAGGCAAGTCTTTAAGAGAGATTTCCCACACTGGTTGATTTCTGGATGAGGAAATAGAAAAAGGGAAAAACTTTGATCTTAATACAGTAATTAGTTATTAACTATAAGATAGAACTATTCATATCTCACACTCTTCTCTGGCTTTCTTATTGCATCTTTATGTCATGCCCACTAACTTCTGTTCTGAACAGAACCCTGCTCTGGCCTTGGCCTTCTTTTCTCTGTCTGTATCTCACTTGAGGATCTCAACAGCTCCCCTGGGGTCAATGATTATCCCTAAACAGATGACTCTTGATCTGTTTTTCTAGCCCTTGTTTCTCTCCTGAGCTGTGTACAGTCACACATCCCCAGCTGCCTCTCGTGCATCTCAGCTGAGGTGTGCCATAGACATCTTAAATTCAGTATGTCCGAAACAGAACTCATCTCTGCTCCTCCACTGTCTCCTCTTCTGTAGCCTTACCCTCTTACCCTGGAGGATGCCCCCTCCTTGTGTTAACCCAGATTCCAGGCCTTGTTGTCACCCTCATTGTTCCCAAATTGTGTTCCTTCTAAGTCTGAAGCATTTCTTATAGACAGATATCTGCTTCACGCTCTCACACAGCTGCCACCCCCGTTCTGCCCGAGGTCAGTGAGTAACCTCTCTCCTGGGATTTTGGCAATAACTTCACACTTGTCCTCTCTGTCTCAAGTCCCTCTCCACTCCCAGTCTGACTATGTCATCCTCTTCCTTCTCTCTCCTGCCTTGACTCATTCACCCCTCCTTGCATTCACACTGGCATGTTGGGGAAGTTCCCAGACAGGAGCAGCCACATTGCTCGGACTCAGAATCCTAGGGGTAACCTTGGCTTGAGGGAACTGTACTTTTACCACTCAACACTGTAGTTCTTGAGCCCCCACTGGAGTGTTTCCAGTTTAGGTAAGTTGCCCAAGATGATACCACCAACTTTTAAAAAAATTATTTATAGACACTACTAAATAAACTATTAAACACCACGAATAAATAACCACTATTAATTCTTAATCAGAAACCTTTTACTAAAGAGAAAGCAAGACAAGAATAATCGCAACCTAGCATTTCCTCCCCTCCCCGAAACCTGAGAATTCATAGCTCATCAAGATTAAAAATGAGAGGAGGGCCGTTTTTTGTTCACTTATCCTCTTATGCATTTTTTTCCTTCTGTACTCTTATTCCTAGGCCTATAGGTGGTATATTATGATACTACTTAACTTTGCTGATTATATTTAGGAATCGTCCTATATTGTGTTCTCATCAGCTTTTCACTTGTTCATTTCTTACTCCTGATCAACTGGACCTTACCTCTGTGAGTAGAGAATATGATTCCTGGAGTGTTTCTATTATAACAAAATTCTCTTTCTTGGAATACAGTGGAATCATTGTGTCATGAAACCTGCAGTCTTCATTGACCATCTTTTTAAATAATTTTTAAAAATTCATAATAATGTAGTATAATGTCTCTAATTTATCACTAGTTAGGGTTGAAAATACTTCATAAGTAGAATTTAATTCTTTGTGTTAGAAAATAACATTTTAAGTAATCAATAATTTCCAAAAATGCCATTTTTTCTCACTTTTATCAGGCTGCTTCCCTGAAGGACAAATGGGGTCTAGGCTATAAACCCAGTTATAGCCGGTCAAAAAGTATTGCTGCTTCTGGAAGACCACCTCTTAAAAGAACAGAAAGAACAAGGTGAGTGGTTTGAAATACATGAGAAGAACTGATGGGTTAGCTGATAAAATTTTTTATTTAGTTTCTAATTCTTGCTTCATCTCTAATTACTGTTCTGACCATGGGGAAGACAATGAATACTTCTGGACCTTTGGTTGGACTAAGTGATCATGAAGGGCCCTTCTAGAACAAACTTTCTCAAGTGCCTATTGACACTTGTTGAAGTGATAATAGCAAAATGAAATCAGTGATTGATTCCAGTTTTGAGGCCTAGAATGGTAATGTAGTTACCTGTTTACTTAGTAAATTCCAAGTAGAAAATTGTAGTATTTAATTAGAAAATTGTAGCATTTAATGTTTTTCTCTTTTATATTTGGCTTAACAGTTCTCGATTGGGAGAGAATGAGGAAGTCCCAGAGATCCGTGTAGATGCAGCATCTCCTGGACCCAGAGTAACTTTCAATATCCAGGACCCAGTAAGAGATCTTACATATTATATGCTCGAGCTAGGAACAATTTGTGGCAATTTAAAAGCAATTACAGGCCATTTTAAGAGATACCCAGCAGGTTATTAGGCCAAAGGTTCTCAGACTTTGTAAAAATTCATACATATCAGCTTGGACAGATATCCTGCAGTCCATATACCTTACCTATTTCCATTTGTTAACACCAAAAAACAGTTCACTAAAATTACTGAGAAAATTATATTTGCTTATGGCAAAGTAGAGTTTGGTTCCTATGAAATAACACAGTTTCTCGACAGAAACTCAAATAAAGTTTGTCATATTATAAACTAGTACTATGAGATACTGGCTAGCAGACACACAGATGGTCCTTGGGAACACTTTGAAAACCAATCTGTGTTAATTCTGGTTAGCAAAGAGTTTTGTTCAGTTGATTAACTTTTCTTTTAGGTAAATATCCACTTCAGGCTCCGATAGCTTTTTTCATGGTTGTGATTGTATTATCTGTGTTGTCGTAGATTAGTAGGTTGTGACTTTGAGAATACAGATCCAGATGAAGAGGTAAAAGTTAATTCGGGGTCTATGTGGATGTTGTCCAAGTGGCCATTTGCTGCATGTAAAAATCGAGGCGAGGACCTGGGCTTCACTCTGGTCAACATGCATGTTATGAAGTCACTGCTGTTTTCTTTTGATGAGTTTTGTTAATTTTTTTCTTTGTCATTTTAATTAAGTTGAATAATACAGTTTGGGGAAATGCACAGCAATCCCGAAGTCCAGGGGAAGTGTATTTTAAGGTACTGGTAAAAGAACATGAATTATGCTATAAAGCTAATTAACTTTCCGCCAAATCTGTTTTCAAATTATCTTCCTCTTATTTCAGACTAAACTCAGATAAAAAAAACTTTACGAAGAATTTTTAAATTCCTCTAATAATTTCATGTAAACATGACACCAAGCATAATCTGTATAATACACACACACCCAAAAGAAGGTACTTAACAGCTTTTTAAAATGTTAATATTAATTTCATATTTTTGATATTAAACATTCCTCCTTTTAATTTTTATTATTTACAAGGGGGTCATATGGCTACAATAGCTTTGTGTGATAACAGCTATAATATATCATGTGCTCTGTGCCAGGCACTGTGCTGAGAGCTTTACCATTAGTGCTTCCCCTGATCTAATCCTGGGAGTGGTAGGTGGTATTATTGTTCTCCTTCTGCGGATGAGGAAACTGAGGCAGGCAGGAGATACATGACTTGCCCAGGGTCACACAGGTAGGAAGTGGCCCAGCCGCTATCCACAGTGCCACCTCGCTGCCCCTTGTAAATATCACAGGTCAAATTTCAACCAACTTCTTCCTCACTGTAAACCCAGAACATTGCCCACTGCCGTGCTGCCCTTCAGGCTAATAACAAATGTCATAGTCCCAAGTGGAAGCTTAAACATAGAGAGACTTAGCAGGAGAATTCCAAACGATCCGGGCCCACAACAGCGTGTCATCGTCCTTGTCCAGTGTGTTGAATAAGTCCGCTGGAAGATAAACTTACAACCTGATAACTTTTTTAATTATCAAGGGCCGTCGTCTTACCTTCCCACTCAGTAGTCCACGGAACATTTAAGCATGAAAGAGTAATAGCCAGAGAGCTAGCTGTACTCTTGACCGTTTTTATTAACTCCATCCATCCGTCAACCATAAGAGATTAATAATTTATGTAAAAGAATAATAACAGGCTAGAGACTTGTCCAAGAGAAGTTTTTAATTGAGCTCCATGAAAAATAGGAGAACAAAATGAGTAATTGTTAATGAAGTACATGGCATCACCACTGCCCCCTCTGCTTTCTAGAGCTGATCTAGGGAGGCTCTTAGTGAGCTTGGAACATGATTCTTCTCTTTTGTCTGAATAACTAAGTGAGATCATACAACTGCTAGAGGGTCAGGTCACAGAAAAGCAAAATGACTGTAAAACCCCAAGGTTAACAGCAGGAGAAATAAAACCAAAAAAGTGTATGTTTAAAAATTTGATGAATTTAGAGCCAGAAGAGACCTTTAGATACTATCTTGTCCAACTCACATGTTACGCTTACATCATAATACATATATGTATAATCCTAGATATATATTTAAACACACACATTTGTGTATGCATTATATGTAATATGTATACGTACATGAGATTATGTATTACATATATAGGGTATCCCAAAGATCTTAGTGTAGTTCTAAGATTTAACGGTTATATATACACATACATATATGTGTATACACATAAAACATATATACATATATGCATATATACACACGTGTTTGTGTGTGTATCCATGTTTAGATGAGTATATGCTTATGCATATAAAAACCTCACATTTTAAAAAAAATCTAAATTTATTCAAACCATAAATAAAAAACTCAAATGAGCTACAAGAATTTGTTGGGTCTGAATAGAAGTACTGGCTCAAGATTTTGCTTTTAAGTAGAAGTGTGTGCCATTTGGAAAACATAACATGCAAATATCTAACCTTGAAAATAGTTAGTTTAGTGATGATCTGTATCACAGAAGCTTGCACAGAGTTCTTTTAAATAGTGAGCTTCCAGGGAAATATAAAATATGATTTTGTATACAAAAACGCAAATGTAGACTTCAGTCAGGGCACCTGTCTCCTCTAAAGTAGGGTACACCTGCATCTGAGAATTCTGCCAGCCCACCATGTAATCAGTAATACCTTTAAATGCCATCAAGCACTTCAGAAGTGAACATTTGAAAGGTTTACAAATCTTAAATTACACAACTACTTGACTACGTCATCTTCAAATACTGATTTTATATTTTATAACCAAAAAACGTTTAAAACAACTATCATGAGATGACTGAAAATTCCACGGTAACACTGCATGCTCTTCTTTCACTAATTCACCCTTCTGTATTTCTGATTTACAAGTGATTATATACTTATATTCTTGCTTCTTCTGCTTGTCTAACTTTTGCTTTAGTTTAAAATGAGCATTTTTCACTTGTTATTTATGTTGACATAATACAGATTTCAGTCTATTTACTTAAGAATGCAGTGATAGTGTAACATTTTTTAAAATATATACAATGTTCCAAAAGTTTTAGTGCAGTTTTAAATTTTAACAAATATTAAAGATAAAATCTGTTCAATTGAGACGTTTGTGCATGTATATAAGCACTCATTTCTTGCATTCATAAATCTGTATTTTTTCCTGATCAATTTGGGCAACTTTAACTTACAGAGATTTGTCATTGAGAAATGAGATTCATTTTAATAATTTGTCTTTTTGCCATCAGTTTCCTGAGGAAACGGAATTGGACCTTTTGTCCGTAACCATTGATGGGCCAGCACAGTACTCGTCCACCAGTGACGGATCGTGCTCAGTGTTCAGTTCACCGAGAACCCCCGTGATCTTCTCACAAGGCATCCCTTTCCACGGTGAAGAGGGCAGGCGTGACGACAGTTTGTCTTCTTCCAGTGAAGATTCAGAGAAGGATGAGAAGGAAGATGACCATGACAAGGAAAGGCTTTACATTTACAGGAAACCCTCGTGAGTACTTGGGCTTCTGTGCTTATCTTTCACATCCACCTACTGCTTGAATTGAGGGATGCAGCCCTGAAGCCGTGTGTGGAAATGGGCCCAGGTGGAGGTTAACAGCTTTTTGTGGATTTATTTTGCTAACTGCCTAGAACTTTGATGAAGCTGTTAATTATATCAATTTATCTGCTAATTCCCGAGGCTTTTCTAAGTAAACCATCGTCTGATCAGCATACAGACGGGCCTTGTCTCCTCTTTACGCCTTTGTTTTCTTGGCCTTGCTGCCATCACTCTGACTATGACTGACAAATAACAGTGTGGAAAGGGGCGGCCTTTCCTTCCTCTGCTGTTTTTAATAGGAAAGCGCCGAGTGTCTCCCCATCACGTATAGTACTCACTTTGGGTTTTAGATACTTCATACTGTATGAAAAAAGAAGATCCTTCTTTGCCCATACTTTGGAGGGTCTTTGGCATAAATGACTATCATTCTTTATCAAAGACTTTCTCTACATCACTTGGTATAAATGTGGGTTTTAGATTTTTTTCTAATATTAATCATGATAATAGTTTTCTTAATGGTCACCTTTTTTACATCCTTAGCACAAATCCAGCTTAATTATACCACATCATTGTTTTGGTTTTTTACATAACTTGCTATTATTTCTTTTCCAGAATTTAATTAAATTTCGTAATCGATTCAGTAATGGTATTGGCCTATAGTTCTCTTTCTCGGCTTTTATCCTTCCTTTGTTTAGAAATTAGGAATATCTTTGCCTTGTCAACTGAGTCTAATAGAACACTCTGTTTGGTTTGGTTTTTTGGAGGGGGCAAGGCAAGGCAATTGGGGTCAAGTGATCTGCCCAAAGTCACACAGCTAGTAAGTGTGTCAGTTGTCCAAGGCTGGATTTGAACTCCGGCCCTCCTGACTCCAGGGCCTGTGCCCCACTCACTGCGCCCCCCAGCTGCCCTAGAACACTCAGTTTTTGAGAATGATTGAGTGTAAGTAGTAATAATTTGTCATTAATAATCTATATATAGGTTCTAATTATTCTTTAAAGGTTCTACTACGAAAATCCATCTGGACCCTGGTTTGTTTTTGCTGCGTCCTTTACGGCTAGCTCCTTTGTCTCTTCTGAGATTGGGTTATTTAAGGTTTTTCATCTGTTTTGTGTTTTTAGGCATTTTATAGTTTTGTTCATAAATGGTAGCCCCTGACAGTTTTCAGCGTGCTCACCCCTTTCACACTCTCCAACCAGAAGGAAACAGGACGTGGGATTATTTCTAACAGCCCAAGTTATCCCTGAGAGATAGAGATGTAGCTTCCTTTTCCCTCTGTCGTAAATACGACTATTAATATCATTTCATTTTTATATAAACCGTGAGAAAGGCTCATTTTGTTTTCTCCCCTTGTGTACTTTGGCCCACCCTACAGTGTGTCGTCTTCCCCACACCCATCCATCACAGAACCTGTTAGAAGTGACCTCAGAGGCCATCTAGGCCAAGAAAGCCATGAGTCAGATGTAATCCACAAGTATCAGTAGGCACACGCTGTCCAGATATTGGGCCAGCACTCTGAATACAAGTAGAATGAATAAAACGATCTCTAGTCCAAAGGAGCTCACATTTTAGTGGAAGGAATGGTTTGGGAGGGAGGGCAGGCACCAGGAAAAGCCTCGTATAGAAGAAGATGCTTGGGATGAGGCATCCTGGGAGGGGCTGCATTCCAAGCACCCAGGGCAGCTGCAGCAAAGTCATAGATGGGAGATGGGGTGGCATCTCTGCAGAATAGAGAGAGGGTTAGTTTGCCCGGATCTTCAGAATATGCATGGGCAAGGGAGGCATAAGTAGCAGATTGTGAGGCTAAAAGGATAGGGAGGGACCAGGATGGGTAGGGTTTTGAGTGCTAAAGAGAGTTTTCATTTTTCCATAGTGGCAAGAGAGAGCCCCTAGAGTTTATAAAACTGGGTCAGATCTGCCCTTAAAGAAAACCACTTTGGTAGCAGTGTGGACAGGGATGGGGAGAGACTTGAAGCAGGAAAACCAATTCAGAGGCTGCAGCAGTAGTGTCAACGAAAAGGCAGTGAGGACCTAAACCAACAAGAAGGTATGGCCTCTGATGAGCTCTGCAGGGTGAGGAGTGAGGGCGATGCCGAGGTGACCAGGCTGAGCCTCCAGAAGGATGGTGGTGCCTTGAGCAGAGATGAGGCAGAGTAATCTAAGATGCCGACTGGTCTGAAGCTCAGGAGAGAGCCCAGGCCTGGGTGGTCCTGACTGTGAGTTGGCTGCTGTGCAGAGATCGTGGGCCCCGTGGTGAGGTGAGCGGGGCCTGAGGTCGGGAGGGGCCAGGCTGGAAAGAGCAGGGCTTTCGGGCCCAGAACCCCCGGCGTCTCCTCGCTTCCTCCAGATCCTGCGCCGGCCTCGCTGACATTCTCATCCCCTGAGGATGGCTGTCTAGTCACGTCTCCTCCTCAGTGACATTTGTGAAGTTATTTTCACCCCAGAGCGAGATCTTAGAGTTGTTTTTATTAAATTTCACTCTAACATTCACGCTAAAATATTGTAGTATTTTAGCTATTCCTTTAGTAGCGTTAGAACAGTCCCGGTGCTTTTTGTGGGTTGGTGAGTTTTAGTTTATGCGAGTTTGTAAGATACACATGTGGGGAGATGTCAGCGCTGTGCTCACCGTCACATGTCCAAATACAGGCTTTTAGGAATGTTTTATAACATGCGGTTTAATGCAGCAAGTGAATGAGTAATGTTGTTTTGTAGCCACACGTCCCGTAAAAAAGCAACGGGCTTTGCTGCTGTGCATCAGCTGTTCACTGAGCGCTGGCCAACAGCCCCCGTCAGCAGGAATCTGAGCGGCACGACTACGGAGAGAAACATTGACTTTGAGCTTGATATTCGAGTGGAGATTGATAGTGGGAAATGTGTCCTGCATCCAACAGCCCTTCTGCAAGAACACGAGGACATGAGCTTGAGAAGGTGAGAGGCCCGGGACAGGAGGATGTTTGATCTCACTGTGCACGGCCTTCACAGTTTAGTCAACTGCCCAGATCTAAATTTAATGTTTTAAACACAGATTAAACATAACTAATACTTACTATTCGAATTTCTCTACAGTAGTGTGCAACATTAAGAGTTTGGGGGGATCAGGAAGGCTTCCTGGAGAAAGCAGGATTTTAGCTGGGGCATGAAGGAAGAGAGGGAGAAAGCAATCCATGCATGAAGGACGTCCAGACAAGTCAGGAAGCAGAGTGTCCTGGGTGAGGAGCAGGGAGGAGACTTTGAGACAGAACACCCCAGCTAATGGGTGGGAAGAGGGGATTGAGGTGTGCCCGGGTGAGAGGGCAGGAGGTGCCAGTAGCAAGGAGGAGCCGTGGATTTGGCTTGCCTCATTTGTCATTCTGTCATGGGTCTGGAAGGAGTGAAAGATCGGAGTTTGCTAGCATAGACATTCTAGTATCTTTGGACGATGGCTCACATAGGAGTCATTCTCTTTCAAGTGTCAGGACCCAGGGCCTAGGCTGGGTCAGAGACTTAGAGGGCCTGATGCCCAGGTGGCCAAGATAGGCAGCTTTAGTCTCATGGTTATTTAATCTTCCACTGTGGGTCCAGTTCCCGTGATGCCCTCCCATGTCAAGCCAAAGATGCTGATGAAATTTTCTTTTTCAAAAGTTCCAACAGTTGAATAAAAATGCAGTTGATGTATTTTCACTTTTGAGTGTAGTTGTAGCCTAAATTTTTCGTGTTTATTCGTCAAAAATAAATGTTAATGAAGTGATGACTTCACATAACATTATAATTTTCTGTTAATAACAAACAGTGTATTTCTGTCTGCAGAAGTTATGACCGGAGTTCCAGAAGCTTAGATCAAGAATCCCCCTCGAAAAAGAAGAAATTTCAAACAAACTATGCTTCTACAACTCATTTAATGACTGGCAAAAAGGTGCCATCATCTCTGCAGACCAAGCCCAGCGACCTGGAGACAACAGTCTTTTATATCCCCGGTGTGGATGTAAAGGTGAAAACACGTCCTCGTGCTGAGGAGTGAGGCCATGAGGAGGCTTGTTGTCTTCCCTTCCCCCACGTGTGTCCCTAAGTTGAGGCTAAAAGTGGCATTCGTGCCGTCATCTCCCCAGCCCTCCAAGAAGTCTGATAGTCTGTCATTTCTGCAGTTTCTACTGCTCGCTTTTTCCATAAGATGTGACATTTGGCAGGAAGTCGTTGATAACTTGAGGAATTGGACAGGTTTGGTGGGGCTGCTTTTCTGGCTGAGTTGGAGTAAGAGAACGTTCCAGGAGAAGGGAGTGGCTTCTGCTCGCCACGTGGCTGTCTTCTCTCTCGCACTGGTTCTATTCACAGATCACTTCCACAGACATTCCCGAGGAGAGAGTGTCTTAGAGTGGGATGAGATTTACACAAATCCGATTTTTCTGCTTTAGATTGTTATTGCAAACTTGATAGCAAATTCATATGCCAGTAGTTATATAAATAAAATGAGGAACCAAATCCTCTTTTTCTGGCCTTTATTAGAACTCTGCAAAGAAGAAAAATAGTCCTACAAGTAAAGAAAAGAGGGGAAAACAGAGTAATAAAATCATATCTCCTCAGTATAAGTGCAGAAGAGAGTCCGGTGCTATTTCAGGCACCTCGGTTTAGGTGTCACTAAGAAACTGTCCCACATGCAGAGGAGAGTGACTAGGCTGGTGGGGAGGGAAGCGGAACCCAACCAGCTCTCAGCAAGATGAGTGGATAGAGCTAGAAATCTTTAGCCTGAAGAGGGAAGATTTAAAAGTAGTCATTTGGGGGAATTTGAAGGGATGAGGACTTCTCAAGAATGGAGAGATTTCTTTTCAGATCAGATCCCAGTTAGAATAGCAGACGTCCAAGTTTCCCGCCAAGATGCCAAGCGAGCGACTTCAAAGGCATCCCTGGTTTTTTAGTTTTTGGCAGAAGGTGGTTAGAGCCCAGATCTCTCAGAGAGGAGGCTCCTCCCCATGTGGATCAGGATTTTGCTGCCCCTCATCTGGGTGAGTGCCCAGGGCCCTGAGTGTGACTCCTCAGAGCAGCACAGAGGCCTCGCCAATGGGCCTTGAGCCGCTGTCCTCCAGAGCCTCTGTTCATGGCTCTGCGCTGCCGCTCTGAATCTTGGAAATAAATAAGGAAGTTTCTTGGAAACTTTATTTCTTGGAAATAAATAAGGGAGTTTCAAGAGGAATTTTTTAAAAAATAGTTTATTGTCCTGTTTCTAATAATCGAATAAATCATTATTGCCTTAATCCAGGAAATATTTATCTATAGAATATTTACATCTGATGAAAAGAGAAGAGAGTAAATTGATGACCAAAAGTGACCCAAAGTGTGAGAAAGGAAGCTGTAGGTCATAGGTCGGCACCTTCCTGTAGAGCGGCTCACATCTGGTTCAGTGTCCAGTCCTACTCTCTAAATCCTGCTCGGTGATTAAGGTGCCTTGCAGCTGACCAGCCATTCTGGAGGCTCTGACAAGCCCCCAGGTTCAGACACAGCCACAGCGGGCTTCACCTTTGGTGTTACCCAGGAAGGCCCTGGTGTAAAAGATCCTACAGACTATTGCCCTAACCAGTCTTCCAAGTACATGGCCTTTTGGGTGGGGCTAGTGACTTTCTGCTAGGCAAGGCTCCCCCTGAGACTGGAGGCCGCGTGAGCTAGAAAGGCCCTCGGCAGCCACGTGCTGGGCACATTCTTTCTCATTTTGCACGTGAAGAGAGTCTGCCAGGACAGCGTAGGTGACAGATCTAACTAATGCAGAATTAAGGCCCAAGGTTCTCCACACTTAGTCAAGGACTTTTTCATCATTGTGCTGGAACATTTGGGCTGAAAGAGCACGTTGTTCTCTTTCTGTCTCTTTTTGCTTGCGTATCTTAAAGTATAATACTATTAACATTTTGATTAGTGAAATTTTACTTTTCAGAAAATAAGGTACAATTAAGATTTTATTATAAAGAAAATTATTTCATTAATTAGGCCTTTGTTTCTACCTTATTTGACTTTTAAAACTTACTTATTTTCAATGCAGCTACATTACAACTCCAAGACCCTAAAGACTGAGTCACCAAATGCTTCCAGGGGATCTTCTTTGCCAAGAACCCTTTCCAAAGAGTCCAAGCTGTATGGTATGAGAGATAATGCCATGCCTCCTCCTCCTCCTCCTCCTCCTCTTTTACCTAGCACTTTCCAGAGCAAGACTAACACCTTACTTCCTCCCCAGCCCCCACCTATTCCTTCAGGTACTGAAGAAGATCAGACTATCTGTTTTCATGTTTTTTCCATCACCTACTTGCTCTAGTGTTTTTTTCTTGTAAAAGTTGATGATAAATGGTCACTGACTTAGAAGTGCTGATTCTTAAACATCACCTTCAGGATTATAAGCACAGTGTTCCTTTGGGTATTCTTCAGATTAATAAGCTGGTGGCATAACACCGGATTGAATGGCAGGCAGACGCAGTCAGGACCGAGTGTTCTTTATTTCATCCGCTATGCATCTGGGTTTGAACGATTGATTAAGTCAGGGAAAGGTGGCCTTTCCACAACCTTTGACTTTGTAATGTGCTAAAGAAGGCCTCTGGTAAATGTGACCTGGCCACATGTGAGGAATTTGAGAACGGGGTGAGTGTACACCTTTCCCTATTTGGGCCACTTTTGTTCTCTGGAAATCGAATTCTGATTTCAAAATAGATAGATGATTGGGAGGAAGAATGAGCATCCCTGGGGGGCCCATCCTTCAGAGAGACGAGGGGGAGAAAAATTGAAGCAGCGTACATTTCTGTAGCACTTTGCAATCACAAAACATAGTACATACACAAATGATGGTGACCTACGTAGGGGACGATAAAGAGACTTGCCCACCTCAAATCTGCATCTTGGGAAATAATGGAAATTAAATTTTGGAAGGTTGAACAGACTAAGTCAGGCAGAGAAAGATGGGCATTGCGTGACCCAGCTAGTCAGCAAGCATGCCTTACATCCTTCTGTGTGAAGATCCCTACATGAGATGTTGGGGGAGATAGAGAGTTTAACTAAGGAGCCCAGCCCACAGTCTGGGGGATGACGAGGCACGGAGATAACATGGAATATTTTGTCGCATAAATGAATTATAGGGGACACCTTTCAGCTCTTAAGTGAAGGAATAACTTAGCGAGCCATCCCTGACCAGAGAGGTGCAGCCTTGGTTTGTGCACGTGCTGAGGTGGAGGAAGCTGAAGTGGAGGGGGCCTCCGGCCAACTGGGAAAATCATCACCGCATACAAGCAGGAATTCGAGCCTGGGGGACTGGATTAGGATCCATCTTCACTGAAGCCACGTGGTGTCACAAGAGTGAAGAAGCGTGCTGTAGAGAGTGTAGAGTCAGGGGCTAGGAGGAAGACGGCCAGAAAGGGAAGCTGAGAACACGTCAGTCCTTTGGTTAGCATCTAGTAAGCACCTGCTAGCGACCACCCACTGGTAGCTCCTCGCATCATGGTATGGAGGAAAACAGCCTGTACATGGATTCCAGCCAACGGTCTCATTCCTCCCTGTTGTCTTGTATCCCCTCTGAGTGAGGAGCTATGTGTGAGGTTGGCACAGATGGGCAGCTGAGGTGTCGCTTCCCTCTCCCATCGGGGGCGGGCCTCTCACTCGTTTGGACACTTTTTTAGAGTTAGTTCCAGACCCCTAAAAAAGCACGTGAAGAACACACTCTGCTTATAATCCGCCTTTGCCATTTCTACATTCACTGCGTTAGTCCTGATTCACATCCTTTCTAAGGGGGAAAGGTAATTAAAGTTGGAAATTTAACGGGAGTATGTGACCTAGAGCAAGTAGGAAGAGCCGTTGTGTTGGGAATTGTTGCTAGTCCTTGCGTTCTGACGTCACCTGGTCATTTCTCCCAACCAGCTGTTGTTTCTTACTGCGTTGTTTTGTTACTCATGAGCAGAAGTGGTCCTTAATTGTATTCGATGGCTCGCTGTATCCGTGTGTGTGTATCTTGTGATTGTGGCTTCTCTGGCGGTGACATCTGTGTTTTTACTTCGGTGGAATGGTTTCTCAGATATCATTTAATAAGTGTAACACTTTTAAATGTTTCAGCCAAAGGAAAAGGAAGTGGAGGAGTAAAAACAGCAAAGTTATACGCCTGGGTCGCCCTTCAGTCACTACCAGAGGAAATGGTGATTAGTCCTTGTCTATTAGATTTTCTGGAGAAGGCCCTTGAAACTATCCCTATTACACCAATTGAGAGAAATTATACTGGTAAGCCACTTTTTTCTTTTTTTTGTATCTCTCTAGGGGCAGATTTACCTTTTTTTTTTTCCCCTTAATTACTGTGATCCCATCTAACATCATATAAGTGTAAGAGATAAGTAGATATTATCCGGCCCAACCCTTCGTTCTGCAGATAAGGACATTGGAGTTCTAAAGAGGAAGTAATGTTCACCTGCTGTGTCATAATTTCTCAGGAGCTTGATTTTGCGGAGACCAAATAAGGAGGTGTGGGAGCAAAGCACAGGCTTTTGGGATTGGAGAAGGAAGAGGAAGTCTGAGGGGGACCATGAAGCCCATCTGGCGTTGGGGGGGTGACCACGTGAGCAGAGCTCTGGGTTTGGGAACAGGAGAAAGCAGGGTTCACATGTGGCCTTCAGCGTCTCTGGTGTGTGAGGGTCAGTATCCCCATCCGTGTAAGGCAGCAGTAACAGTGATGATGGCTGTAATGCTTGCCCCACAAGATTTGTTGTGATAACCCAGTGAAAAAATGACAGTCATCAGCACCTGCCACAGACTCGGCCAGGCTCTTGGCCTGTAAAATACCAGAAAAACCAAATCACAGAATTGGAGAAGGGAGTCACTTTAGTGGGCATCTAGTCCAGCCAAACCCCAGCAGGAATTATCCCCACAACATGCCCTGTCTTGAATTTGTCTTACTGGTCAGAAAGCTGTTGAGACCTTTTGGGATCCTGTCATTCAGTGTCTTAGTTCTTTTCTCCCAGCTTTGCATCATCCACAAATTTGATGAGTATGCAAGTTGTTGCATGAGTTACCCTCATTGATGACAGTGTTCAGCAGTCCCAGACCAAGTGTAGATCAGTGGGGTTCCCCACTAGAGACGTCCTGCCACCTTGACATTGAACAGTGAGTGGCTCCTGTCGAGCCAGCCGGCCAGGGCTCAGGGTGTCAGATTCCAGCCTGCTTCATCTCTGTCTCTGCATTTTCTCCCCATGATCAGTACAACCAGACGCTTTGCTAGAATCTGGGGGGACTCTGCCCCTGTTAGTAAATGCCCAAGAAGGAAAGGAGGTAGGCCTCACACGGCTGGCGCCTGTCAAAGCCACCAGGCTGTTCTGGGTTCAGGTCTTTTCCAGCCGCTTCTCCCATTGTGCACTCCAGAATCTTTCCAGGCATCACTGACGGACGCCTCAGTCTGCAGAGAGCGTACGCCCGGGTCAAGCCCCGTTGGATTGCCGTTGGCCCACTGTCTGACACACATGGCTGCTGTTTGTGTTGCTTCTTTTGTAACAACATTTAGAGAACAGACATCCTGGGGCACATAGCCGTACAGAGGTTGTGCCTTTGTATGTAATGTTCTTTGGACTTTATACTTGAAAGTGTTAGGAAGGAAGAGAGGGAACACGCATTTATTAAGCACCCACTGTGTGCCAGGCACTGAGTGCCGTACAAATGCCTCCTTGGCAGGAAGGGGCTGTTATTATCCCCATTTTACAGATCAGGAGACCAAGGCAGACAGAGGTGAGGTGACTTGCCCAGGGTCACACAGCTAGTGAGTATCCAGCTTTCTGTTGGCTCTCCTACCGAGCTCCCTCTGCGGGAATGTCCCCAGGGAGGTCTGACAAAGGCAGAACACAGTGAGGTTCGTGCCTTGCTGCTCCCCAAAGCTGCACCCCTCCTGACTACCGTGTAATCTATGGCCTGTCCATCTTCACAAGGAGACTAGGAGATACTTGATCCAAAGCTTTGCTAAAAGCTAGGCATTCTCCTTATGTGTTCTTTTAGTAGTTTTGTTTAAAAAGGAAAGGAATTTAGCCTGGCGTAGCCTCTGCTTGATATCTTGCCATGCTGGCTCCTGGACATCACTGTTTCTCTCCCTGGACGTGTGCAGCTGTCCTTCTAATGAACATTTCGAGCATTGCCCCAGGAAGTGAAGGCTGACACCTTCAATTGGCCTAGAGTTTGCAGACTCTTCTTCCCTTTTTTTGAAAATTGGGCCTTCGGCCCTTTTGGATTATCTTTCTAATGGCCTTTAGAGTGGGTTAGCAGTCAGATCTCCTAGTTCTTTGAGGACCCGAGGGTGGAGGGCTTCTGGATCCTTACTTATCGAGAGGACCCGTCCCCGAGAATCATTACTGTGCTTTCATTTCCAGGGGAAAGCTTGATCTCCTTGGCTGAGGAAGCAAACCCAGTAAAGGCTGCTTCCTCTCACTTGTCAGGTATCTCCTCCCATCCAATCCAAGCTGAGCCTCCGAGTCTCCTTTTTCTCCCTAGAAGTATAAGTGCTGTCCAGAGTTCATTCTGAGTTAGCACTGCAGCATTCCAGTTCTGGGACATGCTCGATACTCACCTTGTCTCACTTGGCCTTGCTTCCATCTTCTGTGCGTTCCTTTTTTCCATCTGATTGTCGAATCCCTCTGCATCCACATGGATCTCCTTGGGTAAACCCCATTGGACTTCCTCGTTGGAATCATTTCCCTTGTGTCTTTTCATTTTCCTTCCCGAGCGTCTCCCAGCCCATGGGGCCGACTTGCCCGGAAGCGCTTTAGTTTGTGGGTTCTTTCTTCTGAACTCTTAGAATCAGTTGGTTTCTGCAGATGCTGGGATGCATGTGGCACTGTGCCCAGTTTTCCTTTTCCCCGTTAACAGACTCTGGGTTGGAGTTCTCTGAGTTCTTCCCCATTAGTGAGAATCAGATCCACGAGAGAACTTAGCTTGATACTGAGGAAGAACCGAGAGAGCTCCAGGAGGTGTCCAAAGCGTTGGGCTTTCCCGCTGTCGCTCTCTCTTGCTGCTGGGCCACGCTCGGGATCTGTTTCCCAGAGTCCCCATTTCTTTGCTCTTTCTCCACTGACAAAGTCACTTCTGTTTCTCCTTGTAATAAACCTCACCCAGCAGGGTTGTGAGGCTCCAATGAGGTGATGCCCGTACAGTTGTGTATAAATGCCGATTGTTACTGTTCCCATTAGCCCCCAGTGTGGCGAGGACTTCACTCCCTCGACCCTCTGCCACCCTCCGGCTGAGTTCAGGCAATGTTTATAGAACAGTAATTACAGACCTATGCTGGCAAATGCTCAGCAGTGGGATTGGAAAGCTGGGGGGTGAATGCACATCCACTTCAGAGTTTAAGGTAGATCGTTCACACTTCCTTAAGTCTAAACAGTGAACAAAACAGTAAACCAAGCTCTTGTCTGTAGGGATTGCCAGTTTCTGAAGACTAAATGCTTACACTAGAACAGGGGTGGGGAACCTGCAGCCACGCTTGAGGACCTAGAGGGCCTCATGTGGCCTCAAGGCCATGGGTTCCCCACCCCAGCACTAAAAAATTAACAATGGACTCTCAAAAGCTGGCTCCCACATACCCATGCCTTTGCCTAAATGTTCTCTGTCATCCTTTCCTGTCTGGTTTCTGGATTTCCTCACTCGAGTATACTGTCTTAATACATAAAGCTACCCCCAATCCTTTCTGCCTACCATCCTATTCCCGGCCACGGCCACGGTCCAGCCATGCCTTCCATCCCACCAAGTCTCAGTGAATGGTCCCTGTAAGGTCAGATGTGCTCCCTTGTGTCAGGACCCCGAGTTCCTCTTGTGTGTGCAGTTTAGTCTTGGGTTATGTGTAGACCTGCTGGAATCTGTGGGGCTGGTCTTACTGTCTCCTTGCTTAACTAGTGTCTCCCGTGAAGTTCTAGATATCTCCACTGCTTTTCTCCTTCCTTCTTAATGAGTAGTGGTGTCCAGCTTGTATGGGGGATATCCATTAGGCAGACTTCTCTCACCCACACCCTTCTGATTTGATTTGGAAGCCGCCACAGACTGTTTGGTTTTTAATTTTGCCAGCTTTTGTGAGATGCATTCTCTCTGTGGCCGGGAATCAGTTCCCCCTTCTGTCGAAATGGGCCTAGGGTAAATCCATGGCTGGAACTCCCCTCCTTTGCCTTACCAACCCTGAAGGCACAGCCCTGGCTTGGTCTTGGGGGCAGGGATGGTGGCTGTTCTGTGGCCCTTAGATGCACGTTTCTCAGAGGAGCCTTAGAGCCCAGGCCTCGTGTGACGTCGTAAAGACGTGTACTACTGTTACCGTGTGAAATAGTGTGTCTGTTTTAACAGCTGTTAGCTCCCAAGATGAGGACATGGGGCACTTTGAAATACCAGACCCAATGGAGGAGTCAACAACGTCCCTGGTGTCATCCTCCACTTCTTCCTACTCCTCGTTCCCTGTTGATGTCGTGGTCTACGTCCGAGTTCAGGTGAGTTTATCATCGGCCTGGCAGAGTTGGGGCTTTTTTACTTTAAAAATAACTCTTACCTAAATCTGAAGAAGTCTGTTATTGGTCTCGCCTAATTTTACTTATGATGCTTCCCTTTAAGAAAAAATGGTCACACTTCCTCCAGCACTTCTCATAATAATTCTTAGCTCACATGTGATTCAGAGCATATTAAAATGTAGTAAAAATGGTATGACTCAATCTTAAGAACAGAATTAGAACAGGGTAAATGATGCTGTTTAGCATTCCCTCTCATAGGAGCCCCAGAAATGGTCTGGGCCAGCCCTTTAGTCTCATAGTTGAGCAAGCTGAGACCCATGGAGCTTAGGTGAGTCATTGCAGATGACACAGCTTTGAAAGGGCCAGAGCTGAAATTTTAACCCAGGTCCTGGGATCCCAAATCTAACGCACTTTATTTTGCTTTACAAAGGCAAAGAGGAAAACATGATGGGGGGGGGGGGGGGAGGGGGGTGGTCAGAGGGAGCCTTCAGATCTTTAACCCTTTGTGACCAGGCTCTCTATGTACAAGTTTTCATCCCACGCCCAGGAACCTTGTTTACCTACAGGTGAATGACAGGTCCTGGATCACGCCCAGCAAACCAGCGCCAGACTAGTCTCATCCACCAGGTCCAACTTGAGTTGCAGCTGTCCTCACAATTAAGCAAGGTCGGGGGCTGGGGGAAGGGACACGATCGAGGTCTGCCATTGTCATGAGTGCCCACATATCCTCTCTCCGTCCCTCCCTTCCTCAGGAGGCTTCTTCCCTTTCTTTCTCCCTCTGGCCAAGGCCTTCTCCAAGAGTAGGAGGGACTGGTGCCCTTCTGAGGCAAGGGTGTAACTACAACCTGAACCCCTTGGTCCTTGGCTGTACTCCCCTGCCCACAACCACCTCCACCATTTGGAAAGGGTTGCCTGTGTTAGTGTCACTTTTAGTGACTTTGTCCATCATACAGAAGATGGGTATTTAAATCCAGTAACCTTATGAATTATACCTTTTTACAGTAAGAACCAGGGGCTTAATAGAAGGCCTTAGTTGGCACTATAGGTAGGGGAAATGCTTTCCCTTTATTTACTGCCACAATAGGTCTTTCTGTGCGACTGCCATTCCTTATCTACCTGACTGAGCTGCTGTTCTCCAAATACATGATGTCTCATTGGGTACTTAAAGGAACCTTGTGGAACCTGTGAGTTTGCTTGAGAGACACAAATCACGTATATAACCTGCAAGAGCGCTCTAGACCAAGTTCTTTCCTGGAAGACCACTTGATTGGTGATGGGCCTTGCCCAACTTAAGCAGCCTGGTTCTTGGGCCCCCAGCCCCTCCAGCCTTCCCTGTATAGATAGGACTAATATGCAGGAGCCCAGGAGTCACACACACACACACACACACACACACACACACACACACACACACACACACACATGGTCATGGTGCACACACAGGTGGAGGACTTGGGGGACAGGAGGTGCTGTTCCACTGAAATTCCAGGGCCTAGAGCTGTATAAATACTTGTGTTTAAAACACAGATGAAGGCACTGGCATTGCCCCGGACTGGGTGGAGGACAAGCTGGAAGTCCTCAAGAAGCCTGACTGCCTTGGGCTTGGGGGCTGAGCCATGATCTGCCCTTTATCACTGATCCCCACATAGCTGTCCTTTCTTTTAGACCTCACTGCATGTTCTTTTGTTTTTAAACTCATTTATGAGGCTTTTGGAGTTAAGTGACTTGCCTGAGGTCACACAGCTAGTAAGTGCCAAGTGTGTGAATCTGGATTTGAACTCAGGTCCTCCTGACTCCAGGGCTGGTGCTCTATTCACTGTGCCACCTAGCTGGCCCTGCGTGGTTTTTAAAAATAAGTATAATTGGCTGCCTTTTTAAAAATCACTTTTTGATTGTACAGTGTTCAGTCTCAGAGTATTAAGTTACTCTTGCTATGGAGCATATTGGTTTCTGGTATCTGAGCTTCACATTTCACCCTCTGCTTGTCTCTGGCCTTCCTCATTCCAAGGTACCTGTTACCTTCTAGGAAAATATATCATTTATGGGGGCCATGGAGTTGTGAAGGACATAGTCATTGATACAGAATGCATTCTCCTAGAAATTCTATATGATGGAGAAATATTTTTTTTTGCCTTTTTTTTTGGAAGGGGGAATGCAGGGCAGTTGGGGTTAAGTGACTTGCGTAAGGTCACATGGCTAGTAAATGTTAAGTGTCTGGGGCCATATTTGAACTCGGGTCCTCCTGACTCCAGGGCCGGTGCTCTATTCACTGTGCCACCCAGCTGACCCCGGGGAAATGAATTTTTTCCAAATTTAAAGGTTTAATTCTCAGTCATCTGTGTATACATTAAGCAAAACAGTAGTTATAAACATCCTCAAAGACAATTTAGTACATCACATCAGTTTGTTGCCTCAGTGTTTTAATAAATATCATTTGTTACCTTTATGGGCAATTGATTTATTTTTAAAGAAAATTACATATTTATTCATCCTTTTTTGTGTTAACTTTTTTAGCCTTCTCAGATCAAATTCAGCTGTTTACCAGTATCAAGAGTAGAATGTATGCTAAAGCTGCCTTCCCTGGACTTGGTATTCTCCTCAAACCGAGGAGAGCTGGAGACTTTAGGCACCACTTGTCCTACAGATGCTGCGTCCCCAAGCGGTCACCCTACTCCAAGTGGATCTAAGACCTTCACCAGCAAAGCAGGGGTGCCAGGTAAAGGGGGTAATGCTAGCAGAGACTTCCCCCAAGTTAGGGAAGTACAGGGATGGTAAAGTAAGGCTGGTGCTGGGCCAGAATCCGGGTCTTGTTTGGCTGTGGAACTCTCGTATGTGCCCAACTCTAATGTTAATTTCCTGCTCAGACAGAAGTGATGCAGGAGAGCGTTACTCGTGTTTACTCTTGGCCCAAATGTGGAAATTGCCTCCTTCTCAAAAATAGGTCTTGTTTTGGTTCTTGTCCTAGAGGCCTCATGGCATTATGGGCAGACTGCCAAGTGGGGCAGCGGGAGGACGGTCTGCGGCGGTCTGAGATCACCTTCTCTCGCCTCCATGTGTCTCTTGTACGCACTTGGTTATTTCCTTTCTGTTCTGTGAGAGCAAGGGCTGTGGCTTGGGTGATCTTTTATTATGAGAAGAGGCTTTTCAAGGAGGAAGGGAAAAGATTAACCAGAAGAATGACAGACTAAGAAAGAGAAGGATTTTTGACAGTGGGGTTCCTCCACAGTTCTAGGCACCCTGACTTCAGAACAATTTTAGTTCTACTTCTGTGTGCCCCTTCCCAGAAGCTGGCATCAAAGCTCTGTTTCCATCCAAACAGTGAAAAGGAGAGATTGTTTCAAGTATACTTAAAACTTCATCATGCTGCTTGATCCCGAGGGCCTGGCACATCTAATGTTCTATTCCTTTTAGTTCGTTTTGGTCTTTTTTTTTTTCCATTATCCTAACTTGTGTGCATTTGATTGGGAAACACTTTTGGGTGAGAGTGGAGTATAAGGCATCCTGAGAGACCTTCCAGACAGTTATTTCCAGGAGCAGATGTTTACCTAGACAAGCAGACGCTCCCATCCTCTGGATTTTTTCAGAGGCGTGGGACCCAAGGGGGTGTGGTGTGATGGGGTGACATCGTATGTGTTAGGTCCAGTCCTGACCACCCCATTGTAGAGAGGACATTGCTGTGTGGTGGAACATATGGAGAGAGGAAGCAGTGAGGGTGGTCAGGGCCTCACCATGCTGAATGACCCACTGCCTGAAGGAGCTGGGGAGGGTCAGCCTGGAGTAGAGATGTGGGAGGGAGGGTGATTGACTCTTCGGCGTGAAAGGAGGGATTCTTTTGGTTCCATAAAGTAGAGAGGAGACGTATAAAGAGGCACAGGACTGAGCACACAGGGAAGTACGTGTTTGGGGGACTAGCAGGGGTCAGAAAGCAAAATTAAAGGATAAAGGCATTTTAAAATGTGGCCAATTCCATGGAATTCAACCACTTGATGCTTGAATACTTGTCATTTTTAACTTTCTGGCTATTTATGCAAAACAAGGTGATTCTAGATTTATTTTTGTATAATTACTTTAATTGTAGAAACAAATCTTAAAAACATTTTCCACCTAATTTGTAATTTGCTCATGTTTTTTTCTCGACTCTAGGCTCCTCTGGCTTAGGCAGCCCCCTTGGCCGAAGCCGCCACAGCAGCAGCCAGTCTGACTTGACCAATGCCAGCAGCAGCTCATCTGGGCTGAGTTTCACTGCCTGCATGTCAGACTTCTCCCTCTATGTGTTCCATCCCTATGGAGCAGGCAAACAGAAGAGCACCGTTACTGGTCTCACCCCTGGGTCTGGGGGCCTGGGTATGTGTGCAGGCACATGCATTCTTGTCTTTGGGGATTGCATAGCACCTCCTCTGGCCGCGTCTTTTCAGGAATTATGGGAACTGAGGTCATGAACCAAGACGGCCCACGGCCATCCCCAGGCCACACAGGTTGTCTTTCTCCTTTATAGGCTCATCTCGTTATGGCAGTGTTGCTTGATAAACACAGACAAAAAACTATTGTAGCTTTTCATAAGTTTTAATGCATGGGCTGTAATCACCACTTTGCAAGCCAGAGGTAGAATGTATGTTAGATTTTTCTAAGTGAGACTCCCTTGGGGTAAGCTCCTGGGCCTGCTGAGGAAACCACCGACTTCCCCTGTCAGGGGACTTGGAAGGTCTTCCAGTCAGAAGAGTTCCCTCTCTGGCTCAGATGCTCCTCTTCTTGTGTGTTTCTGAGTGTCCCCAAGAGTCCGGAAGCACCTCCTTAATGGATCTTCCGGTAGCACAGATGGCTTTTTATCCATTAATATGAAATCACACACATGGTGTGTCCTTAATTAAGAAGAGTGAGCATGTTCATTTACTTCCGACTTATATGATCCGTGTGTAATAACCCTACCGAGTCCTGCTGCTGTAGTGTGGAAGTGTTCTTACAAGGAAAAATAGCCAGACTTACCACTTTTTTTCACTGTGTATTCTTTGTATTTCTTTTATGGGGACCAGGGAATGTAGATGAAGAGCCTACCTCAGTCACCGGCCGAAAAGACTCCCTCAGCATAAACCTGGAATTTGTGAAAGTGAGCTTGTCACGGATACGACGTTCCGGAGGCACCTCATTTTTTGAAAGTCAGGCTGCAAGCAAATCTACAAACAAAATGGACACTACCTTAATAAACATATCTGGTATTTTATCCCATTCTTAAAGAAAAATATCATTTGTCTTACAGAGTGAACTAAGTAACTTAGGCTGCCAACGTTGAGCATTGTTGAGGTTTTGATGGGAATTAGATTTTTTAAAAGAGTGACAAAAATCTAGACACATGTGTGGTATGTCACTGATTATTGATGCTGGAGTTTTACTTGGGTGTGGCACTAACATAACATGGGAAACCCCATGTCAGCTCAAGACCCAGGCCTTTCCCAGCATCAGGCCAGCTGAATCGTAAATCGGTGAAGACCCTAAATCAGTCAGGAGGGAAGCATGTGGGCCACGTGCCGTGAAGGAGAGGCTCTCTGTCTGCCCTCACTTCGTGCTAGCTCCTTATCTTTAAGCAAGTCAGACTTGTATAAACTAACAAACCAAAGGTCATCCCAATACTCTGATTTTGTCATTTCTGGAGCAAAAACACATTTCAGCAGCTAATCACAGCAGAGAGCCTAGCACGTTCCAGGAGTAGTCTGCAGCCACTTGCTGGTTGGTGCTAGTTGTGAAAATAGAGTGACGGTGGGGAGGGCGAGCTCCAGATTCTAACACGCGCTTTGTGTGTCTCAGCGGTGTGCGACATTGGCTCTGCTTCCTTCAAATACGATATGCGCAGACTGAGTGAGATTCTGGCCTTCCCAAGAGCCTGGTACAGGAGAAGCATTGCCCGCCGCCTTTTTCTTGGCGACCAAACTATAAATTTGCCAGGTAAGCCAATTATTTAAATCTTCAATTACGTGACAGTTATTGAGAAAAGTTAGAGAACATACTGTGTTTCAGACAGGAAAACCCGGGTTCAAGTCTGCCTCAGACATGCCCTGACACAGGGCACCTGAGCTAGAGGTGTCCAACTCAGGCCCAGGGGCCCCTCGGATAGCTGACCTGGAGGAGCATGTCATGGAAAAAGGTTGTGCAGCATAGATAATGTCAGTTTGTGGTTTTCTGCCCACAGGCATGAGCTACAGAGAAGGTGCCAAGCTATATTGGAACATCTTAGTGGGGTTCCACTGCAGTCATGAATCCAATATCTATGCTCCAACCTCCCAAAAAATTTACGTTAATGAAATTAAATTAAATTCTGATTTTCCTTCAGTATTCTTTTTTTCCCCTTTTTAAAAATATTTTATTTTATTTATTTTATATCAGTAAAATTACATTAGTTTGCATTACAAATTTACATGAGTTTACATCATTCATTTCCACAAGATTTTGAGTTACTGATTTTCTCCCCATCTTTCCCCTACCCCCCTCTCAAAACAGCCATCCCCTTGTATAACCCCTCCCCCAGTCTGTTCTCTCCTGTGTCCTCTCCCATCACCCCTCTGACTTTCCGGTAGGGCAGGATGGATCTCCCAACCACAGTGCCTGT
>CM053592.1:6932818-7006836 GCA_028646515.1 Pseudochirops corinnae
TTTCACCATTTGGAATATTATCCCTTCCTATTCAATTGATCTTATTCCCTCTATGTATTCATATATACACATACTCAGATATGTGCTTGTTTGCATATGTAAACCCTCTTATATAAATATATGTGTATGTATATGTATATCCTTCAGTATTCTTGATGAACTTAGAGATGCACTTCCCTCTTAGACCTTAGATAAAACACGAGAAGAATACCCAGAAAGCTTCTCTGCCCTCCTTTACCTTCCTTTTGTTTTCAGTGATTTAATGGCCTTGTCTTGAGTTGGAACAGAAATTGTGGGAGTTGGTAGAGAAGTCCTATTCCATTGGAAGTAAAGTGGAGGGAGATATCTGGAGCACAGGGTAACCAGCTCGTCACTGCTGTTGCTCAGTGTTTCAGGGGTGTCAGACTCTTCATGACCTGTCGGGGGTTCTCTTGGGTCACTGTGGTTGGGTGGTAATCAGCTCACAGTGACTTCCTCTCTCATCTGTGGCATTTTTCCCTTCCCTGCTAGCATCTGGCCCGGGGACACCAGATTCCATTGAGGGCGTGAGTCAGCACCTTTCTCCAGAATCATCCCGCAAAGCTTACTGCAGGACCTGGGAGCAGCCCAGCCAGGCAGCCTCCTTCCCCCATGTGGCCCAGTCGCCTACAGTGTTCACTGACCACGTGGCAAACAGCACCATGACCCCAGGGGCAGCTGCTCAGAGCCTGAAATCCCCCGCCTCCACGCGATCCAGGAGCGTGTCTGACTCTTCGGTTCCCCAGAGAGGTAAGTAAAGGCCAGAGGTGGCCATAGTGAGCATGCCCTGGCTCCACGCTCATGTCCGAGGTATGTCTTACTCCTTCTCCTTCTCCTTGCCCAGACCACCCTGCTGCAGCCTGTGCCCCAGAACAGGCCTCAGCCCTGCGCTGATGGTGCCATCACTGGAGAACACCGGGACAGGCATCTCTTTTCATGGTCCACCCAAGGCTTATTGTTGCTGAACTGTCTTTCTGTGGCCCTTGGCCCCAAGTAACCATTAGGCACCTCTGTCTTCACCCAGCCTCTTAGTGCAGACAATCCAGTCTCGGGTCTGACTAAAGCCATCCAAGAGGCCCTCCATCCCTCGCCTCCTCTCTTCACAGTCCTCCCCATCTCCGAGAAACGAGCGTCTTTGTGCCCTTCACTCCATTTCCCCCATCTCCTCCATGACCAGCGCCTTCGGTCTCTTCCTTCCCATCACCCCCTTCCTGTTTGCCTAGAACTTTAAAAACACGCCCCCCCCTTCCTTTAAGTCTCTTGGCCCATCTGGCTGGTGTCTCATCCCTTCACATAGCCTCCCTGTTCAGATTATTGAAAACCTCTCTGCATCCTTCCTCTTTCTCCCATGCTATGACCTCCTTGTTGACCTCTCTCTGAGGAATGTGTGATGGGGCTGACCATGCCCTCTTCGGGGTCTCCCAGGCACTGCCCACTGCCCTGGTTACTGCTCTCCACCATAACTATCACTGCCACGTGGTGGGGTTCCTCACTTTTCCCTCCAGGCGCCCAACTCTCAGCAGTATTTCTCTTGCTCTTCCTCCCAACTTCTCTGTTTCTTTCACAGGCACTGCCCTTTGTCCATCTGTTCCCTCAGGCTGTCTTTGACTACTCAGCCGGTTACCAGGCCGTGCCTGCTCTGCCTCCCCAGTCCTCCTCACCTCCCTTCCTTCCTTCCCTCTGTTTCCCCTTCAGCCACCCCCCTGGTGGATTGAGTGGAGTCCAGGCCAGTCTCTGGCTTTGTTTCTTTTCCCTCGAGTTTCTCCTCCACTGCACTGTGAGGCTTCTGGGAAGATGGGTGTTCTCCTTGGCTACAGTTCCAGCAGGACAAACTGGAGGGGCCCCCAGAGTTGGTTGTGTATAGAGGAGATTCCCCTCTTGGCTCTACTTGAGTGGAAGGTCCCTCCCAGTCCTCAGATGTGGCTTTGACTCTGGTTCCTTATGCCTAGATGTGTCACTGCCAAAGGAACTGGCATGGGCTAGGGAGCGGCAAGTGGGCACCCTTGGAGTCTGGAATAAAGCTCATGTCCTGTGTAAACAGGAGCTAGTCATGGAGCCAGCCTGTCTGGGCCTCCACTTCCTCATCTGCAAAGCAGTCAGTGCTACCTGTAGCATCGACCTCATGGGCTTGTTGTGTGACTCAGATGGGCCAAGGAGGCTAAAGCGTGTTCGACCTCCCAGGCCTCCAGAAAGGGCACTCTTGTTGTTGTCAGTGACCCACTGTAAGTCAAGGGAGATCAGCAAGCCTTCAGGAAGCTCCTGCCATGTGCAAAGTGCCCTGCTAAGCTGGGGAGACAGAGAAGAAAGAGCAGCCCCTTCTCTCTGGTGTGACGGGGGAGGTGGCATGCAGACAGCTGTGTACGAGCCAGAGACATGCAGTGAATGGCAGAGACTCAGCGGGAAGGCACGACAGGCTGGTTGGACAGGGGGGATTTGTTTCGTTTTAAGGAAGTCAGGAACAGCAAAGAAAAGTATTGAATTGGAGGAACAGCCAGGAGGCCAAGAAGGCCAGTGTCAGTGGACCTAAGGGCATGTGGGAGAAGAGAGATGTGAAAAGACTACAGAGGGAGGATGGGGCAGGGAAGAAGAGCATTTTGTATTTGATCCTGGAACTAACAGGGAGCCACAGAGGGTTATTGAGTGAAGGAGTGACAGGATCAGACCTGTGCTTCATGAAGATGCTGCGTGGAGGATGGCCCAGAGTGAGGAGAGGCCAAAAAGAGGCCAACACAACAGGGAGCTACTTGAGAGTTAGAAGCATGAGCTGACTATCCAGGTCGCGACACTGAGAACAGCGGGGAAGATGAGGGCCGGCATCCCCGTAGTGAGCCGTGCTCAGGCCTGGGCAGCTCTATGGATGGATGGATGGGTGTGTATATACATACATAAACTGGAATTATATAGATTATTTATACGTATACATGCTATGTGTGTTGTGTATACACACACATAAGCAGGAACAACTCAAGTCACTTAACATCTTAGTGCCTGAGAGATAGTACAGACTCCCTCATAAATGATGAGTGAAAGAGGTGGGATTGATGCAGAACCAGAAATCCTTTGGGCTGCCCTTCTCAGAAAGTCATTAGAGGTTTATACCCTCTACCAAGCAGGTGAACAAGGCAGCAGGCTGGCCTCTGACCTGTCCTGATGCAGTAAAGCTTGATCAACTTCTCAGTTCATCCTAACAGTTGGTAGAATAGAAAATACAGGATTTAAAAATCAGGATTTGGGGGAAGAGCCAAGATGGTGAAATAAGAGTAGGGACTTGCCTGAGCTCGTCTCCCAGACTCCTCCAAATACCTGTCAAAAAGCGACTCTAAACAAATTCTAGAGCTGTGGAACCCACAAAATGACAGAGTGAAGCAAATCTCCAGGCCAAGATAGCCTGGGAGGCCAACAGGAAAGGTCTATCACACCGGGCCAGGAACAAAGCAAAATGCAGCATGGGCCCCATCAGAACAGATAGGGCCAGAACAGGTCTTAGGGGACTGGATCACTGGCAACTGTGGCAGTTTCCAGATGTTCCAACCCACAAACGCCAAAGACAGCATAGAAGGTCAGTGGGAAAACATTATGGGACATGGGTGAAAGAGGAGCACAGTCTGGCCCCAGCCCTGGGGCAGCGGAGGTGGCAGCAGCAGTGGCAGCAGCAGCTGCTTCTGGAGTTCTGGGCCCACAGATGGTGCGGGATCGAGCAGCTGATACAAAACCCCTGAAGCTTGGGACAGTGCACTTACCCCCCACCCCCACTGGAAGCAGAGTCCTGCCTTGAGAAACAATTAGAAAGTCTAGTATTTATCTGGGAAGATGAGCAAACAGCATAAAAAATGTCAGCCTGTGGTGCAAAGAGGATCAGATCATGCAACCAGAAGACAACAGAGTCAAAGCTCCCGCATCCAAAGCCTCCAAGAAAAATGTGAATTGATCACAGGCCATGGAGGAGCTCAAGAAGGATTCTGAAAATCAAATAAGAGAAGTGGAGGAAAAATTGGGAAGAGAAATGAGAATGATGCCAGAAAATCATGAAAAGAGAGTCAACAACCTGACTGAAGAAAATAACACCTTAAAAAACAGACTAAGCCAAGTGGCAAGAGAGGCCCAAAGAGCCAGTGAGGAGAACAGTGCCCTAAAAAGCAGAATTGGCCAAATGGAAAAGGAGGTCCAGAAGTTCACTCAAGAAAATAGTTCCTTAAAATTAGAATGGAGCAAATGGAAGCTAATGACTTTATGAGAAATCGAGATATTTATAAAACAGAACCAAAAGAATGAAAACAAAGATGGTGTGAGATAGCTCATTGGAAGAACCATTGACCTGGAGAATAGATCCAGGAGAGAGACCATTTAAAATTTATTTAACTACCTGAAAGGCATTATCCAAAAAAGAGCCTAACCATCATCTTTTAAGAAATTTTCAAGGAAAACTGCCCTTATATTCTAGAACCAGAGGATAAAATAAAAATTGAAAGAATCTGCTGATTGCCTCTTGAAAGAGATCCCAAAAGGAAAACTCCTAGAGATATTGTGGGTGGGTTGTTTGTTTTTTTTTGAGGGGGTGGGGCAGTTGGGGTTAAGTGACTTCCCCAAGTTCACACAGCTAGTAAGTGTTAGGTTTCTGAGGCCAGATTTGAACTCAGGTCCTCCTGACTCCTGCCGGTGCTCTGTTCACTGTGACACCTAGCCACCCATCCTAGGAATATTGTAGCCAAATTCCAGAGTTCCCAGGTCAGGGAGAAAATATTGCAAGCAACCAGAAAGAAACAATTTGAGTACTGTGGAAATAAGATCAGGATAACACAAGATCTAATAGCTTCTACATTAAGGGATTGAAAGGCTTGGAATATGATATTATAGAGGTCAGAGGAGCTAGGATTAAAACCAAGAATCACCTACCCAGCAACACTTAGTATAATACTTCAGGGGGGAAATGGATATTCAATGAAATAGAGGCCTTTCAAGTATTCTTGTTGAAAAGACCAGAGCCGAATAGAAAATTTGACTTTTAAATGCAAGACTCAAGAGAGGCATGAAAAGGTAAACAAGAAAGAGAAATCATAAGGGACTTATTAAAGTTGAACTGTTTACATTCCCATATGGAAAGATGATATTCATAACTCATAAGACCTTTCTTAGTATTACAGATAGATATTTAGATAGATAGATAGATAGATAGATAGATAGATAGATAGATAGATAGAGGGTGTAGGGTGAGTTGAATATGAAGGGATGATATCTAAAAAATAAGGAGTGGGAAGAATATGTTGGGAGAAGGAAAAAAGGAGAGATAGAATGGGTACGTTATCTCACATAAAAGAGGCAAGAAAAGGTTTCACAATGGAGGGGGGAGGTGAGAGGAAATGAGTGAACCTTACTTACTCTCATCAGATTTGACTTAAGAAGGGCATCTTACCCTACAGGAAAGTAAGAGGGATGGGATAAGGGGGTTGATAGAAGGGAGGGCAGGCTGGGGGAGGGGTTGGTCAGAAGTGAACACTTTTGAAAAGGGACAGGGTCAAAGGAGAGAATAGAATAAGTGGGGGGTGGGGATAGGATGGAGGGAAATAATAGTCTTTCACACATGACTATTATGGAAGTGTTTTGCATAACTACAGACGTATAACCTATATTGAATCGCTTGCCTTCTCAATGAGGGTGGGTGAGAAGGGAAGAAGGGAGAGAATTTGTAACTCAGAGTTTTGAAAACAAATGTTAAAAATTGTTTTTAGGGGTGGCTAGGTGGTGCAACGGATTGAGCACTGGCCCTGGAGTCAGGAGGACCTGAGTTTAAATCCGGCCTCAGACATTTAACACAGAAAAGTAGCCATGTTACCTTGGGCAAGTGACTTAACCCCAATTGCCCTACCTTCCCTCTCCAAAAAGAAAAGGCAAGAAAAATTTGTTTTTACACACAGCTGGGAAATAAGATATACAGGCAACGGGGTAGAGAAATCTTTCTTGCCCTACAAGGAAATAAGGGGGAAGGGGATGGGGACGGAGTGCAGAGTGGCATAAGAGGTAATCAGAATGCACGCCGTCTTGGGGTGGGGGGAGAGTTGGGGAGAAATTTTGGAACTCAAAATCTTGTGGAAATAGATGTTGAAAACTAAAAATAAATTTAAATTGTTTTTAAATACACTACATAATTATTTCGTTTTTAAATCAGAAGACTTGGGTTGAAAACTAGCGCTTTTTACAAATTTACCTCCGTGCCTCAGTTTCCTAATTCAGTCCCATTCCACAAACGTTTACTAAGCACAGGCTGCATAGAGGGCGCTGTGCTGGATTTTGGGGCAGCGAAGAGGAAACCAGACTAGTGCCTGCTCTTGATGAATTTATTTCTCCTGTGGGGGTGGAGGGGAGGGAGCCGCGGACACACACGTGTACAGGCACACACACACACACACGCGCACACACGCACACACACACAGGCGCACACACACAGGCGCACACACGCGCACACACACGCACACACACATGCACACACACGCACACACACGTGTACAGGCGCACACACGCACGCACACACGTGTACAGGCGCACACGCACACACACACGCACACACACAGGCGCACACACGCGCAGACACACACAGGCGCACACACACGTGTACAGACGCACACACGCACACACACACGTGTACAGGCGCACACACGCACACACGCACACACACACGTGTACAGGCGCACACACGCACACACACACGTGTACAGGCGCACACACACGCACACACGCACACACACACGCACACACGCACGCACACACACACGCACACAGGCGCACACACACACAGGCGCACACGCGCACACACACGCACACACACACGTGTACAGACACACGCACACACGCACACACACACACGCACACACACACACACTCTGGATTATAAATGTTGGTCATTTGAGAAGTGGACGGCGAGACCGCGGGGGCTCCCGAGAGCCTTCCTCCTAGAAGGTCGCCCTCGAAGGAAGCCAAGGTGTGGAGGGGGCGAGGCTGGCAGAGGCACGGGGAGGCGCAGCCGGCGAAAGGAGGGCCCGTGCCCCACGGTCTGCAAGCAGAGCGAGGGGCAGAGCGAGGGGCAGAGCGCCGCACGCGCTCCCGGGGGCGGCGGGCTGGGCCCGGGAGGGGGAGCCCGCAGGGCGGACCGGGGCCGGGTGGGCCTCATCGCCCCTCGCTCCCACGGGCGGCTCAGGCGTCAGCGCGAGGGGCCGCTCTGCTCGCCCCGCCGCAGGCTTGTGGGGGCTTTGCTTTGAGGGGCCCCGGCGCCTTCTTGACCCAGCGTCTCCCTTGTTGTTTGTAGATTCGCTCTCGAGAACGTCTACGCCTTTCGGTAAGTCCGGCAAAGCAGCCAGCCAGCAAGGCGCCCCGTGGGAGACCCTGGTCGTGTTTGCCATAAACCTCAAACAGCTGAACGTTCAGATGAACATGAGCAACGTCATGGGGAACACGACGTGAGTCTGGCGTGTTGCCGAGTGGCCGCTGGGGGCGCCAGAGGCCGCTGGGCTCGGAGCCCGCAGTACTCCTACTCCTGAGTTCGGATGGGACCCCAGACACCTTCCTGGCTGGGGGACCCCGGGGGACCCTGGGCAGCTCACTCACCCTGTGTACAGGCCTCAGCTTCCTCACCTGTAAAGTGAGCCCGAGAAGGGGACGGCAGAGCACGTCAGCGTCTCTGCCGAGGAGACCCAGGTGGGGTCGGGAAGGACCAGACGCGACTGGGCCCGCACCAGCTGTCGCTTCCCACGGCCCTGTCTGTAGAGTTAGGGCGCCTGCTCGTGCCTTAGGAGTACGCCTCAGCCACCAGATAAACCGTGTAAATGCCTCAGCCCAGACCCAGATGTGTACCCGCTGACAGCCTGCCTCGAGGCCCCGGGGAGAGAAGGGAACCAGCACCGGGTGCAGCCGCCGGGAATGCTTGGGCCGGGCCGAGAAGGATGGCACTTGCGCTCTTTCCGCCAGAGGCGACCGCAAAAAAGCAGTTAGGCTTGGTGGTGCCATCCCAGAGCGGAATGGGCTGCCTCAGAGCTCTCCGAGCAGAAGCTGAATGGCACGCGGTCAGTCCTTGGTATTAGACTAGGAAGCCCTTCCAGGTTTCAGGGGGATCCGCTGGCTGTCCGTGTCCTGTCTGGTTCCCAGAGTCAGGGACTGGTTGGACGCAGTGGCCGTTGAGGTCCAGTCCAGCTCTCCGGTTCTCCCATTCTGTGAATATTAAAAAGAGAGTAGGAGACCCTCTATGTGGACAGCCGCAAAGCTTGCTTTTCTTAGCCTGGAACTTCTAGCCTTTTTAAAATTTCAGATGGACTGTGGCACGGTGTTCTTGGCAAAGTTAACCACTTTTAAAACTGCGTTTTCCTAATTTGAGACATCAAAGTTCATCCATCTCAATTCGGTCCCATTTCCATGTTTTTTTCTCCAGATGGACCACCAGTGGTTTGAAAAGTCAGGGTCGGCTGTCAGTAGGAAGTAACAGAGACCGAGAGATCAGCATGTCTGTCGGCCTAGGAAGATCCCAGTTAGATTCAAAGGGCGGTGTGGTTGGAGGTACCATAGACGTCAACACTTTGGAGATGGTTGGTATGTTGAAATGTGTTGATCGGGAATGAAGCTGGTCTATCTGTGCTTCTTCAGCTCCTTGGAGCCTGTCCAGATAAGGCTTCCTTCCAGTGCAGCTCAGGTGCTGCCTGCTGCAGAAAACCTTTCCTGACTTCTCCCCACCCCACCCCCAGCTGCCTCCGCCCTTTCCACTGGTGACCCACATTTATTCTCTTTATATTAATTCTGTGTGTCCTTCAGCATGTAAGTGCTTATCCCACTTGTTAGAATGTAGGCTCTTGAGAGAAGGCATCATTTCATTCTGTGTCTTTATAGCCACAGTGCTGGCCATATTCCAGACACTTCATAAATGTGTTGGCCGATTAAATAGAAACTAAAGATGAAATTATTCTGTTAGGAGGTAAAAGTGTCTGTTAGTTTGACTTAAAAAATAAAAAATGTTGTATTCTGATTATTTCTTTAAAGCCGACAACTTCTTTAAAAAGTGACTAAGTGTGTCTCTTTCAGCTCATATTTCTGAACATCCAAATCAGCAGCCGAGTCACAAAATTCAGATCACTCTGGGTTCCACTGAAGCGCGTGTGGATTACATGGGGTCGAGCATCCTCATGGGCATCTTCAGCAACGCCGATCTCAAGCTGCAGGATGAATGGAAAGTGAATCTGTATAATACACTGGACTCGAGTATGTCGGATAAAAGGTATTATTACACAGGCCTTTCTTGGAATACATTTTTAGTCTATGTTCTAGCATATTTTCTAAAACTCATTTTTTAAAAACCCTGAGCCTATTCTTTTTCAGCTAGGTATTTTATGGCATAGTTCAATTGAAATCGGGGGAAAAAAGAATGGAAAAATCTGTTTTGTGATATGACCTAACTGTTATCATATTTACTGAAATATTCTCTTTTGTGATTTAGTGAAATTTTTGTGCATGGAGATTTAAAATGGGATATTTTCCAAGTAATGATTTCCAGATCAACCACTCCAGACTTGATAAAGATAGGAATGAAACTCCAGGAATTCTTCACCCAGCAGTTTGACACAAGCAAGCGGGCTCTCTCTACTTGGGGACCGGTTCCTTACCTTCCCCCAAAGGCAACAGCCAGTCACCTGGAGAAGAATTCACAAGAACTGTGTAAGAATTAGGAGGTTGTATTCTCATCTACTGTCTTTTGTATTAGACCTGTCGGCACAACCTGGAGAAGAATCTACTGCAGGCCATGTTCATTAAACATTTCCTCAGTCATGGATTTTCTAAAAACCCTTTCCTAGAGAAAATGTCATTTTTATTTATTAAAGTAGCACAAAGGTACTGCATCTGCCTGTGCGGATGAGATGTTACATTCTCCGTGAGCAAGAAACTTGAAAAGGAAAGGGCTAAATATTTTTATTGTTCCCAAAAGAGACCCATAGTCAGACATTTTCTTAATTAGGCTGCTAGCTCTGGATCAGTTGTAGGCATCCCAATTTTAAGAAGAGCTTGGTGTCATTTTTTCTGCAATATACTTTGATACCTGAGAAGCAGCTGATGGCTCACAGGGTAGAGAGCTGGCCTGGGGTCAGGACCACCTGAGATCAAACCCGGCCTCAGACACTTACTGGCCGTGGGACCCTGGGCCAGTCACTTGCCCTCTGTTTGCCTCCGCTTCCTCACCTGTAGAATAAGCAGAATGATGGCACTTGGCTCCCTGGGTTGTTGTGGAGATGACATGAGACAATCCCTAAAGTCAGTGCCACCCCTAGATGTGGCTGTTCCTGTGGTGATCATGATTGTCATCGCTCTTAGTGTTGGATTCTTCAGTGGCCTGAGACGTCATCCTTTGGCCTCTTCCCTCTCCTGGTCCCATGTCATTTTTGTCCCAATTCTTCCGCACATGCTCCAGGCAGGATGGGCTCCTGCAGCCCTCGAACATTTGTGAGCCATGTGCCTGCCCGCCATCAGCCTGCCCTCTTCTCCTGTGTGTATCACTGTTGGGGGTGCCATGGTGCTTCATGATTCCCAGCCATCTCTCACCAGTGGGAGAGTATTGGCCTCAAAAGAAGGAGTTTTTGCAGTGGGGAACACCTGGCAACCATTGAAAATACCATGCCATGAAATGAAAATGCCCAGTGGCCAGCCAGTCCCCTGCAGTGCTATCAGCACCAGGTGCCTGCCTCTCATTGGCATCAGCATTTCTGCTCCATACCCCTGCCTCTGCCCTTTCTGCTTGCGTCCACTTCGAGGCCTCATGTCCTGGCATCGGTGGAGGGCGGCAGGAGAGCTCTTTGCATCGTCCATTTCCTCACGCGCCCCACCACAGTCAGGGCCAGCCGGATACCAGACGGCAGGCTTGCTGCCGCCGCTGCCGCTACTCTGTCTCTGTTAAGTGATGCTCGGAGGAGAGGGTCCTTCTGAATTAATGCCTTGTCATTCTCTTGCAGTATTGGATGCTGCTCATCACCGCCACTGGCCTGGAGTTTTGAAGGTTGTGTCAGGATGCCACATCTCCTTATTTCAGATTCCATTACCAGAAGATGGAATGCAGTTTGGAGGCTCTATGAGCCTACATGGAAATCACATGACACTTGCTTGTTTCCACGGGCCTAATTTCCGCTCAAAATCCTGGGCTCTTTTTCATTTAGAAGAACCAAATATTGCATTTTGGACAGAAGCACAGAAAATCTGGGAAGATGGTAAGCATTAATATCCAGTCTGGTGTGTATCTATTGATGAAGTTACAAAAAAACAGAGTAATTGTGCTTTATCTTGAACTATCATTCTTGCAATACTTCAAACCACATCTCACTGAAATGATACTTTTATTATTTTGTTCCTGTCTGGGGGCAGACCAAATGCTGGCAGCCAGTTTAGAGAGCACAGTTGTGTTTAATGGGCCTCTCTAAGCTTAGCCTCTCTCTTTTCTGACTGGGTAAGACCAACAATATTAAGAAATCCCTGGCCCAAATCTTGGGTAGGTTTTGGAAAGCTGAAGTTCCTGTTGCCATGATTAACTGTTTCCTGACCTACAGCGGGAGGTCTGGCCTCTCCCCCTCACCTTTGTGCCTCTTTCTGAGTCAGATTTTCGCAAGGTTTAGCATAACCAAATACTTCGTTCCAGTGTGATTCCCAGTTGTAGCATTGGGAAGGTGGGAGGCCATGTAGGTTTGCTGAAGGAGGAAAGATCGGGAGGAATAAAGGGGTGGAAGAGCCTGGCTGGGGAAAAGATGTGGAGCTGGAGTTGTGAGGGCTGAGAGTACTTGTGAGGCATCTGTCTTCTTCTGGGCGCCCAAGGAAGAGGTGAGATCGAGATGATGAAAGCTGGAAAGGATGATGATGTGGGGGGCCAAGATACTCCAGAGCATCTCCATCAATGTTAAAGTCCCCAGGTGTGAGGACAGAGGTGGTAGGAGAGAGGAGAACTGCTCACCAGCTCCTGAATCCTTAAGAAAAGGAAGACAGACATCTAGGCAAGGTTATGTAGAATGCACGTCCCAGGGGCTGCCCATTGCCTAAAAGAGCACATGTTCTTTAGTCTCACACCATCTTCCCCACTGCCTGCCCTCTGATCCAGTGACTCAGGCCTTCTTGCTGTTACTCATACAAGACCCTTCACCTCTCAACTCCAGGCATTTTCTCTGCTCGGACTCCATGGCTGGAAGCCTCTCCCTCCTCCAGTCTGCCCTCTGGCTTCCTCCTAGTCTCAGCTAAACTCTCACCTATCAGGAGCCTCTCTCCACCCTCCTCAGGGGTCCTTGCCCCCCCCCCCCCCATATTCAGACTGCAAAGGGAGAAGGTGTCAGGAATCCAGCACCTGCAGGGACAGAGAGCTCCATCAGCAGGCATTGCCTGGGCCAGTGGGAAGGGATGAGCCCTCCAAGCCTAGTTCCTAAGCGGGGCCTACCCAGTTATATCTAAATATGTTTACCTGCTTAGAAAAAACAGAAAAGTTAAGTACAAATCTAAATAGCACAGATTTACATGGGTAAAAACGGCATCTTTAACACTTTTTTTCTTTTCCCCTCTGGGTCAGGTTCAAGCGATCATTCGACATATGTTGTCCAGACACTGGATTTCCATCTAGGTCACAACACCATGGTCACCAAGCCCTGTGGTGCTTTAGAGAGTCCTATGGCAACTATCACCAAGATCACCAGACGGCGCCATGAAAATCCCCCCCACGGAGTGGCCAGTGTGAAAGAGTGGTTCAATTACGTCACCGCCACGAGGAACGAAGGCCAGTTCTGGGTGGCTTCCGGCTGGGAGCCTGCTTATTCTGTCTCAGAGCTTACACGCTGGTGACGGTGTGGTTTTTTAATTTTAAAACTCATTTTACTTTGATATACTTGGCAAACCCATGTACTAGAATTTGGAGATTCATAAAAAACTCCATAATAATCTCGTGAGGTGGGTAGTGCAGATACTGTTTCCTTCTTACCCTGGAGGAAGCTGAAGCCTAAAGAGATTATGGGGGGTTTGCTTGTGGTTAGTGGGAAGAGGGCAGAGGCAGGCATTCTTACTGGCAGCAGCAGGGACAGCCTGGCCAATCCATGATGGTGCGAGCACCCCAAAATCCACAGGATGGCCCTCAGGGCTGAGGGTCGTTCTAAGCTGCACTAAAGTCGAAGGAGGATTTGCTGCCCAAGACTTTGAAGACACCTATCACTGAACAATTTAAGAAGCTCTAAGGTTCAACTCTAAATCCTGTGAAGTTATCTCTTTGAAAGTTAGAGAAATTTATTTGACAAAATGAATAGAATTAGTATGACTTTCATACTAATCTAGGCCTGATCTCGCAGTGTTAGCAGTCTGATCTGTTTTTATAAAAGTTAGTCATTCTTCTCATTTGAGCAAGCTCATCTGTCTTCACCAAGTTCCATGCCAGAAGGCTCATTTGGCTCTCTAACTGAACATTGATTAAATATCATTTTTCCTTTTACTCACATAGAGTTAAACCTGCTTCGAAATGTTGATGCCAATAACACAGAGAGCAGCACGACTGTAAAGAGTTCAAGCCTATTGAGTGGGTTCAGAGGAGGCTCCAGTTACAACCATGAGACAGAGACCATCTTTGCCCTCCCGCGCATGCAGCTGGACTTCAAGTCTATTCACGTCCAGGAGCCACAGGAGCCTTCCTTGCAGGGTGGGTGCCAATCTGCTGCTGGGGAATAATGAAGTTGCTGCTCTTAGGAGAACAGCCAGCCCTCGGTCCGGGCCAGAGGCAAGGAGTGCCAGCCTCACTCGGTCATGTGGATTAACTATTTTTAAGAAGGTGTATTTTTCTGTTGAATGTGTAGTTAGCTGGTCAGATATTTGACATTCACTTAAATATTGTCAAGGGTTAAGAGCAAAAAAGTTTTAAATGACTATTTCAGAATATGTTGTGCATATTAAACAGTTTTTATCCCTTAAAATACTGGTTTCTACCAGAATTGACCTGCTGTCTAGCCAGTCTGATGTGTTCTAAGTCAGGTGCCTGCTGCCGTCCTGGTGTGCTTTGTGTGGAGCACAGAGTTGGAGGGATTTTTACAATTAAAAGTTGGATTCTAGAGAAACTCAAACTAGTTTTGTTTTCATGTATAGTTAAATATAAAAATAGAGACAGTTGTGTGTGTGTGTGTGTGTGTGTGTGTGTGTGTGTGTGTGTGTGTGTGTGTAGACATACCTATGTCTTACTCTGGGAAAGATAAAGAACTTTATTAAATTAAAATTGTTTCACTGAAGTTTTTTTCATTTCCAGACACCAACATCAAGCCAAAAGTGGAATGCAGCGTGGTAACAGAATTCACCGACCACATTTGTGTGACCATGGATGCTGAGCTAATTATGTTTCTTCATGACTTAGTGTCAGCCTATCTTAAAGAAAAAGAAAAAGGTAGGCGGAATATTCTCATTTGAAAATCCAGTGAAAATGTCTTCACAATAGATATGTCATTTTCCATAGAATTACAATAAGACCAGAATGTGAGCTCCTTGAGGGCAGGGATTGGTTCATCATTCATTGTATTTGAATCTTTAGGAGCTGGCACTTACTAGGTGCTTTAAAAAAACAAAAAACACTTGTTGATTAATTAACTGATTGGTAGAGAGGAACATCTTAGTTCCCTCAGCTGTACTGCCAGTCAGGCAGAATTGATTGGCAGTGCATTAGTGTGGCCACATAATCAACATTGGGCATCTGCTGGGTCCCACGGGGGATATCAGGGAAGCAAAAGAAAAACAAAGGTCTCTCTCAGTGTGATCAGAGTTGAAAGAAAGAGGCCAGATGTGAATGTGTACACAGTGCAAGAGTCTGCCCTTGTCAGATCACATCCAAAGTAGTAGGTTCTGAGTGCGAGCTGCAAGAGGGACTGAGATTGTAGGAAACCCAAGGTCACACTGGGTAGAGACCAGCTGGAGGAGCTGGGGGCATCTGTCCTGGAAAAAAGTGGACATAGCGGGGGCATGATGGCAGGCTGTAGAATCTGTTGCATGGCCTTGTGGAGAGGCCCTCAAAGGCAGAGCCAGGAACGGTAGGGAGGCATTATTCAGCTTGATGTGAGATGTCCAGAAGTGGGAACAGCCTCTGTGGTGGGCATGAAGTCTCCCTTTGAGAGAGCCTTGAAGGCAAGTCTGGATTTCCACATGTTGGGAATTAGACAAAGCACAGAGCAGCTGAACTTGGGGACCACCGGTGCTCTCTTCCTGATCTGAGCTTCTATCATCGGGGCGTTCTGAGCCACACAGAGACTAGAACTGATGAGCTCTGCCGAGCTGAGAGCGAGCATCCAGAAGTGAGGGATTGAGGAGGAAGCAGAAGAAAAACTCTGGGCGGACAATCAGAGGAGGCCGGGGAAGGACAGAGATTGAAAAGTTCAGAAGGGGAACCTTGGTCAACAAGATGTTGTAACAACACAGTGAAAAGGAGAGCTGAGACATAAGGCCAGTCTGAGAGGCCTAACTGGAACATTCCCAGGAGTCCACAAGGTATCAGTGACTCTGGTCCACTGGAGGGGGCTCTTGAGCCAAATGAACACAACCGTCACAAAGATAATTAACTCAGAAGTAAAGAGTGTTTGTATCAGAATTCACCTCCTCAGCAATTTGGAACTATGCCCAAAGGGCCATAAAGCTAGGCATGCCCTTTGACCCAGCACTGTCACTGCTAGGTCTTATCCCAAAGAGATAAAAAAAGAAAAAAGGAAAAAAGAAAAGAAAGAGATCTATATATAAAAAAATGTCTATAGCAGCGCTTTTTTGTGGTGGCAAAGAATTGGAAATTGAGAGGATGCCCATCAGTTGGGGAATGGCTGAATGGTATGTGATTATGATGGAATCCTATTTTGGGAACCCAGGAAGACTTACACGAACTGATGCAAAGTGAAGTGAGCAGATCCAGGAGACCCTTGTACATGATAACAGCCACACTGTAGGATGAAGAACCATGAGTGGCTTAGCTGTTCCCAGCAATACAAAGACCCAAGACAATTCTACAGGACCTGTGATAAGAAAAGCCATCTACCTCCAGAAAGAAAACTGATAGAAGCTGAATGCTGATCAAATCTTTTTTTTTTTTTCACTTTATTTCTCTTGAAGTTTTTTTGTTTGTTTTCTTTCACAACATGACCAATATGGAAACCTGTTTTGCATGCCCGCATACATATACCCTTTATAAAATTGCTGACCGTCTCAGTGATAGGGGAGGGAGAGAATGTGGGAGAGAACTGGGAACTCAAAATCGTAAAAAAGTTCAGAATTGTTTTTACATGTAATTGGGAAAAAATAAAATATTAGACAATTGTTTTTTAATTTTAAAGAAAAAAAAAAGACTCCACCTCCTCCTATTTCTAGAGCCATTGGATAACAGCATCTATTTTACTGTTTGTACAAACCCTATAAAAATGTAACCAGAGGGGCGGCTAGGTGGTGCAGTGAGTAGAGCACCGGCACTGGAGTTAGGAAGACCTCAGTTCAAATGTGACCTCAGACACTTAATACTTACTAGCTGTGTGACCTTGGGCAAGTCACTTAACCCCAATTGCCCTGCCCTCCTCCCTCCAAAAAGCAAAAAAAAAAAATGTAGCCAGAAGTTCATCAGTAGAAATATTTTTTTTTTTCATTTTCAGATGAAAGGATCATGACCTTTTAAAGATTGGCCTGAAATAAATAATATGTCAAGTTTTACTTACATTTGAAGGCCGGCTTATAACAGCTTGGAGTTGTCCCTTTCCTCACAGTGCAAGCTTCTTGTGCTAAAAATGAAGCCTTGAAGATACCTCTGAGAATGAGCTAGAATTTGGAGGAAGTGATTGAACTCTGGGCCAGGCTCCTGGCACAGACAGAATGTGTAGAAATCCTTCGCAGACATATGCAAGCCACACTTAGAGTTCAACTTTTCAATTTTGTTTTCTCTTTTTGTTTTGTTTTATAATTTTTTCCCCCAGTCTTGCAAAGCTTTTAGATCCTTGTTTGGCTTTTAAAGAGTGACAGCAGGCTTTACTGAACATATGTGTAGATAATGTGGTTTTTTTAGATTTACTATTTCTTTGATATTGTGCCTACCAATTCCCAGTAACCAGTGCTTTGCCCTGGGTGTTTTTAGGAAGAAGTTTTATTTTTCATAAAATGATGATAAGTATAAATATTTTAATAACTGAATGAATAGAGTGCTCATGTCAGTTATAAATTAATACTTCCATTGAGTACATACAGTGACTCTCCCTCCAGGCATTCAGTCAGGCTGTTAACCTGTTATCATCATCCTGCAGAATTACGTTGGGGTTGACAAGCTTATGAAACCATCATATGTAAATACTGTTCCCTTTGTCCAGGGTCCTTTTGAAAGCTTGGCTGTTAAACAACAGTAAAACAAATTTGTCAACATTCTTTACACTGAGTTCTAAGTACACGATTTTTTTATAGAGTTATTTTGTTTGTAAAGATGCCACCCAGAAAGAAATTATGGCACATTCTTCCTAATTGGTGTTGGAGGGAAAAGACCTTCAGGGCCTTTGGCTTCCTCTATAGTGTAATACACTTCACTTGTAATTTTAAAAGAGATGGTAGAGTGAGTCTTAGCTGGGTCTTAAATGAGGCCCAGATTGGAGTGTAGGAGAGAGAAATAAAGATGTAGGGCATTACTAGGTGATTGTTTGTTACCTTGTCAGTCAGAATCACCTGAATTTGTAGGTGTTGGTCTTTTGTTTTCTCATCTTTTGATCCCCTTTTACTTGAACAAATATATATAATTTCCTCATTCTGTCTCCTATTGATTTCACATGAATTTCTATGCTTCACAAATTAACTTCTCCTTTTCCGCTTCAGCTATTTTTCCGCCTCGACTGTTATCCACTCGACCGGGACAGAAGAGTCCAGTCATCATTCATGACGACAATTCCTCTGAGAAGGACAGAGAAGAAAGCATCTCATACACAACTGTAGACTGGAGAGACTTCATGTGCAACACCTGGCATCTGGAACCCACACTACGGTGGGTTGTCCATCCTTCGTAGCCCACCTGCAGTGATGTCCTGGGGGCTGCATTCTTCCAAGCGGCTTCCTGCCCAAATAGTAGTGTCTGTGAAAGTGGCTCATTCAGTGTCACTGCTTGTTGAGGGTGGTTGTACCTGTGCAGCCTCTTTCATGCCATGGTTGTCTTGTTCTCCTTGGCCCCCTCCTAGAGGAGCTGGAGGCCTCTAAGGGGCTGGACCCCACTGCCCGGGGTCTCCTAGAGGGTTTCAGAAAAGTAGCCATCGCTGAGTCCCTTCCACACCTGAATACTCCTGGCCATTTACTTTTATTTTAGCTCCCCCCAGGAAACAGTGCTTTGTGCTTAGCCTGAGTTAGCATAAGAAATTGGTTTACATGGACAGACATGCTGTCTGTCTCCTGATTTTTAGTGAATAATGATACATCCACAAGCATTCTTCTTCAAACTCCTAGCTAATTGGGGAGTTTTAGCAGGCCTGGAACGCGTGCCTGCTATTAGACTCCCTTTCCCTTATCTGAACTGTTTGATACACACAATCATGGGGTCTGGGTTTGAGGTCCTAAGCTGGAGGCTGGTGTAGCGCCAGTGCAATTCTTACAGCACCCACGATCACAATAAAGACCGTGACTATAAGTATCACATGACGTTCGATCGCAAAATATACCTGATTCTCCAGATGGAGGACAGAACTGAAGCATTTATTTAGACACCAGAAAACCGAATCCCAAAACCAGTGAGCCGATTCCATCATAGTACCAAAGGTATTCAGAAGCAGTGATAACACTGAGAGCCACAGCATCCTTCAGCCTTCCTACAAACCAATACCAGATCAGTATTTACTCACAAACCTCTCTGTCTCCTTAATGAGCATCCTCTCTCCCCCAGAGTCTGGCTAGCTCTGACCAGCTTCCTGTGGGCTCTGCTTCCCTTCTGCAAACTCCTCCCACCACAGGCTCCATGTGACTACATTCAGCCTATTAGGGGGCAGAGTTTACTTTCAAAGAGGGGGGGAGGGGAGGGGGTCTTCAAATAGACCCCTAGGTCTATTAAGGGACAGGGAAAATCTTCAGATTCCCATTCCCATTACAGCTGGTCATCCTGGTCCTGTGAGAACCTGTACCATGGGGCATAGGCTGTCCCCTGGAACCAGCCATTCATCGCCTGCTCCCAGGGCTCTCTGGGATGTTTTGAAGCGCTGAGTCATAATACGCTGGCCTTGAAAATGGTGCATATTCTCAGTAGTTACATTTTCCCATGAGCAGGTCACATTATTATTGAGTGTGTGACTAGACAAGAGCAGTTGGGGGCTGTCACCTTCCATATGCATGCATTTGTCAAATCTTGCTTTGGCACAGGTTGGATCCAGTGTAATGAACTGTATGTTTTATACTGAAATATAATTCTACAGGTTTTAGAATTCGCAGGCTCTGTAGAGACCAGATAAGTCCACCCCCTTCAGTTCAAAGGTGGGAGAGCCGTGAACCTGAGTCGTGAAGAGGCTTTTCTGCCATGACACAGGCCAGGCAGCCATCCTGAGATTCTAACCCGGGTCTTCTCCTCCCTCCCCACACCCTGCTGCCTCCCTTAAGTGGACCAAAGGCCTGTGTGGTGGCTTGGCAGGCCTTTGTTTCTGCCTTCTAACAGGGGGCCCTGGAGCTTCTCCTGCTTATGGCGACCTCTCTCCTTTCAGTCATGCACTAAGGTTCATAAGGCACTTCCCTCCAAACGGCCCTGGGAGACTGGCCATGTCTGTCACTTCTCCCCAGTTTTCAGATGAAGGAAGTGAAGTTCACACAGAGGAGGTGATTTTTTTCCTGTGATTGCTCAGGTTCAGAGCTGGGATTTATACACAGGTCTTCTGCGAGGCAGTATGGTCCAGTACAGAGAGCTCTAGGGAGCCTGGGTTCAAATCTTGACTCTGCTTCTTACCACATGTGTGACCTTGTACAAGACTCCACCATTCCAGGCCTCAGTTTGGCCATCTTGTAAAATTAGGAAATTAGATCCTAAATTCTGTGATTCTGAGCCCAGGACTGGTTTGTAAACTCCACAGGGCCTCTTCTCAGCTGTCCAGAGTCCAGGCCATGTGCCCCTGCTGTCCCCAGCTAAAAGAAAACATTCAGCTTTTTATGAAGGCTATATTATATTCAAACATTACTATACCAAAAATAATATAGCAAAATATCTTATAAGCAATGACTTCTCTGTAGACAAGGGCTAGTAACTGCTTTGATAGTGGGAAGTTTTCATTCAAGAGAATATACCATAACCAAACAAGCAAAGTACTCTTACTTCAGCAGTGGGGAGTTGCAGCCCTTTCTGCAGAACTGCTTGAAAGTTTTAAAATGTTGAAGTATTTGGGTGATGCTGAAAACTGTTGAGGACAGTCTGCTTAGTAAATGCAAATAGGCAGAATGACTACACATGAAATAAAGGTAGAAATCATATGGTTTTCCATTTAATTGTCACGGAAGCCAAAGGTCTTGGACTCAGGGCTGTTTCTCTCCCAGCTTTCTGTGCACTGTGTCTCGTGGGGTCCTCACAGCAGTCAAGGGCTCACAGATCCAGAGCTAAAGGGTCCTTGGAGACCTCCTAGTTCTCTTCTTGTTTTTGCAGGTAAGGAAATGGGAGAGCTGAAGATGGAAATGACTTGCCCAAAAGCATCAAGTAGCCAAGGCAGGATTTGAACCCGGATCCATTGTCCTTCCCCTTGCTTGCTTATTCTAGAAACTCTTAAGGGATCTTTTAAAACTAAAGAGATTTCTTTTTTAGTTGCTCTTTGAGACATTTCAGTTAGTACATGCCCAGGCCTAGAAGAGCTTTTAGATCCATCAGTGAATTAGCAAAAAGGAAAAAATAGGCCTGTTATTTGGGCTTCCTTAAGAACTTGTAGATGCACTTACTCTCATGTGGCGTCAGACACACACAGCGTTTATGTAAGACTGGCCCAGTGAGCTCACCATGTTCTATGGCGGCTAATTCTGTGCATGCCAGGATTTGTGTGAGTAGAAAGGTGGTTTTGAACCACCTTTTAAATTCAAGGTTGTAGTTCTGTGGGAGGCTTTACGCAATTTTTTTTTCTTCTTAAGGTTAATTTCCTGGACTGGAAGAAAAATTGACCCAGTAGGTGTTGATTATATTCTTCAAAAGTTGGGCTTTCATCACGCCAGAACCACTATTCCTAAATGGCTTCAAAGAGGAGTCATGGACCCGCTGGACAAGGTTCTCTCAGTCCTCATCAAAAAGCTGGGCACCTCACTGCAGGACGAGAAGGAAAGGAAGGGGAAGGACAAGGACGAACACTGACGCACCATGGTCTGCGCCAAGCGCTAACTCTGTGTCTGTTAGGTTTCCTACACTGAAGGGTTTTCTTGTATAGTAAAGTGATTTTCTGTATAATTTAAAGATGATTTTAATGGGGTTTCGGCTACCGTGTTCAGACAGTTTGTGAGTGTCTCTGTTTATTATGGCAGCGCCACCACTGTATACAGTGAAGTATTGCATGATGATGTAAATTTTGTGAAAAAAAGATTAAACCTGTAAATCTTTTGGTTAGCATTTATAATTGTATTATGTGCAATATGATTCCTGCATCCTTAGAATATTTGCAGATTAACTGTGAATTGTGACTAATTAGCTGTAACTTTTTTCAAATCTTGCTGATAATTTGCCTTTCTTTTTGGTTGGTGATGGCTTTTATCCCCCTTGGTAAAGTGTAGACTTGTATAAATTCGAGTATGTATATAGTTTAAGAAGCTGTGATCTGATTGCAGAGCATTAAAATGTGATTTGTTACAGTTGTAATAAAAAGCCAGGATAACTTAGCTTTCATGTGCGAATGCCTCAGTCTTCCCATCTGTGTCTTTGTTGTCTTCTGTACCTTGTTATTTCACAATGGGCAGCATTGCCATCCTGAACCTTGACCACTGGACCCTGTAAAGAACGTGTCTAAGTAACACTTCCTAACTCTTTATGCCCCAGATAATTAGTTGAGCTTCTACGCTCAGCCATAAAGTCACTCATAGGTACAAAATGCAACATTGCTGTTTTCTACCTTTCCCCTCCATTGACTGTGTGCTCCAGGAAAACGGAACCATTCTGTCCTTCCTTCTTCTTGGTGGGCCTTCTCTCATTATGACTTTACTCCGCCATCCCTCATACATGCGATAGACTTCTCTCTTCACTCCTCATCAGAGGGGATGGTCTGAGATCAGATAAATATATGTGCCAGTGAATATCTTCCCCAGGGCTATCGCCTTCATGTTGCCAGAAGCCTCTTTTGCATTCTCTTCACATTATGTGAATCAGGCTGTTTGTTTGGCCAGCGTCCCTCACTCTTGCCATGCGACAGACACGTTGCTTTCTCTAGTTATAACTTCCCCAATGCCATCCTTTACATTCTGCATAATTGCTCACTATGTATATGTTCCAGCTAGCTCACATGTACCATGTACCTACTCATATACAGCCATGTTACATCAGTAGAAATATACTGTTATTAAAAAGTAATCCCTTGTTTCAAGGAGAGTTTGGGCTTCTGAAGAGAAGTGTCCAGCTTCCCAAAGGCAGTCCAACCCACTGTCCTTTTTCATCTCTGGCCCCAAGCGCATTGTCTGCTTGCAATATCTATCTTGACATACTGATCAGTGAGTGTGATCCACCCAAACACACATATACTTGATAATATAGAACCAAGATAATATAATATGATCGTAAGTAGAGGAAATTACTATGTTTTGAATGAAGAATAAGTGAATTTTATTAAGTGAAGACTAAGTGAAATCTAATAATAAGGGAAGTGAAAATGAAAAATTTTGAAGTTCTGTCCTCAAACCTATCAGATTGGCAAGGATGACAAAACAGGAGAGTGGCAGTTGTTGGAAGGCATACTAATGGGCACTGCTGGTGGGCCTGTGGATTGGTCTAACCATTCCATAAGGCAATTTGGAACTCTAGTCATGGGGTTACCGAAATGTGCATATACTTTGGCCCAGTGATACCACTGCTGGGTATGGTGCAGATCCCAAAGAGACAAAGACAGAGAAAAAAACACATTTGTTTAAAAAAAAAATTACGACGGCACTTTTCTGTTGTGATAAAGGATTGCTTATAAGGTGATTATCCATCAATTGGGTAATGGATGAATGGATTATGGGATGTGAATACAGTGAAATATTACTATACTATAAGAAATTATGAAAAAGCATTAGTTCACTGATACACGGTGAACAGAACCAGAGCCATTTTGTCCAGCGACTACAATAATGTAAAGGAAAACTTTGAAAGACTGAACTCTGTTTTCCATGCAATGACCAACCTTGATTTCAGAGTTGGATGGTGACTCAGCTTCCCTCTCGGCAGAGAGGTAATTAACTACATTTTCAGACCTGCCCAACGTGTGTATTTGTCTTGCTGGATTTTACTTCTTTATTAGACAGGAGAGCTTCTGGGGGAGGGGAATTGGGACTTTGTGGCCAGATGGTACAAAGGGAAAAGCATCAGTAATACATTAAAAAATGTACAAAAATGGAAGAGAGGTCTGCAGTGAACCTAGACAAGCAGGGTAATTTTCTTACCACCATGGTACATTTGATCAATGTTTTTTAAAGCCACACACAAAAAGAATGAGGTGGAGGGAGAATGAGTAATCCCAAAGTAGCATATTTAGCAAAGTAGAAAAGGCAGAGAAGCTGAATTGTTATAAATGTTTCATTGATGCATTTAGGTTGTTTTTTTTTTTTACACCACAAACTTCCCAGTAAGAACTCTCCCATATATGAAAAATAAAAAGCCAAATTTTTTTTGAAAAATATATCAAAGTTCTAGTAAAAATTTAGGAAATCTGGTTAGTGTTTCTGTGCAAAGTTAGGGAGTATATTTGTTGTTGTAGAGTCATTTTGGTTGTGTCCAACTCTGTTACCCCATAGTGTGGCGGTTCTCAACCTGTGGGTCGCGATCCCTTTGGAGGTTGAATGGGGTTGCCTAAGACCATCAGAAAACACATATTTCCGACAGTCTTAGGGACCAAGACACCGCTCTTCTATCTGTCTCCAGGTGGGTCTGCCCACATGCAGATACGCCCACCTACGAGTATTAAAGGGTCATGGCATTAAGAAGGTTGAGAACCACTGCCATAGTATAATATGTTATGGAAACAAATTTTTAAAGGAAAAAAGTTATTAAAAAGATTTAGAAATACAATGTGAGAGATTTAAAAACTCTCAATAAACTATGACAAGTCAAAGATGAGAAAGAAAAAGACGTGGCATTGTGCTCACTCAATGAGTGAGCGGGCATGTCTCAAACCTAGGAGGACATTGTCACTTCAAAACAATTAGAAATGACCCAAATAAAATAAAGCATTAAAAAAAACCAGGAAAGGAAAGAAATCCTTAAAAGGGAAATCTCACAAGAAAACTGGCAGAGGAGGAAAAAGAGTCCATGGGGTAAAAGTGTGAGAAACATCTCCAGAATCAGTAGGCACTGTGCCAGGGATCCAAATAAAAATCCCCTGATCCCTGCCTCCAAGGAGTCTACATTCTCCTGAAGGAATACAACATGTTCACAGATAAAACACAAAACAAATGCAAAGGGGTAGGGGGTAAGAGGAAGAGGAGCACTGATATCTGGGGAATCAGGAAGAGCCTGGATAAAGTGGCCATTAGGCTGACCTTTGGAGTGGTCCAGGAGGCAGAAGTGAGGAGGGAGAGCATTCCAGGCTTGAGGGGCAGCCTGTTCAAAGACACATAGGAGGTAATGGGACAGCTAATGAAGGAGTTTGCCTGAACTGCATGATGGGGAATGATGTGTAATTAACCTGTAAAAAAAAGTAGACTGAAGCCGGACTGTGAAGGGCTTTTTGGTCCTGAGTCCCAGACGGAAGAATTTTTATTTTGCTCTAAAGGTAACAGAACAGTGCTAGTTTTACCAAGTAGGGGAATGATGCAATCTCATTTGGGCTTCAGGAACATCCATCTGGCAATTGCGTGTGAAAGGAGCACACATTGAACAAAAGGCAAGGTTTGGCAGTAGACCAGCAGTTAGGGGGACATCGTGGTTGGTCTGTCAAAAGGTGATGAGGGGCAGAATGAGCCCCTCAGTGGTGACTGTATGAACAAAGAGAAGGGCATAGACATGAGAAATGTTGCAGGATTAGAATGGCCAAATCTTGGAAATGATTTAACAGGGGCAGGCTGGGGAGAATGTGGATATTGGGAAAATTAAAGTGAAGAGTGAAAGATCACTTCAAAGTTGTGAACCTGGATGCCTGGAAGAATGGTGGTCCCCTCAACAGAAATAGGAAAGTTAGGAAGGACGAGTTCAGGAGGAAAAATAATGAGCTTTGCTTTAGACATGTTGAATTTTAGAGTTTTGAGCCATTTGAGGCAGTTGGAGATTCAGGACTGGAGCTCAGGAGATGGATGAAAGCTGGATATACACAAGTATGTGCACACATATGTTTATATGTACATGCATGTACACACATACATATACCTGCCCATGTCATGCGATGTGAGTGTATTTGCACACATATGTGCATATAACACCTAGTTCAAAACCTCTCCCAAAAAGACTATAAATATTGTTACTGTATTTGTAAGAGGCAATGAAATATTATATAGGTTGCTGTCATTCTGTTCTGTGTGGAGACTCAGAGTTTGTCACTGAAAAGACTGTTCACTGTGGCAGCTAAAGAGAAGTCAAAGAAAAAGAACTAAGGGACCTTATTTCCTGAGAGATCTGAATTTAACCCTTATCTTGTGCAGAAACAAAGAGAATTACTCAAGAGGCTTTAACTGATACCGTGAGGGAATTGAAGATTGAGACTGTGTTGCCTAAATTGAGAAGTCAGCAGTTGTAGCAATAGTCAGAGGTGTTCAGAATGTGATCTATCTCACACTTCATACAGTGCAAATAATTGCTTCTTTCTTTGTTTTACTGTCTGTTATGCTGTTAATAGATAATATAATCAGTACCTGTGACATTTAGGCCTAGGGAATAATGCATTTGATATTTAATAAACTGGGGTGGGGGCCCAGAGCTAATTGATTAATCAACAAGAGAAATGTTTCAATTTTATTAATGTGAAAAGTTTAAAAAAAATTCTTAATTAGAATCCAAGATGAGAATGAAGAAGGAAGATGAGCTAGTAGAAAGGGTAGTAATAACCCCACTTAAGCTATACATAGAATATACATCTCTAACCTGGGTTACCTATAGATTTAAGAGTCACATGCATAGAGATGAAGGTTGCATCCATGGTATCTGATGAGCTCACAAACAGAGAAGAGAAGAGGGCCAGGAACTGAGTCCTGGGGGTATATGTATGCATAGAAGACAAGACATGTATGATAAGCCTACAAAAGAGACTGAGAAACTGCAAGAAGAATTAGACTCCCTGAAATTATGTCATTCAACAGGCATTTATTAAGCACCTATGTGCTTAGTACAACGAAGCTCTTACTAAGAATGGGACTGCTATAAGATCCCTAACAGTGACTGAGAAAGCTTAATAAGAAAACTAAAGAAAGACATAGGGAGGGAAATGAGAATTTAAAGAGGAATTTGAAAAGACAAGTGAGAAATGATGATGTGGAATATATGCAGAAAATAGTAATACATTTTGGAGGGGCTATAGGTAGGTAGGTATGTTGTTTTGCTGTTTACGAACTGACTCAAGCTTAAAGTGACTGGTGCAAAACATCCCCCTACCAAGCCCCTTTGTACACAGGTGGACCTTGGGGAGAGTGGACTCAAACTTGAACTAAAAAGGTACTGAAACACACATGTAGGAAAGGCCCTAGGCCAGGGCACTTCCCAACTCCTGGCCTAAAGAGTCTTGCTTTCCCTTCTTTTCTTTCCCGTACAATCCCCATTAAATTTACTTCTGGATGTCACCAAAGGATGTGCCACTCCCTTGCTCAGCTGAGCTAGCTCCTTTCACAAAAGTGACAAATGGTATCAGTCATTATCATGCTATTGGATGGATAGGGAGCTTGCCCTGCACACGCCCAGATTACTTAACATGGAAGTACCCTGTGTCCTGCATTTTCCTACCAAGTAAATGGGTGTAACCTCCTATGATTGCCTGCATAACTGGAAGGGGGGCATCTTTAAAACTGGCAGGCTGGACCAGAGTCCAGAAAGTCGAGAATGTAGTTCACACACGAACTGGACTGAGAGGGGAGGTAACTTCCTTCCCCTCTTTTGTGCCAGCTCTGAGAAAAGGACCTGGGGTCTCTTGGTTTTATATATACACACATACATATATACATTATGTGTATGTATGTAGAAGGTGTCAAGAAGGAATCTTGAGAAAAAACATGGGGGAAAATTGGAATGGAAAGAGGCCCAGTGGTACCAAACATCAAACTTAAGTACAAACCCTACTTATCTAATCAATTTGGCAATAGATAGAGAGCCAATCAGTAGAACAGATTAGGTGTACAACATACAAAGCAAAAGCAACACACTAGCATAGTGTTTGATAGACCCAAAGATCTCCTACTACTGGACCAAAGGCTGGCTACTCAACAAACACTTCTGGAAGAAAAAAAAGTCAAGCAGAAATTAAATTTAGACCAACACTTTATACCATATACCAATACAAGTTCCAAGTGGATACATAACTTAGACATAAAAGATAGCTAGGTGTCACAGCAGATAGAGGGCTGGGCCTGGAGGCAGGAAAACCCGAGTTCTAACCCAGCCTCAGCCACTTTACTAGCTGTATGTCTGCCTCAGTTTTCTCCTCAGTAGAATGGGGGAAGTGACGGCACTAATATTTGGAAACGCTTTGTAAACCTTAAAGCACCACACAAAAGTTCACTAGCTATTCGAATACATCATAAACACAAGAGGATGAAGGAAGGAAGGAAATCCCTATCAATATGCAGGGTTCATAATCCAACAAGGAATTCAAAGGATCACGGAAGATAAAATAGACATATTTATCACATAATATTAAAAGTTTAAAAAATTAATACAATTAAAATTAAAAGGTGAATAGTTAACTGGGGGTGGGGATTCTTTGCAGCAAGTTTCTCTGATACCCAAGGGGAATGAGGAATAGATTAAAATATTCAAGCAGTCACTACCAATCAAGAATCATATTTTAGGTGCCTACTATATGTCAGGTACTGTGCTAAGCACTGGGGATCCAAAGAGAAGCAGAGGCAGTCCCTGCCCTCCTGGAACTTACAGTCTAATGGGGGAGACAACATGCGAACACATATCTACCATGCAAGCTATATCAGAAATAGGAGAAACAGGAAATAATTAAATTGATAAATCCCAGTTAAATCATTAATACATATTAATAAATATAATTACTTATTAATAGTCCTACTAAATGGATAATTAGTTGCTTGGTTATCTATTTTAAATAGGTTAGTGGCTTGTTTAATAATTATTACATCAAAATTAATATTAAATGACAAAATTATTAAATTATAATTTATTGAGGATTTAATAATAATTTAATTAACAGTTGAAGAAGAGAAGGCAGTGGAATTAATTATTTAAAAAAATAACAGCTATTCCCCTCATTTGGTCAAAGCAGGCAAACAAGTAGCTCTCCCAGGAAGAAATCCAAACTATCAATAGACCTACGGGAGAGAAAAGTGCTCCAAATCACAAATCATAGAAGAAACACAAATTAATGCAAATCAAAGGTTCATCTTACAGCCACCAGTTTGGTGAAAATGACAACTGTTAGAAAAGCTTCAGGGAAAAAGCACTCTGATGTCTTGCTGGCGTAGTTTTGAATTGCCCCAGCCATTCCAGAAAGCAAATTTAAATCATCCCTCAAAAGTTACTAAATTAGGTGCAGCTGGGTGGTGCAATGGATAGAGCACAAACATAGTGAGTGAGCCAGAAAAATCTAAACCCAAAACATCATCCTGAGCTCCTGACTTAGCCAGATCTGGCTCTGAGCAGGCTGGCTGGAGCCCCAGCTCCTCCTCTTGTTAATAGATGCCCTGGGCCAGCCTGTGTCAAAATGAACCAAACTGTCTTTATTAAAAAGAGTTCAGCCTAACTCGAATCCGGAAAAAAAACAAAACAAAACAAACAACCAAACCAAATAGATAAAGAATGTTTAGTTTTTAGACAATGACTTGCAGTCAGGTAGCCATGGAATTGGACCATTGATGCATATCCCTTGAATAGGTCCTATGCATAAACAATGAGCTTGGTCCAGAAAACAGAGGAGGGTAGGGGCTAGATTACATTTGGGGAATTGTCTAGTGTTCTTAATAGTCCCAAGTTTCTCCTGGAAGCAAAGGCTCAACTTTTTTTAGAGTATTCTTCCAGTGATCCTCTATGATTGCTAAGTCATGTAATACCACAGTCTCCGAAAGACATTTTTCTTCACCTGGATTTCATCACCTCCAGAAATTCATCGTTCTGCAAGACGAAATCCACTCTGAGACTCACTGCTCCTCAGCCCCTCTGCTCCTGGGGCTCTCTCTCCTTCTTCTGGGTGGAGGGAGTGTGGAGCGGACATCTGGGAATTAATTCCTGATCCTTCATCATAAAAGGACATACGGGGAATTCACCATATTGTCCACCATGACTGTTTTCTTGGACTTGGTCATCTCTACAAACTCATCATTCAGCAAGATGAAATTAACTTAGGAACTTTTACCTCCTTAGATCATTTCCCATCCTGACTACAGAACATCATGCTACTGTCTTTTCTTCTTATTAGATTATCAACTCCCAAAGAGAGAGACTTGCCTTATGATTTGACTTTATGCAGCACTTAACACAGAATTTTTGTTGAGTAGTTTCAGTCCTGTCTGACTCTTCATGATCCCATTTGGGATTTTCTTTGGCAGAGATACTGGAGCGGTTTCCCATTTCCTTCTCCATCTCATTTTACAGATGAGGAAACTGAGGCAAAAGGGTTAAGTGACTTCTAGGGTAGGGAGATCCATCCTGCCCTACCTGAAAGTCAGAGGGGCAATGGGGCAATAGGAGAGAATAGATTGGGGGAGGGGTTATACAGTGGGATGGCTATTTTGGTAGGGGAAAGATGGGGAGAAAATTTGCAACTCAAAATCTCGTGGAAATGAATAATGTAAACAAGAAAATAAATAAATTAATTTATTTAAAAAATAAAAATAAATGAACTGAAAAAAGGGTTAAGTGACTTGCTCAGGGTCACACAGCTACTAAGTGGCTGAGGCCAGATTTGAATTTGGGAAGATAAGTATTCCTGACTCCAGACCTGGTGCTCTATCCACTGCACCACTTAAAAATGCCAAGAAAACTAGAAGAAAGTCCTCAACATGCTGGGTGGACCCTGGACTCCAGATTTACAGGAGGAAATGGATGGAGTACCCAGACTGAGAAGGCAAAGATTGGTCCTAATTTGCATTGTGGGATGACATCACAGATTCACTGAAAAATGTAAGTACTCCCATTTTTAGTTAAATTAGAGGTGAGTGTGGCTTTTCCTTAAGAGCCAGAGTTGGACTAATTCATTTATTCTCTATTCACCCCATGACTACTGAGATTCAGCATGGGTATTAAGGGAAAAGGTGAACTGCTGAATCCTGTAAATGAGGGGTATGGATGAGAAGCAAAATTTCCCAAGACAGATATGGGGGCTCGGAGAAGCATACCTCTCTACCAGAACGCTCATGCTCTTTTGAGACCTTTTTTACCCTCATGTTTTACAGACCCTCCTTTGTCCTACCAGGGAGCTCACAGCACAGGACAGCAACTTCCCTTTTTGGACCACTCAAATAAGTCTCTATTTTCAGCTCCGTCCCAGCTTATCAGGTCAGTCTCTGGTTTTCATCAGCACCTGCTACTACTGAGTCTTGGATTGGAGGGAGCGCTCTTGTTCTTCCCGTCTGTCTTTTCAGCTCCCATCTTCCTTTGGGGCAGTTGAGCCAAGGTTATCCAATTACACCGGGGCTGCTTTGAGAAAGAAAGGGAAGGAAGGAACGGCACTGCAGATGTTTTGGGCTTGGGTGACTGTACTATGAGAGAGATTGGAAAGCAACATTTCCACAAAGGACTGGAGAATTCAAAGAACAGGAATTCTGAACTAAAAGCATTTAATTTAGGATGAGGAATGATGGTTCTTTGAGCTCTTGACCTAGAATCATAGATGGTCAGCCGCTGATACACCATGGCCGTGGTTTGAGAAGCCCTTTCCCTCAGCAATAACAATGAGAAACGGACTGATCGCAGTCAGTGTTTAGGAAGGTTAGCGGTTTGGCGGCTGGGGATGCTGGAAGGCCGGCGTCCAGAACGTCCAGAACGCAGAGAATCAGGAGGTGGGCAATTCCAGGGTGCAGGAAGGGGGCGGGGCGCCGTTTGTGTGTGTTGCAGGTTGTGTGATGCCCACGATGGTGTTGCCCGGTAGGAGCACCTCTGGCTAGCCTGGCTGTCACCCCTCTCTTCCGCACTCTATAACCTTCTGATTGTTCCTTGCACGTGACACTCCACCCCGCACCTGCGGGCATTTCCCCTGCCTGGAACACTCTCCCTCCTTCTGGCTCCCTTGGAGTCTCAGCTAAAGTCCCACTTTCTTAGGCTCAGCGCCTTTCCCGTCTCCAATCCATCCTCTGCCTGGCTGGGCTGCACGCACACTAGCTGTCTTTACGGGATCTTCGTGTGAGCGGATCTCCAACCCCGGCTCGCCCCCAAGCGCTCCCGGCCTAGACACCAGCCCCTGGAGGCTGATGTGGAGCCAGGCTTTGCAGAGGAACTGGGCGGGCTCGGAGCAGCGGCTGCGGGCTGCTGCGGACCATGGGATACTTTGTATTCAGCCCATCCTGCACGTGGCTCGCCTTAGGGCTCCGGGCCCTCCCTCCCCCACTAGACTGGCAGCTCCCTGCGGGCACGGCCTGCCTCTGCCTTTCTTCGCACGCCCGCTGACCGGCTGGGTAACTGCCCCGAGGGCGGGCTTCTGCCTTTCTTTAGTAGCGCCGGCGCCTGGTGCGCAGCACGCCTTTAAACACTTGTTAGCAGGCGCCCGCCGGCCCGCGGGAGAGCGACCCGCCGGGAGCACCCCGTGATGCACGCTCCCGAGACGCCGGAGGCAGCGCGCGCGCCCCCGCCCGCACCCCTGCCGACCTCGTGCGTCCGCGTGGCGCCCTCACGAGGCGGGGCGGGCCGAAGCCGCGATCCGGAGCGCTTGAAGCCTGATTGGCTGCGAGGCCTGCGGGGGCGGGCCGAAGAGGGTGTGAGGCGGTTGGTGATTGGGCGAGCCGACGCGAGCGCGGCCTGGCCCCGCAGGAGGCGCCCGCCTATTTGAAAGACGCGGCCTCGCTCCCCGGGGCTCCCTTCGACCCCACTTCCACCCTAGTCCTAGCGGCGGCCAGGACAGAGGCGGTAGAGGAAGACGCTGGGGCGGTGGCTCCGAGGCAAGGCGGAGCCGGCCGGGATGGGGGCGGGGACAGGGGCGGGCTGTACACGGCGGCCGTGGCCTGAGCTCGGGTTCGAATGCTGCCTCTGCGGACCCACCGGGCCACCGGGCCCGCCCCTGGGGGAGGGGATCCCTATTCTCCACAGTGGGGAAATCAAGCCCCGGCCCACCCCGGCTCCCGGCGGCCTTGTGCGCCGGGCGCTTTTACAGAAGGGCAAACTGAGGCCGCGCCGGGAGGGCAGAAGCTGCAGCCAGGAGGTGCAAGGGCCTCCGGGGAGGAGCATTTATGAAGCACCTACTGGGTGCCGGGAGCCAGCCTGGGGTCAGAGGCCCCGCCTTTTCTGGTGCAAGGTCAAAGATGGACCGACCCCTCCCCCACCCCGACCAACCCTCTTCTTTGCATAAAGAGCCTTAGGCAGAAGAAGCACTAATTAGGCGCCTGGTGTGTGTGTGGGGGGGGGGGAGCCCTGGGGGTCGGCCTCCCCCTTCCTGGGTGACAGCTCTCGAATGCACCAGAGCCCCTGGCCTGTAAAAGGGTGGTTCCCCGGCGCCGGCAGGGACGCCCCCTACTGGGCGGGGGGCGGCTTCTCCCGGTGTGCAGGCTCCCTCCTGCTGCAGTGCGGACTTGGGCGAGGGGCGGTGCGCGATCAGCCCCGGCGGAGGCCCGGGCAGGAGGCGGCACGGCCTGCATTGCCCCTGCTCCGCTCCCGTTTCTGCCTACTTCCCTCTCTGACCCGGGCTCTCTCCGGACTTCCAGGCCCGGACGATGTCGGGGCACAGTGACTGGTTTCAGAGCTCCCCGGTGCCCAGCTTCGCGCAGATGCTGAAGAAGAACCTGCCAGCGCCGCCGTCCAGGGCCGCCGGGGCTCCCCCGCTGGGCTACACTTACCCCGCCACCCGCGTGGCGTCCAGGGTCACGCCGGTCACAGGTGCGGTGTGTATGTGTGTGTGGGGGGGGGCCCTTAGCCCTGGGGGCGCGGAGTGATGGGGCCTTCCCGGCAGGTCAGACCCTGAGGCTGCCGGGGCCCTGCCTCCAGCAGCCCCGGATTCAGATGCGGCCCCAGGTGCTTCCTGCTGGTGTGAGCTTGAGCTCCTCGCTCAACCTGCCGGGCCTGGGGGGTCACTGAGGCTCTTTCCAGGGAGGGGAGCACTCCCAGCAGCTAGAGAGTCAGCCTTGCTTCATCCAGCTGAGCTTGACTGGTGATAGAGGGAGTCTGCTCAGATTGCCTGACACAGTCCCATGCTTCCCCCGTGCAGCAGAGAGAGCAGATGATAGAATAGCCCATGCAGAGTCCTCAGGGGTGCAGTGTCACAGGCTTGGCCTTTCCCTGCCACTTAGGGGCGTGGGCGCCAGCCCAAGATCTCTCGGCTCCAGAGCCAGAGCTGCACCTGGGCAGCATGGAATTGGAGCAAAGGAGACGGAGACGGGAGCTTGCAGAGGGGCCAGAGGTGATGGCTGTGTTGTGTTTTAAAGCGCATGCCTTGATGTACAAGCTCATTTCCATTTTGTGGGTGGGATTCCTGAGCTCCAGCTTCCACATCTGGAAAATGGGATAGGTGGACTGGAGCGCCAGGTCTTCCAGCTGTAGAATTCTCTGACTGTTAGTTGGATGAGGTGATCTCGACTCTTACCATTGCCTTTCTTGCGCTTACATGCTTTCCTAGATTGTGCTTAGAGTCCTTCACACCTTGCCCTCTCGGCCGAGTTGACAGAGCGTGTGGCAGAATTGTGTGTGTCTCCATCTAATGACTGGAGGAGAAGCCCCCTCGAGGGGAGGCCGTTCGGCTTTTTGTTCTGCAGCTTCATTGTGTTTGAACTGACTCGAAGCTGCCGTTTGGTTTCTAGGTAACTTTCCAGAGCCGCTGCTTTCCAAAGCCGTCCTGCCCAATCCAAACACTGTCCTTCCTCCGAAGAAGATTCCCAAGGAATTCATCATGAAGTACAAACGTGGGGAGATCAATCCGGTGTCAGCCCTCCATCAGTTTGCACAGATGCAGCGTGTGCATCTTGACCTTAAGGAAACTGTCACGACAGGCAAGTGTTTGCTAAGGTTGTCTGTACTTGCCCCAGAAAGGGGAATGGATGAGTGAAGTAGCCTTTAGGACCTGCTTCTGGTGTGCCGGGCACTGTGCTAAGCACAAGGAGGAGAGCAAGGCAGACTGCTCCTCCTGTGATGGGGACAAGGGCAAGCATGAGCCATAGCGGGGTTTTCAGCTGCAAGTCTGAGGCAAAGGCCCCAAGCTTCTTGGGGATGGAGACGGGAAAGCTTCCTCTTACGTCCTTTCCATTGATGGAATCGTTGGCAGGGCCAAGCGCTTTGAGGACCAGATCTCTCTCTTTTGGGTTGTCAGTAGCTATGGTTACTAGAGGTAAATAGAGGTGGGGGGCTTACGGTACCCACCAAGGCAGTTGCCAAGAAAGTTTCTTGGGTTCCTTCCCTGGGCCATGGGTTTGAAGGCAAGATTACCAGTGGCTCTGAATTGAATACAGTGGCCCTATTGCTGTGGTTACCCGTCGCTGAGGTTAGTAGAAGGTTGTGTCAGATAACATTAAGCAACTTTGACATCCTTTTAAAAAAGAAATTAATGTTCTTTTAAAAAGTATTCTTTTCCAATTATAACTTCTAACGTTCTTTTTTGTAAAAGTTGTGAGTTGACAATTCTCTCGCTCCTTCCTCTCCCCCCTCATTGAGAAGGCAAGCAGTTTGGCATAGGGTATACATTTGTACTCATGCAAAACAGATTTCCGTATTAGTCGTGTTGTGAAAGAAAACACAGATCAAAAAACCCCAAGAAAAACAAAGTTCCAGAAAGGAGGCTTTGGTCAGCATTCAGATTCCAGCAGTGTTTTCTCTGGAGGTGGACGGTGTTCTTCCTCATGAGTCTTTGGCAATTGTCTCCCATTGTTGTGTTGCTGAGAGCAGCTAAGTTGAAATCCTTTGGTTTCGGTTTTGGCTTTAGCCTCCTCAGTCTTTGAAGGGGAATCTGGGGTTAAATTCCACAGTTTGGGATCGCTTAGACTGAAGTGTTTGTTTTCTGTTATAGAATCCCTGCATGTGTACAGGAGACGTCTGTGCGTGGATCCTCAGCGTCTGAACCACTGTGGTAGTGCAGGAAATACCTCCCGATGCAGGTGTAGCCTCGGCCTGGAGTGTAATTCTGGTCGTTTCTTTTAGCTGCATCTGGGAATGTGGTAAAAAAGCAGCATTTGCATTTTTGGCACCTCCTAAGAAAGGCAGTGAAGCTTTCATTCTGTTTTCCTTCTGTCCTTCATTCAGCAAGTTTTTATTTAAGCGCCTGCTTTGTTCCTAGGTACTGGGTATGCAAAGACAAAACCCAGAAAAGCCCCTTCCCACAAGCTGCTTATATTCAACTGGAGGAAACTTTATATATGCGTATAAGTCGGTACAAAGTAGTTTGGGAGGGCAGAAGTAATTGGAGGGCGTGGCAGGTTGAATTTAATCCAGGGGCAGGTAGGATTGGTATAGCTCTCAGCTGATGTAGGTGATGGAGAGCTGCCTGCGGGTGCCAGCTGACCCTGCATCCCCCAGGGGTATCCCCCAGGTCCAGACTCTGTAGGACACAGGAGGGCTGCTGCCTGCTTGCTGGCCCCTGAGGGAGCTTCTCTGATGCCACAGAAAAACTGAAGACAGCCCTGTGCCGGTGGATAGTGAGAGGACAACAGAAGGCTGAAGGAGCCTTCAGTAAGAGGCCCTTAAGTGCTGCTGGGCTCAGGAGGGCTTTGTTGCACCAAATCAGAAAGAACCATCTGCTCTGGGGAGTCCACAGGCCCTGAGGCGTTGGCCTCTTGGTTTTGGAGGGATGCTAATGAAAAGAAAGAGGTCCCTTTTGAATTGTGGATTCTTTTGGGTAATTCCCATGAATGGGACCAGGAAGCATGTCCTGTTGAGCCTGCAGACTTGGCCAAATCATGAAAGAATGAGTAGCTCTTCAGATGACTGGATCTGTGATTGAGAATTATCATGGAGACTCTCACATAATGAGAAGGGATAGGAGGGGCCAGTGAAGGTTGACTTCAGCAACCCCATCATGGTAGGGCTTCTCCCCTCCCAGCCTGTCTCAGAAAGTGCCCCGGGGTGAGAGGGGGAGAGGCATCCTGTCTGGGTCACTTCTACTGTTGTTCGCTGGGGCTATGAGAGAGCTTCCTTTCCTTTCCCTTCCGTTCCTAGCGTATTCATTCCCCACTTTCTTTCTTTTGATATAAAAATAAACCACTCCCCAAATCTCTCTTAAGGATCTAGATATTTGAGGAGCCGGCTTGTTCTTTCTTGAAGTGGCCCATCTCTCCCCATCTCTTGCGGGTCCTTTGTTTAACTCTTGCCTTTACCGCACACTTGATGACCTTCTATGATACTGGGATTCAGAAAGGTTGCTTGTACCAGCTCCCCCATTAGAACGGAGACCATTCTCCCTTGTTTAGGCCTCACCTTCAGCATAGGGCCTGCTAAATCATGAGTGATCCTGCTCACGTTCCTAACGCTGCACTCTTTTCTTTCTGGCTGCTTGAAGTTTTTTGAGGAGACCTATGGATTCCATGTGCATTTTCTCTTCTAATAGATTTGGGTAGTTTTTTCCCAGGATTTCTTCAAATATATCCAGGCCTCCCCTTTTTTTTCTTTTTTTCATCATGGCTTGCAGGTAGCCCAGTGATTCTTTAATCATCTCTCCTTGATTTTTTTTCCAAGTTACTTGTTTTTGCTGTGAGACATCTTATGTTTTCTTTTTTTTTTTTTTTTTTTGCAGTTTTAAAATTGTTGGGGTGTTTTTGTGAGTAAGAAAAGGGATAGATGGTAGGGGTGACTTAGGCTTTGACAAAACACAAGTAATAATAATATAAGGCTCCTGGATTTTGAAAGTAGAGGAAACTCTGTCTAGCAGAATGAAATCATCTTCCCCCCACCCTTGATGCCCAGTTCGCTTCTCTTCCCTATTTCTGGAGATGTTGTTAAGGGGGTTCTCAGGCAGGAACAAATGGGGCTGCTTATCTCTGAGGTTCCTTCTGACTGAGATTCTGTGAGTCTGAGGAAAGAACGTGATTGGCTAAACATGCCCCCTGAGTGTTACTGACATTGCCCTTTGGATTTTTTTAAACAGCAGTGTGGACTTCATGCTGTCTTATTTTTAGAAGAATTTTTCTGACCAGGAAAAATAAATTGCTGATTATTTTCATATCAATAACATTTTCTTTCTTTTGACTCATTTGACCAAATTCCGACAATTGTATTCACAGTTAAATTCATACCTGTGTCCCTGGATATTTCTTTCAGGTAATGTTATGGGTCCTTATTTTGCCTTCTGTGCTGTGGTGGATGGTGTTCAATATAAAACTGGACTGGGACAGAATAAAAAGGAGTCTCGATCCAATGCGGCCAAGCTGGCCCTAGAAGAGCTTCTGCAGTTGGATGATCCTGAACCAAGGAATGTAGAAACCTCAGGTGAGTGCTCCATCACCCAGGAGTAGTTCTCTCCCCTCTCTCTCTTGCCTCCATCTCTCTCCTTTCCTTCTCTCTCCCCTCCCTCTCTCCTCCATCCATCCTTCTCTCCCCTCCCTCCTCCCATAGATAAATACATAAATAGAGACTGGGCTTGTTATTTTCATTGGGGTAGGGAGCCTCTAGTGAGGAACTTTTCCACTAAGCCTGTGCCTATTCTGTCATTGTTATTGGTTTGTGCTCCTTTTTTGAAAATATTCAGCCTTGGTTAAATCTCCTTTTTTACATTAAAAAGAGTCTGAGCTTATTGTAGAGCGTCCTATCTAGCTCTGTTGGTTTCTTCAAAAGACTCTTTGGGATCTCTTATAGTATAGTCAGGATCTCTTCCTTCCCTCTCCCTCTCCTTTAAGAAATTCTTTTTCTAGCCAGGTATCCCTTGAATCAATCTATCTGTCTATCTGTCTCTCTGTCTATCTATCTATCTGCCTATCTATCTCTTTCCATCTATGTATCTATCTATATCTATCTCTTTCCATCTATGTATCTATCTATCTTTCTCTCTCTCTCCCCATCTATCTATCATCCATCTCTCTCTATCCATCTATCTATCTGTCTATCTAGTCTATCTATCCATCTGTCTGTCTGTCCACACATGAGATTATATTGTTGGGCAGAGTGAAGGTCAGAGCAGCAGGTACTCTCCCACCCTGGCCACATTCTCTCTCTCTCTGATAGCTATAGCTCTCTAGGCTTCCCCATTTTGGCCTAAGGCTCCTAATGAAACCTCCTAGACCGAGCTCCCAAAACGGCTTGTGTTTTCTCCTTCCTGGATGGTTCCCTGTGATGGCCCATATTGCCCTGCTTCTCTGAAATGGTGACGTCACGAGCTATGGGGAACACCACAGAGAGCCAGAGGTTATGGAGAGGCAGCTGGAAAGCTTTGGCTGTGAGATGCACCAAAGGCCAGGACAAAGCCTTGAGCTGGCTGTGGAGTAGGCCCAGGTGGTGTCCCACCAAAGACTTGCTGTCGTGAGTGAACGTTCCCTCGTGTCACTGTTTCCATGCATTATGTAGATGTTTTATGATTAAGAAAGTGCAAACTATTTAGACTATGAATAATAAACTACAAACTGAAAGAAAATATCTTGAGTTTTCTGATCGTGTTCACGTACGCTTTTTCCTCACAGAAGACGTTTTTTGTCACGATATTTTATATCTGAAGAGTAAGAAGCAGCCGCTTTAAAATCGTAAAGGCCTTACGTTTCCTAACTTCTTTCTCTCAGTAGGTCCTCCTCTCATCCCTGCAGAGCCTATCACGTCATCTGAATCGAATTATGTTCCCAAGGTGCATTACGGTAGGAAAGTCCTTACATTCTTCTTTGGTAAGAGCTGTGCCCCCTAAAGAAGCACTAAGTGTACAAACTTGCTTCAAAGGTCTGTGCCTTCATCGAGTCGAGGGTCTGCTGAGAATAATACGGTTGCTCTGATTTGGTAGATAAGCTTTCAAGATTGGATGGGACCAAAAATTTCTTTTCCTTGTAGCCAACGTGGTGATGAACCATCTCGCCCTTGGTGAGGCTGGTCTTTGAATGGCAGCTGTGGTGGCCTATTAGATAGGCTTGAAGCCTTTCTAGCCTCATAGAAGCTTACAACATTTGGTCTCCACTGGCATTGCCTTCAGTAACCCTTGGGTCACATTGGCCCTGGGCATGATGAGTTTTGGGGTATCAGACACTGAAGGTTAATTCACTTCATTGGAGTTAATAGATGAGAAGTTGAATGCTGCTGATGTGTTAGCTTCCTAAGCCCGAGGAGAGAGGGACTTTGGCTTCACGTGAACTTATTTTGATTCTTCTGAAAATTACAGAGATTAGACAGAACTCTGTGCTAGAGGCCAGGATGCCAAGGAGCTGACAGTTCCTCCCTTGAGATTGGAGACTTAGGTTTGCAAGCAGCTGCTTGACAGCCACTAGTTTACTGCCAGAGGGGGTTCTTAACCATTTTTGTGCACCTTGGGCTGTCTGGTGACACCTAGCAAATCCTCAGAATAAGATTTTTAAATGCATAGGATTACAGTGGAAATCAGCTGTGGTGAAATAGAAAAAAACCCAAACCAACCTTTAACTTTTGTTGCAGAGCTTCCTGAGCTTTTCACAACATGGAGTTGGTTTGCTTCCTTCCATTCCTCCCTTTGATTCCTGGAACATCTGTCCCCCATAGAGCAGTTATCCAGTGCCAACTTCATAAGGTTCATAGTGTATTCAGAATCAGTATTTAGAACCATCATCAGACTATTAGGAATTAATTTTGAACAGTCTCTGTAATACACAGTAATACAGCATCTAAAACAAAGCAAAAGGCAGTTCTGAGGCATATGATAAGAAGAACCCATTTGATTATGGTATACCTACTCCTTGTAATCAGGAGAATAGCCAAGAAAACTGGGAAGAGGAGGCCCACCATGAGGTATCTGCATCTTGTTGGTTTTATGATAGATCTTGTTGGGTTTTATGGAGACATTACAATCTCTCCTCTCAGCAAGACTGATTGATCATAACACAGGCCCCTCCTGGTGAAACTGTAAGACAGTCTAAGACCATATGGTTTTGCAAGGCCATTTATGCTAAAGACTCTACCTCAGTTTGGAGGGAGGGGTTAGACTCTCTTGGAGCTTAGGGCAGCTTCTCAGTCTCAAGGGAGAGATTTCTAGCTGCCTGCTCTGAGAGGTGGCAACCCCAAAGTATGGAATTATGGACCTGAGGGACTCAAAACCTAAACTATTCTTTTACAGGGTTTCTGATGTATACAGCCTTACTTTCTTGCCTTTGGCACTTATGCTACCATACTTCTAAATTTCTAGTGAATTGTTTCCTCTAGTCCTATAGAAGTATTGAGAACTGATACTGTCAGGAATAAATAAGTGAGTCTACATGTCCCAAACTAGCTTGGAGGAAGAGGATTATAAGCAGACCAGGAGTTCTGAACCCCCATGTGAAACTTGAAGAGGGAAGAAATCTTCATTTCAAAATTTTTGTCCTAGCCAGAAAAACTGGAACCTTCCTAATTAAGATTTGCAAAATTGATATATTTAGGTTTGTTAATCCACCTCATCTATTTTGTTGTAAATGGTGGTTTTGGCACAGATAAATGATTCTCTGTCGTCTGTATTTGGCAAAAGATATTATGTGTACTTGTGGACAGTCTCAAAGTTCAGTGACTGGCGATTCTGTTTCTGACAATTCAGAAAGTAAAATTTGGAAGAGGAATATCTAATGGAAATGAGATTGTCCTAGTTTTGTGTAGAACTATCATTTTGTTAAGTTTTGTAGTTAAATAATCATGATAAAGGTGAGAAAGAGTGATTGACCTTAGTTTGATATCATCTATAATTCTCTTAGGATCATTTAAATGATATAAAGCCAATATCAAAGGTCCGAAGGATCCAGTTATATCTTTTGGAGTTGTCTTGTCTGCTTTCGGGGGATCATTTGGAGTAATGAGGAAAGCCACCCAAGGATCAGATTCACCTTGGTGAATGTGGTGGCCTATCCAGCATTTGTGAGGCCCAGTTGCTTAAGATGGTCTAAAACATGTCCTACTTCACCATGAATCTTACTAATAGCATTAAGGCTTTTCCAGTCTTCGTGCGAAGAGTGGAATTAAGTGGAAAGAGTGGCTGGTGGCAGCCACTCTTAAACAGCAGCAAGGACGTGTGAGAGGTTGGAAACGTATGATAAGTACGATCGTGAGGCACAAAGCCAGTGGCAGAGTCAAAAGTACCCACTTTCCCACAGTTAGTTAAAGTTCTCATGTACGGAGTTAACTGGAGAAGGAGAAGCACCAGATGATAGCAAAAGAGACAAATAAAAACATCCTTGGATGTTCCACTCACGTGGAAAAGTAAGGAGCAGTTTTACAGGAGCACAGTGGATCCAAGAGTCTTTTTCTTCAGTCTCGATTGCAGTTTGGGTGGTCAGCGATACTGGAATAGACCTTCCCGGGCAGGTGGAGTTCTACTGGAAATTTTGGATATGAGTGTTATCTGCAGGGTGGAAGTTGTGTAGTGGAAAGTCAGAAGCTCTGGTCTGTACTGCAGTGCTGGCTTCATGAAGTGCCTTCAGTCTCTTTTGTATTTCCTACCAGTGAGAAGCAACAAGTGTATCTCCTCCCAGCATTCATGTTTAGACTGTGGAGAAGGGCTTTGCTTTTATGAGAGAGTGACTAGACAGCATTTCAGAAGGAGAGAGGTGTAATTCCTGCTTTGGTCTGCTTTGCAGATAAAGCAAAAGGTCACTTTAAGTAGGGTTCAGAACATAATTTACCAGTAAGAGTTTTGACTTCCTTGTTCATATGCTCAACTTGACCTGAGCTCTCTGGGTCAAGAGTATGAAACTTAGGAGTTATCCCAAGATAAGAATAGATTTTTTTATTTTTTTACTAAAAGTGTGTTTTATTTTCAGTTTGATGGAGGTAGTGTATAATGGTTACTGTTACAGTCCCATCTGCAGAACGTTAACATTGTTAGCATTATCTTTTTGAAAACCATATAGTAAGATTAATCAAACTAGGTCCCTTTGGTGGTAGTAACTGCTTCTGGATTTGTTCAGCAGATCAAGAGTCCTTTACAAATCTTCCTTGGCTCTTAGTTCCCGTTTATACCTCCATATATGAAAGAGCTGAGAGCCTCCTGCAGCACCAACAAAAAAATTAACAGCAAACAGACTCCAGTTTTTGGGAATAATAACAAGGGAATACCTCGACCAAATTAACCCTGTAGCCATTAATACAGCAGACTGTGCTGTGCTGAGTTTTTCTGCAGGCCTGGCCACATCAGCGAATCTAGCACAAACCAACCCCCATTTCATAATTGGTGCCCGGAAAAACACAGCTCTAGGACCTGCTGGGGGGTGGTTGTAGAGGGGCCTCAGCTTTGGGGGCAGTATCAGCTCCTCCTTCTTGAGCAAGCGGTGGTAGGTGGCCCGCAGGCCTCAGACTCCATGGGTGGCCATCCTCACAGCCAAGACACAGTGGTGCGCTCACTTCACTAGCCAACCAAGGGCAGCTTGTAACCTTTCCTTGCTTTGATAAGAATAGATTTGAGAGAGTATTGAGCCAGTGACATGAGACCTCCCTCTCTGAATCTGGATACACTGGGGGGCCGTACTCGTGCACGATCTCTTTAAGAAGGATGTTAGCAGCCAAGTTAACTGTGACTAAGACCAGGAAGTGCCTCAGCTCAGTGAGTGAGCTAGTCTACAATGATGAGAAAGGCTTTCTAGTGGCCAGCCTGGGCATGCATATAAAATCAGTTTGCAGATGTTCATATGGAGTATAAAAGCTGAGGCACCAGAAGCAGTGGTGAAAAACACATTGGGTAAATGGCCGACAAGTGGCCAGGCAGCATAAATGAGTTGAGCCCAATACCCAGGGCAGCCCACACCCATTAGATCAGCCGTTCCTTGAGGCCCAGCACGGCCCCCTTATGAACAGACACATGTACCTGGTAATAGAAGCTTAGGGGAAGAGTGGCTTGCCTTCCTTAGTTACTCAGACTCTAGGGACCTGTTTTGCCCCAGACCATGATTTTCATTTTTCAACCTTGGAGTTGTTGTAGACTAGGGGGGTCATCATCAGTGACAGAAAAGAGAAGTGAAATACATGAGCAGGTCCTTCTAGTGCAGCTGACTTTGCTGCAGCATGAACTTGGTTATTATCCTGTGAAACATGGTCAGTGGTGCCGGTGTGAGCAGAGTGATGGATGATGGTCAGAACTTTGGGGAGTGAAGAGCAAAAAGCAGATCTGTAACAAAGTCAGCATTCGTGATAACCTTACCAGAGGAGGTGAGAGGCCCTCACCGTAACCATGGTATTCTGATGGCATGCAGACCCAGAACGCAAAGCAGGAGTCTGTGTAGATGGTTGTGCTTTGGCCAGTAATGAGCCAGCATGGTTGGATGAGAGCAGCCAGCTCAGCAGCTTGAACGCTGGCATTGGAGGGCAGTTGGCATGGTCTGCGAGCCCTGCTGTGCCAGCGCCTTCTAGTCACCATCTCTAACAAAGGAAGATCCCTCGACATAGAAGGTGAGGTCCAGGTTCTGAAGGGGAGTATGGGTGAGGTCATCATGGGGACCCTTGTAAAGTGCTTAACTTTCATGCATTTAGTTCCCCCAACACAAAATTGGGAATTGCCCAAATTCAGTGCAGCTGTAGTCTTTTTCACATGGTTACTTCCTTCGAGGATACAGATCACTACTTTTCTGTGTCTTCTCATCCTGTGAAATTCTTGTCGATGCCCTCCCAGAAATCCTCCATAGAGAATCTATGCGATGTTTTGCTGTCTTTAGGCTGCCTTTTAACATTCCAGTGAAACAAGTACAGCATTTGAACTACCCATACGTCATCCCTTATGCTTGTCATAGCCCACTGTTTAAAGCCAGACATTCCCTGGATGGCATCTTTTATATCATTTCTTAAACACAAGCAATGTACTGTTCTGAGGGTTTATATAACTCTGTTTATAGACAATTTTAAAAGTATTTTTTAGTTTTCTTTGAGTTTGGAAATGTGCTAGTGATATGTCAGTCCAAGGATAGGGAAAGATTTTTGATAAATCAAGAAATTAATCATCAAGCATTATTAAGTGCCTAATATTTGCCAGGCATTGTGCTGAGCTCTGGGGATAAAAGAACAAATCCAAGCAACTTTTACTCTCAAGGAATTTATGTTTTGCCAGGAGAGACCGCATGTCCGCAGTCTCAAATGACATGAGGAAGTTAAGGCTTTATCATTTTTAGTGCCTTCCTCAGTGCTTTCTACAAATAAGCCTCAGAAAAGTCCATAGCAGTTACTCATAAATAAACTGGAAATTAACATTCTTCCATGTAAGCTGTCATAGCATAAGGCCCGGGTAATACACTCACTTCTAACTTCATGGTTATACAGTCGTGCCCAAGCTCTCCAGGGGCTGGTAGATGGGGAAGCAGCATTGCAGGATCAGGAATGGTACAATACTTAAGCATGACACTTTTCCTCCCTAAGTGACCTGAGATTTGGTGAGTCTTTGATCAGAAAAAGACTGAGTTTCACATCACAACAAAAGAGCATTGACTTCACGAGGATATTGAACTATGGGTTGTTCAGTTGTCTGACTCTTCATGGCCCCATGAATCAGCTGCACATGGGCTTTTCTTTTTGTCATAACAAGGTAGCGATCCATGAGGCAATGAGGGCAAACTGCCTCCTTGCATGGTAACTTCTGGCTCTACTCATGCTCACAATCTCCCAAGATCTTCCCTGTAAACCAAGGGCCACTGTTTGATGCTCCCCAATGGATGCACTACATGCAAGGAGGCAGTTTGGGGGCTTCCTGGAGACTCCCAAAACACTAAAAGTCCCTCTAGCACATCTAACTGCGTGTGTGGCTTTCTTGTCAAAGTTGAACTAGAAGGTCCAGTGTTTAATAAGCAGTCATACATTGTGTCTCTATCTTTTATGAGAGTAACACGTGGTGCACCAGTGTGGGGAGAGGCAAGGACTGGGGTGGCCAGGGAAGAGTATCAGGATTCGTGGTCCCTTTCCTGCCTTTCCCCTCGTGCCTCAGGCCCTCCAGGGTTTCCCTGATTCTTTAAGTTTCTTCTTTCCACATTCTTTGGCAAGATGTCCCTTTTTGTGACAATAAAAACACTCATGATTTCCTGATGCCCCCTTAGCAGAAGTGACAGTGGTCTGTGTTTTTACTTTTTTAGATTTTGCATTTTATTTGTTTCTTCCTTTATATTTCGTTAGGCAGTGCTTTTAAAAGGTTACCTATACCTTTCCCTTGCCACATAGGCCAGCTCTTAGCAGAATACTGTTTTTTCTCTGACTGGGATTGATTAACAAAGGCAAAATTAATGATTCTAATGAAGATGGGGACCCTGTGGCCTCCAGGCTACATGTGGCCCTCGAGGTCCTCAAGTGCAGTCCTTTGACTGAATCCAAACTTCACAGAATAAATCCCCTTAATAAAAAGATTTGTTCTGTAAAATGTGGAGTCAGTCAAAAAACCCCACCCAGGGACCTAGAAGGCCACACGTGGCCTTGAGGCTGAAGGTTCCCCTCACCCCTGTAGCTAGCATCTCATGGATTGGGTTTGACTTCATATTGCTTAGCACTTTTACACCACTTATAAAAGTGGTTATGGATTTCATTTTCTTTTTGAAAAGTTTCTTTGAATTTATTCCAGTTTTCAGGGCAGACAGCATATGCCTGTATTTCCCTAATTAATAATTTCCTAGCTTGTAATAGCCTGGCATAATCAGCTGGGTTGTTAGGGTTTTGTTGTACCAGTTGAGAAGACCCCTTGGGCTGGCAGGAGTGGTATAAGCTGGGGCATGTCCATTTGCAGCCTCTATGAGGGTAGTTCTTTCCCTAGGGGAGAGTAAGTTTTGTATCGTCAACTATGTGTCCCCAGGTAGGGTTGTGTATAACCTTTAAACATCACCTGAAATTGGGTTATAACAGCCACAGGGTGTTCGTCAAATTTAGGAGTATCTCTTCTCTACGTGGAGAGAACGGGGCATGAAAGGTTGATAGTGTACCACATTTCCCAACTGGATTACATCATGTATAAATCTTTCTTGGAGAAGAAAGATACCCGCAACCAGTCCATCTTGTTCAAAAGAAATTAAATCTCCTACTGTGGTAGAAGTTGACTAAGAAGGTGTGGGGAGAGAAGTTAAAAGAGGGAGAGCAGGACAAGTTGGAGTGGGCCCTTTAAGAAACAGAGGGCATGACCCTTTAGACAGGGCATCCCAGCAAAAACGGGGTGGAGGAAGGGTGTCCAATGGCCAATCTCAGTTTCCTTGATATATAATAATAGAAAGTGCTGTGTTAAGGTCAGAATAATTAGCTGAATCCCTTGCAGTTTTAGACCAGTTTCACACAGTTTAATAATATACTTTTTTTGTTATTCTCAGTTGAACTGGGAGTTTCCTCTGATCTCAAAATATGAGAAGTTCCTCCAGGGGATTCCTTTTAGTGTGCTACTACAAGATCTCATTATTCCCTTAAGGGATTTCCCCAGCAATGTGGGGGTTTACCTTAGCTTGGAAGATTTGAGATTAAGATTTGAGGGGGAGGCCCACCTCTGGGGCAGTCTGTCATGGAGAATCCCCTCAGTGAAAAATTGACCAGAGTGCTCTAAGAAGTTCTTCTGAGAGTTGTCTTGGGGTCTGGGGTCCCTCTCTCAACTTCTTGGCTAGCTTGCTAACTATCACGAGTGAAATTGAGACTGAGGGAATATAATTGAGGAGGTGGCTGGTGTAATGGATAGAACACTGGGCCTGGAATCAGGAGGCTGTGAGTTCAAATCTAGTCTTGGACACTTCCTAGCTGTGTGACCCTAGACAAGTCACTTAACCTGTTTGCCCAACAAAAAGATCCACTGGAGGAGGAAATGGCAGACCACTCCAGTATCTTTCCCAAGAAAACTTCATGGACAGCTATGGTCCATGGGGTCATGACTGAATGACAGCAACAATCTGAGTAAATTGATTTATTAACAAGGCTTGCAGTTGCACAACAGATCAGATCCAAGGCCTAAGGACACTGAAGATAAATTTTCAATGATGAGGAGCTAATGAAGTTACATAGTCTTGAGCTTCTTTGTGATTGGCCAAAGCAGGCCAGAATTGAAGGGGACTGAATATGAGGTAAACCAGGACATTGTGTGGTATTTCCCTGAACTCATCTGAACAAGGCTTGATGGGGATGTAGAGCTTGAGATCCCAAGAAGGATGCTGTTCACAATGTGGAGCTGGTTTGGTTCCTTCAGTTCCTGGCTGAGTGAAGTTCAGAGCTTGTCCTGGAGCCCACACCTCATGGTTTGGCATCATTCCATGTTGTCAGCCTTCTTTCACTCTCTTCTGCTTCTAAGCCAAAGTGGTCATCTCCCTTACCAGTGCATGTGTCCCAGCCTCCTTTGCTTCTGTTGTTTTCTGTGTTCTTACTCTCTCCTTCCCTTCCCATTGGAGTCTTAAAGCCTGACTCAAACACCACCTCTCAAATTAATGAATGAATAACCTTTTAAAAGTGCCTATTTCTGCCAAAACCTAGGCTAAGCGCTGGAGGTACATAGACAGTCAAAGAAGAGCTCCCTTGGGGGAGGTTTCATGGAATGGCCCATGGCTCATCCTTAGGCCGTGGGTAAAGGAGGGAGCGTGAGATCTTTTTCAGTGTTCTTCTGATAGAAGAAACCATTTGAGTTTCTGATATCGAACTACTTCAGAGTTTCAAGGACTTTGAGTGGTGAGGATTTACCCCTTCCAAGAAATGTTTCCTGACCCTCCCTTCTACATGCATCCCTGACCTTGAACATTGTTTGCTTCTCATGTGCTTATTGTGGATTTTTATAATTAATTGTCATGTTCCCCCCCACTAACCTTTCTATGCGAAGACACTCTCTTCAGTCAATGAGTAAACATTTGTTAAATGCCTGTTATGTGTCAGGCACTGTGCTAAACTCTAGGGATACAAAACGAGATAAAAGATAGTTCCTGCCCTCAAGGAACTGATAATCTCATGATGGAGGAGAAAACAAGTAAGCAAATGTGTGCAGGCAAGCTATTGACAGTATAAATAGGAAAGCGCTAACAGAGGGGAGGCCCTGGGATTGAGAGGGGCTGAGGGGTGGCTGCCTCTGGAACACAAGATTCCCATCCCTGCTGGGCGCTGAGTGTCCAGGGCAGTGGTGATGACAGCCTCGGGTACAGCTGGGGAGTGTGGAATAAAAATAAGGGGGCGGTGAGAGTATTAGGAAAGGAGAGAAGAAAATTTTGAAAAACTGTTCACACGTGTTTCATCTATTGTGTGACATAGTTAAAGTCATACTGATTATGTTATTTTCCAAATAAACACACAAAGTGCAAGTTAGAACTGATCAGTGGTCAAGTCTGCTGACAGGTCTTACCAAGCAAGTGTTGGCAGGTGAGCATGAATTGTCAGGAAGTCCAGCATGTGTCAACAGGAATATGTGTGTGTAATGACTTGTTTACCATACCGTACTTTATGGTTACATGACACAATATTGTGTCATCAAAATTTTGTTGCAGGAAACCCACCCACAAATTTACAATAAATTATTCTTAAATTTAAGATGCGTCATTTAAAAAATATACATACATACATACATGCGTACATATATATATATATATATATATATATATATATATATATGATACAAATTTAAAAAAAAATTAAAGGGTTCCAGAAAGTGAGATTTCCAAGGGGACAGAGTAATTTTTTTTTTTAAAGAAGTGGTAGACAGGGTGGCTAGATGGTGCAGTGAATAGAGCACTGGCCCTGGAATCAGGAGGACCTGAGTTCAAATCTGGCCTCAGACACTTCACACAAAAACTAGCTGTGTGACCTTGGGCAAGTCACTCAACCTCAATTGCCCTACCTTCTCCCCTCCAAAAAAAAAAAAAAAAAGAAGTGGTAGACCAAATATGTTTTTTGCTCTAGAAGGCGGGATTTTATGGGACTTAAAAGAAGCCTGGGAGTTTTATAATTCCCAGTGTCCATCCCAATGCTTTTTCAGGGTTTGTTGATGATTAGACTTAATAACTGATTCCAGGCTCGTAAGAGTTCTGGGCTTCAGAGCTTTCCAGTCTCAGTCTCATTCATAAAGAAGTCAAAGAATTCGACCACTTGGGAATAATGTTAATGATTTTTATGAGTTAATCTTGTGGCTGCAACTTTGTTGAACTTGGATGTTGTCTTGGCTTTTAGTCCTGAGAGGGTTGGATTTGCTGGGATGTGTTACCATCTTCAGGTAGTAGTTTGTCCTCTCGATGTTGCAGCTTCTTATATGTTTCCTGTCTCAGTGCAACTGTTAACACTTTTTGATACTGTGTCTAACGTGTGTGTGTGTTTGTGTGTGTGTGTTTGCATGTGTGTTGGCTCCTTCCTGTGTGTGGTATGTTATGTTGGCTTTTGGACTTAGGTAGATAGTTTTGATTGTTTGAGGAGGATTGGTGTAGTCTGGTACTAATTGCTCCTTAAAAGTTAGATAAGATTCTCCTGCAAATGCATCAGGACTGGGAGGCTTTGTTTTTTCTTTGTTTTTTTTGTGATGGTGGTGGGGGGGAGGTACTTTCTTTACAGCTAGATCTGTTTAATGTTCTGAGACTGGGTTTATTTAAGATCTCTATCTGGTTTTCTGTCAGTTTGGATAATTGACTTATTTTGGATTTCTATGCTTTTTTATTCTCGTTTTTTTAAGCATTTAATGTAGAAATATGTTCTGGTTGTTTTTATTCTGGTTTTGTTATGATTGGCTAAATCAGATTGGCTAAAGTTTTTTTTTTATCAATTTTATGTCTTAAAAATAGCTGTTAGTATTAGTTATCAGAATTTCTTTAGGTTTTTTCAGTTTATTTCTCATCTTATTTTTAAGAGCCCCACTTGCTTATTTTAGGTTTGTTGGCTTGCTAATTCTTTTAAATATATGAATTCACCAATCCTCTCCTTTTCTTTTTTGATAAAGTATGTTTTTAGGGATATGATTTTTACTCTTAAGGTTTTCGTTAGCCGCTTCCTAGAAATTTTGGTGAGTTGTTTAAATCTTTATCATTTTCTCATTTCTATGATTTGTTCTTTGACCCACTCGTTATTTATATGAATGTATATGTTGGTATATAAATATAATATTTTACGTGTAGAAATTTATGTTTCCCAATATATTGATGTATGTCCTGTTTCTCCCTTTTTACGTTTGTTTGCAATGTTCCTGTGCTAGCACTTGGGGCAGTTTTCAGAAAGGTTCTGTGCGGTGCTGAGAGAGTGTATGTGTGCATGCATGTAATTACATATACATATGCATTTATGCCTTTGCAGTCTGTCGAGATGGCGCCCTCGCACATCTTAGCTCTCGTTTGCTCGACGGTTTGTTCAGTTGTGTGTATTCTTTTTTGTGTATAGATTTCTGTTCGACTCACCCTGAGAGAGGCCCATTGACGTTTCCTGCCACTCTTGTGTTACTTTGTGTGTCTTCTCAGTGAATGGCTCTTCTATGAATTTTTTAAGTCTAATATTGAATGGGTTTATTGTCTGCAGTTCCTTTGAGTATAAAGTATTGTCCTCGTTCATCTCGTTTTGTTTTGAATGTTCGTTTTTGTTGTGCCTGGTAGCATGATTATAGATCTCGGCATGTTGGCTTGGCTTGGTGCATAGGGAAGTTTCCCAGCGCCTCGTTTTGTTGGGCAGGTGGGCCTCCTGCAAGGCTGTGCGGTTTCCTCCTCAGCCAGTCCTTTACTCTTGTGGGAATTTAGCCCATTCACATTGAAGTTATGACATTTACGAGGGGGTTTCTAACCTCTGTCTCTCTACAATGCTTTGCACTCAGTCTCTTCGGCTATTTTAGCTTAATCTGCTTTAAAGCATCCCTGTTCCTCCCCGCCTCCTTCCCCTCATCCTCAAACCTGCCCTGCGGTTTGTCACTGCTTTCCTGCTTGGGAATCTGGGTTTTCAGAAGTTCCTTTTGCTGGTTCGCTTTTCTCCAGCTTTGTCTTCCCCCTCACCAAGCAGAATCTCCTCGCTCTCTTCTCCTTCACCTGGTTTTGATAGTTCTGTTCTCTGTACTTTCCTGCCAATTCTGGGACAGGGTGTTGTGGTTCCACGTTCTCTGAATCCGCAGTGTTCTTTGTATCGGCAGTTATTGATTCATTTTCCTTTGTCCCACAGTATTGTTCATAGATGCCTGAATTCTTTTACTCGATCTGTAGGACATTTTTCTTTGTTTTTAATCTCTCTCCTATTGTTTTATCTCCTGATCTTTAAGGGTCTTTAAATGAGCTTTCTTCCGCCTGAGAACTTTGGCGATTTCAGTCTTTTTTCTTGATTTCCCCCCATACCCAGGTTCTTACCCCCTCTCTTTTTTTTGATGGGCTCTTCCCCTCAGACCTCCCCCACCCCCAAATCCTGTGTATCCTGCTCCTCTTCTCTCTGTTCCTTAGTTCTCCTGCCCAGCTCTATAGAATGCTGCCTCTCCTTGCTGCCCTTGTCACCTGAGTAGATCTCCAAGTCCCTAAGAGGGAGTGGGGCATGGGCATAGAGTCAGGGGGAGGAGCCCTGGTCAGTTTGTGCAGCTCTGCTGTGGGAAGTCTGGAGGGTGGTGGAAGAGGGGGTGTTGGTGAAGAGGTGAGGTATTAGCCTTCTGCACTGTACCTTGAGTTTTTGCCTTATTTGGGTTCTTGGTGTCTTGGACTGTGGAGACTGCTGAAATGACTTTATTTCTGACTCAGAATTCCTTTTTTGTGGAGGTTTGAAAGGTCATGAGGAGTGGAGAAAATATCTGATTCTCCATCATGCTGGTTACACCACCCAGAAGTCACTGCACTGATTCTTTATGGTGGTTGGCATCTTTTCAGTTGTTCACCTTTCTGGCCTGAACTCCTGAATTGGAGCTTTTTTTTTTTTTTTGGCCAGAGCTAGGCTTTTTAACCTCCTGCTTTTTGGGCAGGGCTTATAAACACCTTTTTAAGTGACTATTGATGGTTCCTTTTGAAAACTGTTGGAAAACTGTTGCTTCATACTCTGGCGATTTTTGTCACAAAATGGACTCATACATTTTTCAATTTCTTTTTTATTTTTGGATGACTATCTTTTATTACAGATGTTTAATCTAAAGATATCTTCCCTCCCCACCTTCTCTCTAGTTTCTTTCTTATTCTAGATGTCTTACTTTTAGTTATGCAAAAGCTTTTTGTTTTTCTATTCAAACTTGTCTTATAATGTTATCTAAATGATGGCTGGTTAGGAATTTTCCCCTCTCCATATTTTTCAAAGATGCAATCTTCTGTTATCCTCCTTTTTAATGTTATGACTTTTACTTTTATACTATTGATTTTTTAGGAATTTATGCTATCTGATTTAAGATTCTGGACTTCAAAGACCAGAGATTTTAGTCTTTAATATTCTGGTCTTTAAAAGCAAAATTGCTATGTTTTCCAAGCAGTTTTGTTGATTAATAAATTCCTTTCCCAGTCATTTGTATTTTGGGATATATTGAATACTAGACTACTGAACACATTTGGTTTTAAATCTTTTCTCCTTCACTGTTTGACTTTTCTGTTTTTTATCTGGTGACATCTCATTTTGGTAAGTGTTGCTTTATGCCGTAATTTGAGATTCAACAATGCCTGAACCCTTTCCCAACTTAACCTTTTTTTCCTTATTTCTTTGGATATTATAGCTGTTTTGTTCTTCCATATAATTTTATTGTTATTTTCTCTATAAAGTGTAACCCAATTAGAATTTTAATATAGCATTAAATGTGTAGATTATTCGGGTTGTATTGCTAACATACCTTTGTGTGACCCACTATGCACATGGAATACCTCTCAATGAGCATCTAGTTCTTTATTTCCACAAAATTTCTGTTCTATTTGCATGTACATGATTGTTTCTTCTGTCTTGGTAAGCTCACTCCTAAATATTTATTACATTTTGTTGTTTTCTTAAATGGTATTTCTCCTTTCTTGTGTGTGGGAGGGTGGGAGGAACAGTAGAGAGGGTGCATTTGAGTGAGCCCGCAAGCTCTTTGGATCCTGGAAGCCTTGGCTCCAGGTCCTCTGCCCAGAACTGCATGGCTCCGTGTCTTGAGCTGGCCAGTTCACTTGCTCTCTGGGCTCTAGGCAGCTTTCTGACATTCTCTGTTTCAGAGAAGGTGGCGACAGTATGCATTAGTGCAGGAAGTTTGCTCATCTAGGTGTTCCCCATACCCCTGAAATACGAGGTTGAATCTCTATTCCTGTATATGTCGTCATTCGCAATGTGTATCACAGAATCCTAGAATGGGAGAGTTGAGAAGGATCTAGGTGGCATTTTAATCCAACCCCCAGAGGAAAGGACGCTTCCCTGTGTCATACCTGACAAGTGCCTTTGCAGCTTCTGCTTGAAGACTTTGAAGAACAGGGAGCTCAAGCCATTCTACTTTGGGGCAGTTCTCCTTGTTAGGAGATGTTTCTTGTCATCCAGCCTAAATTTATCTGTTTGTAACTTGTATCCATTTCTCTGGTTCTACTCTCTTGAGCCAAACTGAACAGGGACTATTCCTGATTCCTTTGGCCACTTCCTAGCTTGTCAGTGCCACTCTTTAGCAGTGGTGTCCAGAAAATCCTGTGTAATGGAGCTTCCCCATGCTAGTGCCTCCTTCTTTTGAAGGATGCAATGATTACTAAGGCCTGGATCATTGAAGCTCCCTTTACTCCTGTATCCTGTGTCTTTGCCCTACTTTTGATCTTTCTCCCAAAGTCGCCAGCTCTTTGATGTTTCTGTCCAGGTAAACTCTACTATACTCTTCACAAAATCACTTCAGTTTGTTCCTCCAGTGACCTTCATCTACATGCTGTCCATTATGATTCAGGCCCTGTGGTCCCTGGATTTCATCACATGGTTATGTTTTCTTAATATACAGTGCTTCCCCAAGTCTGTCCCCCTTGAACTTCTCTTATTTCTTTTCAATAAGGTATACTCATCACATCTACCCTAGGTGTGTGACTTGGAAGTAGGTAGCGAGTGGGAGCTGTTAGTTGGCGCTGGTTCTCCTTTGGTGTGGCTCTGAGGCCTCTTCTCAACCTGGCACCCAGCTTTGTTCTTGAGCCAGAAGGCTTTGCATGATGTGCTTCAGGCATGTCCTGGTACTCAGGATCCGTACAACTGTCTGCCTCCCTGGGCTGACCTGGGCTAGAAATAGAACTCACTGTAATTTTTTTTTCTTGAATTTCCTGATCAAGACTCAGTCTGGTGCATTTTCTAGACAACCTTATTTATGTTCCAAGTGTAGCTGTTGGGTTTGATTCCTGTTTATTCCAGTTTGTCACAATTTTTTTTCCTTCAAATTGCTACCTGACCAGGAGAATGATGTGAGTGGGGTTCCTCACCCCAGACTTTTGCTTGGGATGCTTTCCTGCAAAGTGGCATCACACAGGAGGAGACGGGTGCCATGAAGCGGGGTTTCCTGCACTCGGTGCTCAGGGCTTCTCTCTTAAAGGAAGCCTCAGATGTGAGGGCCGAACAGGAGGACACAGCCCTGGGTGTGCAGGAGCCCCTTCGGATCCTGTGTGACTCCGTTGGACATTGCTAAGGCCTGGGGGAAGGAAAACACTGAGCTCTTTCTAATGTGTCTGTAGACGGGGGAGCAGGGAACCAGGCCTTCTAGGAAGCCATTGAATTTGCAGCCCTTGTGTGACACCTTCCAGGTTGGTATTATTGGGCTAATTCTCTTACCAGTTCTCCAAGTGATCCTTCCAATGTTGGCATCCCTCCATAGTGAAGAAGTTCTGTGTTAGTTCTTCCCAAGGCTGGTATAAAACATCAGCCTCAAATGTTTTCATCTTTAAACCTCCTTCAATGATACTAATTTAATGACAGAAAGTCAAAGCTTTTAATGTCTTTTTCAAGTATTGGTGACTTGGGGTTTGCCTAATGTCTTTAGCTACAGCTGGAACATTAGTGAAGGCTTACAAATGAAGGGTGTGATTGCTGCGCTCATCCTAGAACCCCAGTCACAGTTTGTGCTGCGCTCATGTTCATGATAAAGTGCCAATAAAATTGATGATGAAGATCCCCAAACCAGGCAAGGTCGAGATTCCAGTTTATATTGGTCTTCATACTTTCTTCCTAGAAGGGAGGCATATCCAACATGAAAAGATCTCAGAAGCAGTTAAGGACACCTTTAATCGTCTGACTGCCAAGCATTCGGAATATTGGAATTGTAGCAGCTCATTGGCTGCTTTTGTAATTGAAAGAGGTAAGTCTGATTGGAGGACGGAGATAGAAAGGGAAAGACAGAAAGTGTCCTGTCTTATTCTGCCTAATTAAGTCATAGACTGAACTGTAGTTCAGTGACATGTTGACAGATAAATCTGGGCTTCTGCCCCATGGTGGCACTCACCGCCCTTTAACTCTCTGTCCTGCGGGACCACCCCCCAGCATTGTTGCCATCACTGCCACTGTCACAGTTAGCAACAATGAGGACGAAAGGGGCAGTAAGGGGAAGGGGAGCCACAGTCTGATGGAACCAAAATTAGGCCATGGACTAACTTGGCAAGTCTTAGACTTTAGAGGGCTAGAAGACCAAATGTGTCAGACCTGCTGAGACATCCTGGCCCACAGGTTTTGAGTAGCTTGTAGAGCTGATCCAGCCGGTCTTATAGAAAAATACGAAACCATCTTATAATCATTCTGTTTTCCTCATTTTAAACTGAGGGGAACAATTCCTGTTTTTGAAAGGTTGTAAAGGTTGAAATAATGTTTGCCTTGCCTCCCATGCCCTTCCAGCTTTGTTGGGAAGTGTCTCCAATTTGCAGCCTTTTTCATAACTCCTCTGAGGCCAGTTTTGTTCATTTCCTATTTTGGCTTTGTTAAGTCTCCTAGAAATAGATGAGCCCCAGAAATAATGAAGTATCGGAGCGCAGAATAGGTACGAAGGATTAATTACAGAGATGGCGGTGTCAGACCTGCGCCCTGTTCTCAGAGAGCTTTATGGAGACAAGATACCATGTGAAGCACTAATTGCTCAGTTCTGTGGCACCCACTTGAATAGTGGCAGAAATTCAGAGAAGGATGCCTTGAGGTCTGGAGTACTTAAGCAAGGCTTAACAGAGAAGTTAAGTCCGCTTTGGCCTTGAGAGACACATAAGACCAAGTGCAGTGTTAAACACCTGTAATCCTAACTGTTGGAGAGGCTAAGGCTGGAAGATTTATCAAGGAGGGGAGTCCTTTGCTGCAGTGGGTTAATAAGGTGAGGAAGTATTTGCATGAAATCTGACTTTAGTGTGAGGAGCGCCCCCAGGTTGCCTGAGGAGAAGTGTGTCAGCCCAGGGAAGTTACTATGCTGATCGGTAGGTTTGGTATAGATAGTCAGGAGAGGAAAAGACGTTTGAAAAGGGAGAGTAGTATCAAGGAAAAGCCCTGTTGTGAGAACACGAGGCTTCACTCCAGAGCTGATGGTGCAGGTGGAAGTGGTAAACAGTCGAGTGAAGGTGAGAGGAACCACGGACTGGAAGCTCTCTGGTAGGACAGGAACTCCTGGACAGAGAGACCCTGTCAGCTGGGACTACCAAAGGGCCACGATGCTGGAGTTTTGTTCTGGCTTAACAAACAAAACAATCCCACACCCAGCACAGTGGCTCGTGTGTAGCCTTGTACAGACGATACAAGTTGGCTTTGCAGAGAAGGGCGCGTATGTGTGCGCGTGCATTCATATTAAGCATATTTTCACATTGGTGTGTTAGTACTAACAGCTAGAAAATGTGGAGGAAGCTGGTTTTTGGATTATTAGTCTGCTCCCGATAGGGAGAAGTGTTGAAAATGGTAGAGAATGAGGAAGATGAGGGTGGAGAGGGAAGTTGAAGCAGTGTGTGAAAATATTGTTTGAGGAGTTTGTTAGTGGAAGGAAGGGTGGCCTACCCAGGCCAAGGAAAAGGCTTTTCAACATGGAGAAGGCCTGCATATGTTTGTTGTTTTTTAAAAATTGTGTATTTGCCTTTATTTGAGTTTTTTTGGGTGTTTTTATTTTTTTAATTAGTTTATTTTTCAACATTCTCTTCCATAAGATCTTGAATTTTGCATTCCCCCCCAAGATGGTGTGCAATCTGATGTAGGCTCCACTTGTGCATTCATATTAAACGTACTTTCACGTTGGTCATGATGTAAAGAAGAATTAGAACTAATGGGAGGAACCACGAGAAAGAAGAAACAAAAGATAAGGAGAGCAGATAGCCTGCTTTCAAACTGCACGGTTCTTTCTCTGGGTGTGGATGGCATTTTCCATCAGGAGCCTTTTGGAGTTGTCATAGATCCTCGCGTTGCTGAGCAGAGCAAAGCCTATCAAAGTCAGTCATCTCACATCTCACAGTAATTGTGTGCAGTGCTCTCCTGGTTCTGCTCACTTCACTCATCATCAGTTTATATACGTCTTTCCAGGTTTTTTCTGAAAACCACCTGCTCATCATTTCTTAGAGCACAGTAGTATTCCACCACATTTGTATACCCCAGCTTGGTCATCCATTCCCTAACTGATGGACATAAGCCTGTGTATGCTTTAGGGGAAGGAGATGATGTTGCCCAACCCTACCTCTTTCAGCAGAATGCTGTATTTGGCAACGGTGAGACCTGGTTTCACATCTTGCCTCAGACACTTATCATGGGTGACCTTGGGCAAGTCACTTCTGCCATAATTTCCCTTATCTGTTAAATGGAAAAAACTAATACCTACCTCCTCGAGTAGCTGTGAGGCTCCTGTGCATTAATGTATATAAATAAATAACCTCAAAGCCTCCAGAACATGGGCTTTTTGCTCTGATTGTTATCAGTAGCAATGGTGAGGCTTATGTCTGTCCTCCCCTCAGGGATGCCTCCTAATTAGATTGGTGAGGACACAGAAGCCAGACTCACAGGGCTCACTGTTCTCCCATCTTCTTTGGCTAGTTTATTTGACACATTTTAAACATGTAGGGGCAGTGGGAAATCGGAAACAATGCATCCAAAATTGTGGATCCTTAAAGTATTTGATGTAAATTCAAGGGAAGAGAGAGCCAAGAAATGAGCTTCTGTTGTTGACATGTCCCTTTTCAGCTGGACAGCATGAAGTTGTAGCCGTGGGCACGGGGGAGTACAATTACAGCCAGTGCATCAAGCCGGATGGACGTGTGCTTCACGACACCCACGCTGTGGTCACTGCCAGGCGCTCTCTGCTCAGGTGAGGCCAGCCTCCCATGGCGGGGTGCTCGTTGTCTTTAGTGTGGCCTGGGGGCTCCGGCAGGGCCCGGGAGGGGGCAGGAGGAGTCAGGCCAACTCCTTTGTTACCTCACTCGGCCTTTCCTGTCACGTGGGGGGCCACCTCCAGGCTGTGGTGGCGGAGGGGGGTGATCATCCTGGCTCCTGCTGCTCAGCGGCTCCCTAGGACCCTAGGAAGGACCATCTTTGCAGCTGAGGCTCCTAAAAGAGTTCTTAGCACAGTCAGAGCACCTGGTGAGGCATGGAAGAGGCCGCTTTGTTTTTCGTTTCAATGCTCTTTACATCATCACTCACTTTGGTTGCTGTTTCTCTTTTTTTAATGGCTTTGACACTTCATTTTACACTTGTCCCAGATGTGACACGTTCATTAAAATCAGTTTATTCTCCCATGTTATTTTCCATTCTGAGCTCACATTAATTACCTTCTCATTTAACTGCTGTTGCCTTTTAGAAGATTTTCCCAGTAAAAGTGGTTTTTGGAGAGGCTGTATTTCAGTTTTAGATCTGCCTCCTCAAGATGATGTTTTCATGCCTGAGCCTGACATGTTGAGCAGGGTAGGAGCTGCTCTGTCTAGGGCAGTCTGCCTGTCTGTACCCTCATGGGCATCTGCCTTTGCTACAGGAAAAAGCCCTTTGTGGCCTCTGGCAGCAGAGAGGCAGACCCCTGGCTCTCCCAGACAGGTGGCAGGGAGAGGGGGCCGGGGGCAAAGGAGCTTGTCCTAACTAAAAAAGGCCATTTTTACATGAAGGCTATGGTGGGGCAGAGGGGAAAACTGGTGTGGAGCAAGTGAGGGTGGGGTGGATTTTACGTGGAGAGGGCGTGGGAGACAGATGAGCCAACTGACCTAGCGACGTGCTAGTTCTGGGGCAGACACAGAGCTAAGTGTGCCATGGCACCTGCCTCGTGGACTGGGATTCTGCGTGTGGACAGCATGAAATTGTTACACAGTGCTTTGGAAGATCTGGGAAGGGAAAGTCCAAGCCCTCCTGGGCTGGGCTTCGTGGAAGGTGTGAATGGGATTTCACCCTGGAGTTACTGAAGGGGGTGAGCACTGAGTGTGGCTGCTCAGCTCAGCTCAGACCATGCAGGAGTGTGGAGGACTGAATGATGGACTCGGGAGGCTGGGCCTCGCTCACATGTCCCGCACACGCACACACTGTGTCCCTGGACAGCTTCTTCCTCCTGAGCGTTTCGCTGCTTTATTTTAGGTACTTCTATAGACAGCTTCTGCTCTTCTATAGCAAAAACCCTGCTATGATGGAAAAATCGATATTCTGTACTGAACCAGCTTCGAATCTCCTCACTTTAAAGCAGAATATCAGCATTTATCTGTATTTGAACCAGTTGCCAAAAGGATCTGCTCAAATTAAGTCTCAGCTGTAAGTATTTTTCAGGTGTTAGCATGTATTTTAGAAACGGTTGTTTTGGTAACCAGAAGGTTTTCCTCTTGAACAACCCAGAGTAATCTCCATCTCTCCTCAGACATGATTGATGACTTGTGAGCTGTAGCGGCCCTAAGTTCTCTCCTTGGCTGCCCCTGAGAAACTGGTCCCTCATTCCTACCTCTGTGATCCCTACTGCTCTTGCTACTACAATTTCTACTACTACAATAATAACTGAAATGCCCCCTTACCCTTCTCATTGCAGCAAAGACCTCATGCTGCAGGTTGCAAACCCCTCCCTGCCCAAGGGGCTGAGGGCCCTGTGCTTCCTGTTGTGGTCACAGCCAGCCTGGGGGGGCAGCGGGTTCCTGTAGCCTTCATGATAGTAAAGGCTCAGGAAGATAGCTGGGGTGACTAAATCTGTCTAATGAGAGAGGGAGAGGTTCACAGTTGCATCCTGTGGATTCCTTGTTTTGGGGCATGTGCTTTCAAAGTAACCCCCTTGCTGTTCTCTTTTTAGACGTCTCAATCCTCGCTCCTTATCTGCATTTGAAGCTAATGAGGAACTGAGTCTCCACGTGGCGGTGGAAGGCAAGATTTACCTCACAGTTTACTGCCCTGCAGAAGTGGTTAATCGAGTGAGCAGCATGTCCTCCAGTGACAAGCTGACCAGCTGGGAAGTGCTCGGAGTGCAGGGAGCCCTGCTCAGCCACTTCATCCAGCCCATTTACGTTAACAGTATACTCGTGGGTAAGCACAGGGCTTGGAGGCCTTCTGACGAGCCTCAAAGCAATGCAGACCCGTGACTAGTTAAGAGTTCAGCAAACCTTGATTAGGCATTCACTGTGGGCAGGAACAATGTAGTGACTTTAGTGTTGCAAGTCTTGGGTGTTCGCAGCAGGAGTGCTGCCTCTGGGTTGTGAGGCCCAAGCCTGAAAACCCCAGCCCAGCAAATAAAGGGTCATTTATAGGAGCTGGCCACATGTGTTAGGTTTGGAGTCTCTGCTTTCGTTCAAACTCTTTCATTTTTTGTTTCTTTCTTTTAAAAAGTTCTGTAGATGCCTTTGTTTTTACAGCACAACCTTTCCTGAATGTTCTTCCCTCCGCCTTCTTTTGTAAGGACGGAGACAGTTAAGCACAGATAAGTGATCCAAGTTTGGCTTTGGCCACACAACGTAGGTAAGCTTTCTGCCTCTCTGCCAAGAGGAACGGCCACATTTCCTCGTGTCTTCTCAGGCTCCCTTTCTTTTGGAAGGGAGCAGAATGAACGCTTCCTTGAAGCTGATCACGTTTGAGGCTAGCATGGGGGGCTCTGGCCCTCTGAAAAGGAAGAAGGGGGCAAGCTGCAGATTCCCAGCTCTGCGGAGGGAGGGCAAGAAAGAGAAAAGTGTCCAGCCTTAAAGAGAAGATGCTTAGGCTGCATCCTAGGAAGCACTCTTGAGTGTCAGTCATTAGACATCAGAGCAAACTACGGAAGAAATGAATTCCTGAGGCATGCTCGGAACAAAGAATGTCATTGTCAGGGTTTGAATGAAAAGCCCTCCCTTCCTTGGGTCCCTTGAGATCTTCTAGATGGATTCTTCTGCATTTAGTTCTGTGATTGGTCTTTGTGATTTGATTTCTAGCAAGCACTGGGGACATAAAACCAGCCATGCAGCGGCACAAGTCATGGCTTTATTTCTTGTTTCTTGGCATCCTGGAGAATATTAGAGTGAATATGATGCCATCATTCCCTCTTCCTCAGAAGGGATCTGGCATGGCCTGCCTTCCCAGGAATATGAAAGCGGCATCCTCTGTCCCTTCCTTTCTCTCTTCTCTCTGTCTCTCCCCGCCCCCTCCCCTCTGTTTTCTTCTTGTTGCAGGGAGAGCCACAGCCATTCTGTTGCAGGGTGGGAGGCTGCAGCATTCCTGCAGGAATCGTGCCCCTGGCAACTGATCCCTTGCCAAAGAACAAATCTGTTCTCACATCTCTGTGTTTTAGGTGTTTGGAGCAAGTTACCACATTCTCCTTTGCCAGGCCTCTCCTTTGTGGTTGTTTGTCGGGAGCCTCCGCATTAGATAAGCCACTCAGATCTGCGCGGGAAGCTCCCCGTGGGATTGTCTCCTCTTGTGGATTGTCTTGCTCTGCTTGCGCAGTCCGTCCCAAAACACTGGCTGGTGCAGTGCCCACATTGTACACCTGGGGGCTCCCCTCCCACACTTCTGGAAAAGGGTTTTGTTGTTTTGTTTTGTTTTGTTTTAAACTTTATACATGTTTCTTGACCTGGTTTGGGGTAGGAAGATGTTAGATGTGAAATCCAGATAAAAGGTCTTCAATGCATCTTCTGATGCATTTGTCCCTAGGCATTTGGAAACCATGCAGCCTCATAGACATTTTTGTGCTTTTCTCTGAAACAAGGGTCTGCCTCACTAACACCAGTATTCTAGTAATGTTATGGTCTGGCTGGGCATCATGGAGTACCATAGCCCACAAAGGATTGAAGGTGAGCATTGCCCAGGAGGCAAGAGAGCTGTGTGGGAAGCTTGAGCAAACTGCCACATGTCAGCAGTGGGGAATTAGGTGGATTTCGTCAGAGACGTGTGCCCGGAAGAAAAATGTGAGTTTGGCCAGGTAGGGAGAGTGAAAGGTGGCTGATGCTGCTTTGGGCCTGTTTGTTGTAAAGGGAGCCTGCAGAAGGCTCCTAGCGTGTTTCTGGACCTCCTGTGCCAGATTGAATTCGTGGACAGGAGCCCAGAGGGTGGATGGGCTTTGCTCTGAGTCATCCAGAGGGATGCCCATCAGAATGTGGTCGTGGCTGCATTGGGATGTCAGCATGCAGTAGCAGTGGGAGCCGCAGCAGAGGGTGTTTTGTGCTGTGCCCCCTGCCCGCCCCTGCCCTGACTCCAGCCCTTTTCCTCACAGCCCCAAGTTCCACATGCAGAGCTTTGCATCACATATCTGAGGAGTTCTCTGGCTTGGGCCAGAACCCACCTCCTTCTGGCTCCTCCAAGATAGTGGCTACACAGTCTTTCATGGGCACCTAGGACAGTGTTCATGAAGGGATCTCCTGCAGTGTGATCTCTCAGAGTTGGTTTTCTTATCTGTATCAGGTGCTCACCCACCAGAGCTTACATGTGAGTTTATGTGCTGAGGCAGTGGTTCTTGGTCTTTTTTGGGTCATGGAACCGCTTGGCAATCAGGTGGAGTCTACAAACTCCTTTTTGTTGCAGTGGAGCAAAATACACGGACTTGCAAAGGAAACCAGTTCTGCTGGAGTACAGTTACCAAGATTGAACAAAACAAAACAAAAAAACCAGTTTCTGTACCCAGATTAAGAACCCCTCCCTTAAACTCTCTGAATCATTCTATCTGCCAGGTTAGAGCTTGGGGCTTGGAGAATTCCTAGGAAAGCTCTTGGGCAGGTCCCTAGATTAGACTGGGATCTCCTTGGGAGCAGAAATGGTGTTGTGTCTTTCTTGGCACAGAGCCTGGTGCTTAATCAGTGCTTCCTGACTGACTGACCCAACCATCAGCCCACTTTCTCAGCCTTAATTTTCCTAACTATTTTTCATATATTCTGCATTGGACTTAACACCCATCATCCTAGTTCAGACTGTCATCCTGTCTTACTTAGACGGTTACAGTGGCTTCCTAATTGGTCATCTTGCTTTGAGCCTCTCTCCATCCAGTTTGTCCTCCACCAGCTGCCAGTCGCTGTACCCACAGTGCCCATTTGACCATGTTAGGCCCCTGCATGAGAAGCCTCAGCAGTTCCCTGGATCCTTTACAATATGATACAAACTTCTCTGTTGGTATTTTAGGGCCATTCAGCATTTGGCCCCAGCCTGTCTTCTAGTCTCCTTTACACCCACTCTTTGGACAAACTGGCCTCCTCACTGTTCTCTTTTCACAACCTTGCAAGTCCTTTGCCCTCTGTACCCTCTGCCTGGGCAGGTGGCTCCCTCTGTCTGCCATACTCGCTCCCCCACCCCTGCCTTAGAGCTGCTGGCTTCCTTCAGGGGTCAGTTCCAGTGGCCACCTCCCCCATCCTGATACCCCGTGCCCCCAAAACCACCTTGAATTTCTTTCGTGTGACTTTTTAATTTGCTATGTCTTGTGGGTTGATTTCTCTTCCCTTTCATCTCCCCAAAGAATGAATGCTCCCTGCGGGCAAGGCCTAGCACATTGTGGGCACATAAGAATGTTCGCTGAATTAAATTAACTTCCAGGGTAACTGGAGGCTTGTTCTGTCTGAGCTCAGGCATGGTGTCTCCTCCCTCTCTGCACTTGTATAAGCTGTCCCTGTGCCTGAGATGCAGGCCCTTGTCTACTCTGCTTTCCCGAGCCCTGTCCTTCCTTTGAGATGCTGATGCAGTGCTGTCTTCTCTGTGCATCCTTCCTTGACCCCTTCTTCCACCTGTGCATACACGCACACTTTGTTCTTCCCCCTCCCCAAGCTGTGCTGGTCTCACTTCGCTCAGTCCCTGTGGTGTGTTCCCGAGAGAGTGTAAGTGTCCTGAAGGTAAGTCCTGTTTCCTTTTTGTCTCTGTATTCCTAGCCTCTAGCATGGTGCCTCACAGTAAGTGCCTAGTTTATGGTTGAATTTAATTGAATCTATGATTTCAATGGTGTGGGCTGCAATGAATTTACTAAATAACAATTGCCAAAAGATGGCCAGTTTCTTCCTTTTTTGTTTTTTAATACTGCTTTTGGCACTCAGAGAGTACCCTGGGCTTTTTGTCTTTATCTGGTGGAACATCTAAGGCCTCTATCCCTTCTGGATTCCTTGGGATTTATGACTATAGGGCATCTGTTCTGGTCAAGAGGATGTAGAAGGCTGCTAGAAAACTGGGGAGGTGGGGTTGAGGGAATCCTAGGGCAGAGGGCAGATGAATGAATTGTATGTCTTATTTCTAGCCATGTTAGCCAATACTCAGTACATTTTGATGGTTCTTTGCTCCCTCTGTCTGGCATTTAAAGCCCTCACAGCCTGGACTCAACTTCCCTCTCCAGTCTCTTCCTACCTTCTTCACCTCCACGCCCCCTGGATCCAGCTGGCCCAGCCTACTGCCTGTTCCTCACATGCGGTGCTTCATCTTTCCTCTCTGTACCTCTGTGCTAGCCGTGGCCCCTGCTTCCAGTGGTCTTTCCTTCCTCCTTTCCACCTCTTAGAATCCTTGAATTAGCTTCCGCAGCACCTCGTGCCTGAAGCCTGCCCTGGCGCACTCCCCTCCAGGATGCCCTTGTCTTCCTTTGGTACATGCTGTGGATGTGCTTCTTTGGGTTCCATGTTGTTTCCCCCATTAGACTGGATGCTCCTGGAGGACAGGACCTGACTCACTTTTGTCTGCACCCTCAGTGCCTAGCACAGTGCCCGGCTTGTATGGTAGTGCTTCAGTGGTGGTTGATTGTGTGTTGCCTGCCCATTCTTGTTTATACAATGTTTTCTCCCTTTCTAGGGGATGGAAGCTGCGCTGATACTAGAGGATTAGAAATAGCCATAAAGCAACGTGTTGATGATGCACTTACTTCCAAGCTGCCCATGTTCTATCTGGTCAATAGGCCTAACATTAGCTTAGTGCCATCTGTGTATCCACTTCTGAAAGACTTGGAATGTAAATCCCTGAGTCTGAATTGGGCACAAGGGGACATTTCTTTGGAAATTGTAGATGGAAGAAATGGAAAAATCACTGAGAGGTGAGAATCTTTAATTTCTTCCAAAAGTTATGTATTAAACCAAGAAAGTTGATTTTCAATTCCTATATCAAGTTTTGTGTGATGAGTATCGTAGATGGTAAATGATGAAATACCTACATGCTTTTTCTTAGTAATCTCTGGCCACTCCCAGCCCTGCAGAGTTAAAAAGGTAGTGTCCCTTGGGGCACTTTATTTCTGAAATGTGTCATTAACACTAGATGTATAGTATCATCTTACACATCTTTTCTTCAGAGTTTCTGCCTGCATTATTAGAAAGTGCTACATAATTGTAAAAAACAAAAACAAAAAATGGTACCATTTTCTTTTCTAGAACAACAACTAGTTTTAAGACTGTATTGGAGTGAAAATGTTCTATAGCAGGCACCAGGTTAAGTACGCAGCTTGATTTCCTGTTAGATGACGCTATGTACTCTGGAAAACAATGTGCCTTTTGCATGTGAGATTTCTCTTACAATGACATATGACGTGCAGGTTCCCTCAGATAAGACCACCCAGGCAGAAAGCAGAAGGCTTTAGAGGGGCATGAGAAATATCAGTTGTTTCTGAAAATAGAATGTGAGCTCCTTGAGGGCAGGGCCTGATTTTTACCGTTCTTTGTGTCCTCAGGACTTATCCCCGTTCCAGAGCAAACACTTTAATAAGGGCTTCAAGCTGGTTTAGAAACATGGGAAGCCTGGGATGGTTCTGAGGGAGTGGCCAGCTGGAGTCTTTGATAGAAATGTAGAAGTCTCTGCCAAAGTAACTTGAGCTGAAATCAATATTTTTCCTCAGCTCAAACTTGCTGCTTCTCCAGGCTGGATGTGCCTTTGTAGAAGGTTTTTGGGAAATGGATGAAAAGCCTGATGAGCTTTCCCCAGTCCTTTCCCTCGTGCATTTAGGGGCCCTCCCTTGCTCTCCCCTGCCTCAGGCATCCCAAGGAAGCTTGAGGTTTTCCTGTCCCAGACTCTGTCAGCCCCTGCCCATGTTTTCTGTTGTACAAGCTTCATAGCTTCTATAAACTTTGATCTCCTGGCATCCTTCATAATGGTGTATCACTTCAAGGCCTCCTGTGCCCCGTCCAACATTCCTGTGGGGCAGCCCCCCCAGCACTGGCCTTCTGATCACACAGCTGATGAAGATGGAGGCAGGAATCGCACCCTTGTCTCCTGGTTCTGAGGCCATGTTGCTCCTGCCCTCTTCCAGGGTAGGGGATGAATGAGAGTGCTGGTGCTCTCATCTTTTAGAAACTTCTTTTCAGAAGGGTTATGCTTAACTCAGAAGCCCCCTCAGATGAATCTTGGGCCCTTTGGATTTCACACAGTGAAACAGTGGTCCGTCAGGGTCTCAAATACAGAACCTGGCCTGACTTGGACAGGAGGATAGAGGGAGGTCATTAGCTGGTGCATCCTCACAGGTCCCCCCCTCCCCCATTATAACATGTCTTCCGGGACCAAGGGCATCAGGTTACTTTTCTCTTTGAAGAGGGCTGCTAGAGGACTGTCCTTTCCAGTGCCCCTTGTAACTTGGAGGAGGGGGGCACTGTTTTCCTGAATGCCCAGCTTGCTCCCATTGCCTTCTTTGGAGACTGCAAGATGTAATGGAAAGCATCCCCAGACTGGACACAAGGACACCTGGCTTGCTGTTTCTTCCCATGGTGGCCCTGGGCAAGTTGTCTCCCCTCTAACCCTTCACCTCCTTGTTTTGTTTCTGGTTACCTCACAGAATTGTGGGTAGGAAATTCCATGAGCCTCTGTGCTCCCATAGTACTCTGTGCTTGGCCCTGTGGGGACATTGCAAAGCTCAGTGACATGGACCTCAGCCCTGCCTGGACACCAGGGCTCCAGCGGGCAGTTTTATCTGTCCTGCCCGAGCCTCTCAGGGCTTAGTGACACTGCGTCTGTTTTTTGCTCTTTTAAATTCTTTAGTTCTCTAGGTAACCCCAGTAGATGAGAAAGGGAGTTCCACTTAGCTCAGGAGCTCTGCAACCTTTGGACCAAGCCATTCCACCTCTCTGGGGCAACATTTCTTCATCAATGAAAAGAAGAGTTGGATTAGTAATCATAGCTAGCATTTCTAGAGCAATGTAAGGGCTGCAAAGCTCTGTGTATATCTTATCTCATCTGATCACACAGTACCCCAAGGAGGCTTAGTGTCAGAGAGCTTGTCCAGGCTTTGATACAGGGTTTGAATGCCAGTCTTTCCCTGCCTCCTCCTCATCCACTCACTGCCTAGCTGGATTAGATTATAGAATCTCTTTCACCTCCAACCCCCTACCATCCTAATCCTGTCATCTCATTCTGAAGTTGCACATGCCATTTGAGCAACAGTGTGATGTCTTGGATAGAGGTGGCCTTAGCGTTTGGAAAATCCAGGTCCATGTCCTATCTACCTTTGTGACCCTGGGCAAGTGACTTAACTTCTCAAGGGCCCCAGGCCACTTCCGAAGATTGTGACTTGTCAATGTTCCCTCCTCTCTAGGGAATCCACTGTTGGAACCCCTTCTTCAGCCCTCACATACCATGCCCATTATGGTATGAGATCAGACTGACCAGTGCTTAGCCATCCAGGTAGAGGTTCCCCTCTTTGTGCATTTTTCCCTCTGGCTCCATGCTTGTAATGTTAAAAGGATCCCTCTACCTTGCAGGAACCCTTTCCAGGCATTCAAGGCTATGATATTGAGGCCATGTCTGCAGCCAGAGAGGGTAGCGATGGATGGTGCTGCTGTGCTGCCTTCCCTAGGGTTGCTGGCGGAGGACTTGGCCCCAAGATACTCTGTGGGCATGTAGGACGGCAGGAAAAACAAAACAAGAGTTCTGCACTTCTCCAACCTGGGACCTGACTCCTTTCTTGATGGGAACAGATAAACTGGATGGGGTGAACCCTCAGAGAACCCTCTAGAAAGGGTGTCTCCCTGGCTCAGCCACACCGCTCTGTGGTAATGGAGGAAACAGGCCGAAGGCGATTCAGACATTCCTAGATTTTTACGGTGCTGGACACCCTGGTTTTACTTGGGTTTCTCAGATCTGTATGTTTGATATCTTATCATGCTACAAAGAAACAGGCCCAGGAAAAGACATGGAATGGTGGCATAAGTTTCCTTTAGGAGTCCTTGCCTCAGCAGTGCTAGAGCAACCATGAAATGTTTTCAAGTGTCTTACGGGTATGTTTGTTGCCTCAGCCACAGACAGTTATTGAACTTGTCAGTAGATGTTAGCAGAATTAATTTAATCCTTTGATCAGTCACGAGGTGGTTGTTTATTTCTCCTCCACTTTAGTTCACCCTTCAAAAGTGGTGTATCGATGGCGAGTCGTCTTTGTAAGGCTGCGATGTTAAGTCGCTTTAATCTGCTTGCCAAAGAAGCGAAAAGAGAAGACTTGCTTGAAGCTAGCACTTACCATGCTGCCAAGGTGAGAGCAATGGAAGGGACTGGCCACTCTGTGTGGGGTTTTTTTGTTACATTTTAAGTTCCGAACTGTCTCCCTCCTCACTAGAGAAGGCCTCCATTTGACACAGATACCTCTCTCTACCTATAGGTAAATACGTGTGTGTGTATAATATATATACACACAAACTCACATATATATGCACACACACATCCATACTCTGCATGCTTCTGTTTATCAGTTCTTTCTTTCCCTGGAGGTAGATAGCATCTCCCTTCATAGGCCCTTTGTAGTTGATTCAAATACTTAGAATACTCAGAATAGCTTAGTCATTTACAATTATTCTTTGAACAGTTTTGCTGTTAGTGTACACAGCATTCTCTTGGCTCTTCTCATTTCACTCTTTACTAGTTCATACAAGTCTTTCCATCTTTTCCTCAAATCAGCCTGCTCAGCCTTTCTCACAGTGCAGTAGCATTCCATCACAATCATGTACCCCAATATATCCTTCCCTGATTTTTGGGCATTGCCTCAATTTCCAGTTTTAAGACACCACAGAGAGAACCGCTGTAAATGTTTTAAGAACATACAGGTTCTGATCACCTCAGGAAACAGGCCTCATAGTGGTATTGTTGGGGCTAGTGGTATACACATTTTGATAACTCTTTGGGCATAATTCTAGATTGCTCTCTAAAATGGTTGGATTAGTTCACACTTCCACCAACTGTGAATTAGTGTCCCAGTTTTTCCATACCCAGCTTCAACATTTGTCATTTTCCACTTCTGTCATTTTAACCAGTGTGATGTGAGATGAAATCTCAAGGTTGTTTTAATTGGCATTTCTCTAATCAATAACGATTTAGAGCATTTTTCATATGAATATATATGAAATATGCATATAGCTTTGATTTGAAAATATGCATATAGCTTTGATTTCTTTATCCAAAAACTGCCTGTTCAGATCCTTTGAACATTTATTGATTGGGGAATGATTCATATATTTGAGAAATGAAGCCTTATCCAAGAAACTGTCTATAGCAGTTTTTCCCCAATCTTTGCTTTCCTTCTAATCTGGGCTGCGTTCGTGGTTATTTGTACAGACCTTTTTTATTTTAATGTAGGCCTAAATATAAATAAAAGATTTTAAAGCTCAGATGGGAATGAGAACACAGGCACAGATTGAGTGGAAGACTCACCGTGATTATTAGCGAACATCTTTTGAGTGACACACATCGAGATGTGACTGTGTAAAATAATGAGGTGATTCTTTTAAACCAGCATTTCAAATTCAGTGAACACTGAGGAGTCTGCTTGATTCGAGGCACCGTGTTGGGCCCTGGAGGGAAACACATCCTTGCCCTGTCAGCGCTGCCACTTAAGAGTCATTAATTAAAGCAGGAAGGGACTCTGGAGGTCATTGTGCCCAAGCCTTTCATCTTCTAGATGAGGACACCAAAACTCCAGAAGGTTAGTGACCTCTGGGTCACATACACACTAAGGAAAGGCAGGTTTTGAACCTGAGTCTCCAGGGTCCAAATCCAGGTTCATACCACCGTATCAGATAGTGTCGTACGATAGGGATAGATCAGAAAGTGTAGAGATAATTGCTGATAAAATAATTTACATAAATTACCTTGTTTGATCCTTATAAAAGGCCTTGAGAGGAAATTGTTACAAGTTCTGTTCTCATTTTAAAGATGAGGGAACTATAATGGAATTGAGCGCTTATGTAACATGCATTGTGCTCACACAACTAGTGAATGCGGAGGCAGAATCCAAACCCAGGTTTCTTCTAACTTAAAAGCCCAATTCCTTGTTCTCTACATCCATAGCTTGCTAGCGTCAAGAGGCCTCTGATACTCAAGTGCAGCCCCAACCAGACTAAAATGTCATTGGGAAATGTTTAACAAAATAAATTAAAATGTAAAACAACTGAGATAATGCTAATCTGTGGCTTTCTAAGTCAGTATGTGGCCTTCTGGTATCTGTTTCTGTTTGCATTTGACACCCCTGTTTCACATAATATACATGATTATAATGCAGAATATTTCATAAGTACAGTAGGGGCCATCATGGAAGCCCTTCTCGGATGCCTTCTTGTGAGAATGAAGGTGACCCTGGGTTTTTGAAGGTTATGCCACTTGAGTTTAAACTCTGGCAGGTTCTCCAGAGCTGGAAAAGGTCCAGTTTGGTTCTGGTGACAAACTGAATCTGCCGTCTGAAGCTCACCGTGGCTGGTTTGGAGGGGCTCGTTGCCAGGAAGTTGGCCGTGTTTTGAGCGCTGACGGGCTTTTCTACTGTGGTAACGGCAGGATGGTGAAAAAGAATAGAGGGAGTCGTTCACAGCTCCTAGAGAGCATGGAGGAGATCATTTGCTCTGGGGGAGTGGCTGGTGACTAACAAGTTTATGTATTGGAAAACTGAATCACACGAATGTTGACATTTTTGCTGAAGAACCGAGCCTGGAAGACAAGGAAGTTGCATCTACGAGGAAGTGCGCTGCACAGGTTTTCCTTGGAGAGGGATTTCCTGTAGAGGAATTGATTTGATCCTGTACCCAAAGGCAACAAGAGCATCTGGAGTTCGTGGTCCTCCAGCCTTGAGTCTTCGTGTTTAGCACAAACAAAAAGAGCATCATGAAAATCGCTGCACCTTGTGCAGGCACCTGCTGTGAAGAATGGAGAAGAAGGGAAATAAAATGAAGAGCTCTACAAGATGCTTGAAACCAAGTCAGCGCAGACTCTGTGCTCCTTGTGAGGGCGCGCAGACGGAAAGAGGATGAAGAGCATGTTGGCAGAGATGATTTGGTTTTAAGAAGTGAAGGAGGCCAAAGTCCACAGGACAGAGGTGAGGAGGGAGAGCATCTCAGCTACAGGAGTCACTAGTACAAAGGCCCAGTGGGGAGAGATGGAGTGTCATCTGCGATAAAGAACCAGAAGAGCATCACTTCTAGGTAGGAGAGTGTGCTGAGGGAAGTAAGGTGTAAGAAGACTGGAAAGCTAGGAAGAAGTCTGGTTCTGGAGGCCTTTAAAAGCCAGAAAATTTTATATTTACTCACCTTATGAAAATCCCTTTGGTAGCCACGTGGAGGATGGCTTGGTCCAGGCATGAGGTGCTGAGGTGTCTGTACTAGGGCGATGATGATGTGAGTGGAGAGAAAGGGGTGTGGTGTATATGAATGACAAGACTTAGCAACAGATTGGATATGTGGGGTGAGTGCAAGTAGGAGTTGAGAACGACTCTGAGGTTGTGAGCGTTGGTGCTTGGGAGGATAGTGGTATCCTCAACGGTAATGGGGAGCTTTGAAAGAGGGGAAGAGTTTGTGGAAAGAAGCTTTGTTTTGAACATTTGGAGTTTCAGATGTCAGTAGATAGGTCTGACAGTTGTAGAAGTCTGGTAGACAATTGGTGATGTGCAACTAGAGATCAGGGAAGAGATGAGTGCTGACTGTGCCAGTCTGGGAATTGTCTGCATTGTGGTCATCGAACCCTGTGGAAGTGCATGAAGTCAGCACAGGAGGTAATGTGGTGGGAGACGAGAAAAGGACCTGCGGCAGGGAATAGGACATGGACAGAGATGCGGTATAGTAGACAGGGGGAGGAATGGTTGGTTAGGAGAACAACTGGCAAAGAGTAGGGTCATGAAACCCAGGAGAGACATGTCCGAGAGACAGAGGTGATAGTGTCCAAGTTGCATAGATATTGAGAAGGATGAAGATTGAGAAACGGTCATTAGTTTCGACACCTAAGAGATTGTTGACAAATTCAGAGAATAGTTTCAGTTGAATGATGATGTCAGGTTACGGAGGGTTTAGAGTTGAGGGAGAGGACAGGAGGCAATGAGGGCAGATGATTTTCTCAAGGAATTTAGCTGTGAGGGGGAAGAGAGCTCAGTAGGGGAGGTAGTGGGATCAGGCCGAGGGTTTTTAAGAATGAGAGAGACATGGACATGGCTATCAACAGGAATGCAGTGAATAGGTTGAGATTGAAGATTAGTGAAAGCAGGTGATAAAAGGGGCGATCCACTGGACAAGAAGACAGTCTGGAATGGCGTTAAGGGTGGATATAGAAGAGCTTGCCTTGGCCAGAAAGGGCCACTTCTGTGAGACAGGGATAAAAGAGGAGACAGAGGAGGAAGACATTCTTAGTGATGTGAGGGGAGGCACGTTTTCAAACACGTTTCGTTTGTATCTTTTTGTTTGTTTTACATCCCTCATTTCTGGGATGGGGTGAAACCTTTCTCCTCCTTCCATGTTGGATCCTCCCTTGAAGTACAGTGTGACAAAAAACCCCTGATAGAGGAATAACTTCATTTGACAACTTTTAACAACATCCTGTCCTAGATGTCCTCCAGCTCTAGAACGTGAGAGCAGAGCTTCTGTTTTTTTCAATTACTCAGTTTGGTTTCCCTACAGTATTTTTTTCACTACATTGGTTGGGCATAATGTTATCTTTTGTGCTTGAAAAGGACCAAAATGACATCACGATGTTGGGGTCAAGGTGCAGTGTATCTGACTGTGACTGACCAGACCAGTACAAGCTCGGAAGGCTCTACCACAGATTGGGCATAAATAATCCATATGAATTTTTGGAGTGGAGATATCACTGAGTGTTCACACGCTATGTTTCTTTAAAGCTACTGCTCTTCTGCTTTGCTTACAGAGCACAGCACCTTCTTTGATTCGGGTACGCCATGCCAGGCAGTCCTCTGCCATTGTTTCCCATGTCTTATAATCGATTCCAGAGTTCTTCAGGGAGACCTTGAGAGGAACCTTATATCAATTCTTTTGGCCTCCGTGTGAGCACTTGCCTTGTGTCTTTTTTTTTTTTTAATTTTATTATAGTTTGCATCATTCATTTCCACAAGATTTTGAGTTACATATTTTCTCCCCCTCTTTCCCCCACCCACCGCCCCAAAACAGCCATCCCAGTGTGTCCC
>CM053592.1:7007336-7042631 GCA_028646515.1 Pseudochirops corinnae
GATCTGTTTAATAGTATCTTGATTTCTCATAAAGTCATTTGCTTCCATTTGCTCCACTCTAATTCTGAAGGATTATTCTCTTCAGAAAGCTTTTGAGATTCTTTTTCCATCTGGCAAATTCAACTTATTAAGGCATCTTCTCCTCATTGGCTTTTTGGGCCTCTTTTGCCATTTGAGTTAATCTGTTTTTTAAGGTGTTATTTTCTTCAGTCAGGTTGTTGACTCTCTTTTCATGATTTTCTTGCATCATTCTCATTTCTCTTCCCAATTTTTCCTCTACTTCTCTTATTTGGTTTTAAAAATCCTTCTTAAGCTGCTCTATGGCTTTTAGGCAGTCTCCATGTTTCTTGGAAGCTTTTGGTGCAGGAGTTCTGACTGTGTTGTCTTCCTCCCATTCCACCCTTTGATCCTTTTTGTCCCCCAAGAAGGAATCTGGAGTTCGATTGCTGTTCTTACTTTGCTTCCTTTGCCTGCTCATGTTGCCAGTCAATTACTTGACTTTTTAGCTCTGTGGAACTCTGCTTCCAGAGGGGAAAGCTCTGTCCCAAATCACTGGGGTTTTTGCAGCTGCTGGAGCTATTGGGAGGCCACTGCAACCCCCACCAACTTTGGCTCACTGAAAATGCACCTCAGCACCACCACCTAAGACCACAGTTCGGATCCAGGCCGTTGAACGCAAGAGCACTTTTTGTGCAAGAGCACATTCTCTGAATGATTGCTTGGCCCCCTCTACAATCTGCAGGCTGGGAGCTCTGAAGCAGCCATATGGAGGCAGCTGCACCACTTCTGCTGCTTCCTTGCCCTGGAGGAAGTTCGGCCAGACTGCTTTTCTCCCCCAAATTTAACTGAATTCCACTGAATTCCGCCTTTCATTTTGTCCTTGTTTCTTATGGATTGATAATTCTGGAAACTGCCACAGCTGCCGCTGATCCACTGTCCTGAAGGCTCCAGCTGCAGCTTGTCCTGGCTGCCCCAGGGCCAAGCTGTGGTTTCAGGCTGGGCTGGTTTCAGCTCCCAGTGTGCTGTGATGCACCCTTCCTGCCGAGCTGCCTTCAGCGGGAGATGTGTTTTTCTGTATTTTTGTGAGTTTTGGAGCCCTAAAATTTGTTTAGAGTCATATTTTATGGGTATTTGAGATGGCTATGTGGGAGCTGCAGAACCTTGTTGCTTCTATGCCGCCATCTTGGCTCCACCCCCCTGTCATAGGTCTTTTAACTTTAGTTTCTCCTGCAGTTTGTTCAGTTTCATATTTTCCCTTTTATTAATCTTTCTGTTAGACTTATCTAAAACTGAGAGAGAGATTCTGAAGTCTCCTGTTCCTGTTATTCTCTGTCTTCTTGTAGTCCAGTTAATGTTTCTTTTATGAATTTGGATGCTAAGGCATCTATAGCATCTAAGTTTATTACTTCTCTTGGTTTGTTGTATAGGAATCCTTTTATCATGATACAGTGTCCTTGTTTATGCTTTTTTGTTTTTTGAATACTTGTTTTTGCTTTGTCAGCAGAGTTGTTATGCCTACTTTCTGGGGTTCACTTAAATGAAGTAGGTTTTTTTTTCAGTCCTTCACTTTTGCATTTTTCTTTGTTTTTAAAATGTGTTTCTGGTAAGCAAGAAATTGTAGGGTTTGTTTTCTTGCACAGTGTGTAACTTTCTTTTGATTGGATTGGTTAATCCATTTGTGAGGACTAGGTTTGTATTTTCCTCCATCTATCTCTAATATTGGGATTTTTTCCAAGTTATGATTTTTCTGCCTCTTCTGCTATAAACAGAGAACTATATTCTTTCAGTTACTTTGGCTTTATCTTTTTTTAAGGTGGCTCTATTTCTACTTCCTCTCTTCCTCTCACTCCCAGATCCCCCCTCAGATTTGTTACCCCCTTCCCTTCGGGGTTTTATTTATTCCTTTTTCTTTCCTGCTTTTATCTGGTGATTTAATTATTAACCCTCCCCTCCCCCCTTTTCTCCTCTCAGCCAAGTAAATTTCCCCTTCCTTTCCTCTTCAGCTATTTCTGTTCAATAGTTTTTGAATTTTTATTTATTGTACCCCTTTACAGAGAAGCTTTCTCTGTATCTTCTCTTTCTGTAGACCCTTATTTTCTGGTTCATACCCGCTATAATTATCTAATCTTTCTCTATTATCTGTGTTCCTCATGGAACCAAAATGTCCAAGGTATCCATTCTGGACTCTCCTCTCTAGGAATTTGCTACTGCTGCCTTGTAGAGCTTGTCCAATAGATCTCACTTTTTGATCTTGCCTCCCAGAACGATGCCAGTTCTTGCAGAATACTGCTTTTTGGTAGGACCTCCCCTACCTCACCCCAGTCTCTGATTATACATCCCACCACTGATCTATATCCCCTCATGGTTACCTTCTTTTCCTGATTTTTCTCAAAATCTCTTTCCTGGGCCCATGCCCTTCCCCTCTCCAAGGTGCCAGTTGCTCCCAGGAGTTGCAGTTCTCCTACTCCCCGAGGTAGAAAGAGTGGTCTTTTCAAGCACCAAATTCCCCAGACCACACCCAATACAAGTTCCCCATCTTCCTTCATAGACCATTTCTCTTCACCCACGGGAGCAATTGTACTGGAACCTCCTCCCTCCACCAAAGCAAGGCCTCCCACCTTTTTCTTTTCCCTTTTTAGTCCTTCCCCCTTCCTCCTCATCCATTCTCTTGCAGGTTCTTTTCTTCTTGAGACCACAGGGCTCGCTTTCCCCTCAGTGCTAGCCCTTAATTTGATGTGGATTTAACCCATACTCATCTTCTCTATGCACCCTAACCCTCTTCAAGCACCCTCCAAATTTGTGATATTGATTCACCTCTAAGCAGGGTGTTGGGATCTTTCCATAATAGCCCAGATTTTCCTCTTCACTGTTAGCTGTCCCCCTCCTGACCTCTGCCATCACCCCCGCCTCTTTGTGCATGTTTGGGAAGAAAACTTTAGTCTTACTGGTCCCTCTGTTCTTGCTGTTGCTGTTTCTGGCGGTTGCATTTGTGTTCCCCGCAGTTCTGTGGTCTAGGGTATTGAAGGAACAGGTCTGATTTTCTTTTTAAGAATGTTTCAAGTGCCTCTTTATTATTGAACATCTGTCTTTTTTGTGAATAGTTAAGCTCAGATTTACAGTGTAGGTCACCCTGGGCTGCCCTTTAGAACACATTATTCCATTTTATCCTATGTTTTCTGATGGGTACAGAATAGTTATGCCATCTACAAATGTGATAAGCCATCTATGCCTTTATTTAAGACCATGGATAAAAATACTCAGCCAAATATATTTTATTTCAAATATGGGGACAGAAGTGTGAAAGGAGATAATGGGTATGAGAATGCTTTATTGATTTGTTTGTGTATGTGTAGGAGAAACTGCTTCTTTAAATTCAGCTGTCAATTCTGGGTGATGCCATGTTAAATTTAGGGACATGTTTCTGAACCCAAATGGGCAGCAAATCGTGTTTTTTAGAAATTTTCTGTTACTCTAAAAACAAACAAACAAATCTGATGGTTGACTTTTCCCTCTGTACTGGTTCCTTCCCCGATGCCTACAAACATGCCTAGTCTCTGCCATCTGTAACCTTCATTTATCATTGCTATTCCCTCAAGTCACTGGCCTATATCTTTACTATCTTTCATTGCCAAGATCCTGAGAAGAAAACCCATTTCCTTATCTCTCTCTTTTTTTCCCGGCTTTTTTTTTTTGGAGGGGGGAGGGCAGGGCAATTGGGGTTAAGTGACTTGCCCACTCCGCTAGTAAGTGTTAAGTGTCTGAGGCCGGATTGGAACTCAGGTCTTCCTGACTCCAGGGCCGGTGCTCTGTTGTCTGTGCCACCTGGCTGCCCCTTCCTTATCTCTTATACATCCTAACTGGTGGAAAGTGAAACGAATCCATGTTTGATTTAAAAAGCTAATTTTAAAAAAATCAGGGAATGTTTGAGTGCCTTCTGTGAACACGAGACAGATGCAGAAAGTAATCAGACTTGTTGTCATCCATCATCACATTTATTAAATAACTTTACTGACCCACACAGACATTACATTTAACAAGTTATAATTTAATAAATAATTTTTTGAGATGAATAACTTAAAGATAAAGTAGTTTTTGAGCCCCTAGGGCTTACAGTTAGGATCATAAGATCTTATGTTCATTATCTGACAGCTTAGACCAGTGGCAGTAAAAGATAGTAAACCACATGTTCAGAAATAAATTATAAAATTTAAATATTTAAATAAATAGCTTCATCCAGACAATTAGGTGAGTAATCATTGAGCTAATGCGTAAATCTTTGGCAGAAGGAAATAAATTCTTTAAAAAACCCTTCAATCTTCATCTTGGAGGCGTAGTGACACTGTGTTGTTTCTGATCCCTAAAACAAAAAAAACAAGGAAATGCCATGTGATTCCTCACAAATGACTTTGAAATGGGCTTCTTGTTAGGGAGAGCAGACCCTACCCCATCCAGAACTGTTTCTTTTCAAACACCAAGCATTCTCACTTAAGCCTCTGTGGCTTTTGTGGTGTGGACACACTTTCTCTGAAGTGTATCACAACCCCCTTACAATGTAGTATATAGTCTTTGAGAGTTAAAATTACCACCCCCTACCCTCAATTCATCCCCTTGCAGCTGACCTGGTGATGAGTCTGTCCAAACTACAGTGGACAATAGACGCACAGACAAACACCAGACCTGCAACATGTCAATTTAACTAGAGATTGTTTGCTAATGCCAAATATTTTCAATATTGGAATAATTTATTCATATTTATTGGTACTATACGGTATTTGATAATGGTATAAAACTACGATATTGCTTTGGTTTACTGTGTCCAAAGCTTAGTGTCATCTTCCCCCCTCATATTACATTAAGTATGAAAATAGAATCTCCATGGTTGTACGGTGGATAGAACTTAATTGAACTTAAATAGAATTTAGTGGATAGAATTTAAGATTGTCATCCAATAAACACACTGGATCTTTTTCCAGATTAATTGCCATTTAATTATATGCCATGTGCACCTTGTACTTGTGTATTCCCATCCTTACTGAATTTAATTCTATTAGGTTTGGCCTCTTGAAGTCTTTTTAGATTATAATTCTAACACTTAGTGGTTAATGGTTCTTCCTGCCTTTGTGTCATTTGTTAAGCACAGAATCTATGCCTTTGTCAAAGTCAGTGATAAAAATATTAAATTCCTTGGGCCTGGGTTCTCTGCTACATCAAGTTTCCTGTTCAGGTAAAAGGACTTTATGATCCTGAACATATTACCGGGAAAAAAAACTTAGATTGAAACCATATATATAGAGTCTGTAGGTGACCTGTATTCTCTGTGCTTCCTTTTGGGCAGCCTCAGTGTCTTTTTGCAGAAGGGGAAGAAGATTCATAATTATAAGACAGCTGATGTAAATAGTTTGGGATGGAAAAGGTTAAAACTGTTGAGTAAAATTAAAGTTGTCTATTTTCCCTAAATTCTCATTTTTCACCTGGTATTGTCCTTGATTAGGGTTAGCTAGATGGTGTTGTAGACAGAGCGCTGGGCCTAGAGTCAACAAGACTCATCTTCCTGAATTCAAATCCAGCCTCAGACGCTAGCTGTGTGACCCTGGGTGAGTCGTTTAACCCTGTTTGCCTTGGTTTCCTTCACTATAAAATGAGCTAGAGAAGGAAATGGAAAACTACTCCAGTATCTTTGCCAAGAAAACCCCGAATGGGATTGCCAAGAATCAAGCACGATTGAAATGACAGAACAACAGACAAAAACTATCCTTGACCTTCCTTATGGTAGTTATTGAAAATGGGCTGTACTCTTGGTAATCCTCAGGATGATGTTACTATTGGTGTTGGAGTTAATGCTGGTTAGAACTCAACAAGTCATTGAGAGCCCCCCAGTATAATGTGTAGGAGGGAACCCTAATTTTTGTGCTTTACTTCGACCAGAAACTGAATGCCCCAAATATAATGTCATTTCCAAGGTTTCTCATTAAAAAAGTGACATTAAGTGGTTAATTTTAAACGTGGTTGTGATAGTCAAATACATAGGTGGTTTGTCCCAAAACACCAGAAGTGTGAATACCTCTTAATCCTATATCATGGCACTAGTCTAGACTCTTGTTTAATCTTGTGGGTCTTTAGGATATAGTATCTTTTCTCTTGTATTAAATTTCTAAGAAATAAAAAAAAATAATGTCCTTACCGTCAAGCTATTAACAGTCACATTAATGTTGTTGATGTATTCCTGAATATTCTGAGCATCTTTTGATTCATATTTCAATGCGCCAGCCACAGGGTTCAGTTCTTTAGTGAAACATTGCAGATCTGCGATGCTGCTGGTCTGGAGTCAAAAGAGTAACAGTTATTTTCACATGAATCTTTTCTTTAACTTTTAAACATTAAACTTTTTAAAACTTTAAACTTTTAAAAACTTTTAAAACTATGTCACAAGTTGAGATTCTATAAGCCCAGGGAGGGAAAAGCTGGGGTATGGAGAATTATCCTCACCCCATCTCCAGAAGAGCAAGGTAGGTCAGGTTTTCTCCCCTCCAAGCTCTGAAGACTGTAGTATAGGAATTAGATAGGCTTTGTTTGTGTGGTTTTACGTATAACTGTGGTCATGTCACATATAACCAAGTGTTAAATATTTGTTTTTTGTCGCCACATTTTTCTCCAGCTACATCCTCAAAATAATCCTGTGTCAAAGATTCTGAAATAACTTACTTGCTTTAAACCTACTCAATTTTTGGTTAACACTAATAATCTCAGATTTACATAGTCGTTGTAGTTTACAAAGCACTTTCACACCTAAGAGGCTTTTAGGTGGCAGGCTGGGTGGAGTGATGGAGTCAGAAAGACCTGAATTGAAATCCAACATCAGACACATCTTGATTGTCTGACCTTGGGCAAGTCACTTAAACTGTGTCTGCCTCAGTGTCCTCATCTGTAGAATGAGGGCAATACTAGCATCTTCCTGTTGTGGTTGTTGGGAGGATAAGAACTGTGATGATATTTGTGAAGTGTCTTGCAAAACTTAAGCATTATATAAATGCTAGTATATACACATGGACATATATGTATATATGTGTGTGTATATATGCACACATACAGATATGTGTATGCACATACATGAATGTGTATGTGTGCTCATATTCATACATGTGTGCACATCTCTCCCTAGAAATATAAATATATGTATATATGGAGACAGAGACAGGGCAGGGAGTGAAGGCAGGGAGCACAAGATTTCTTAACTTTGTTTAAATCTTGGATTCCTTTGGCAATCTGGGAAACTTAAGAGAAAGTGCCCATCTGAATCAGTAAAAACATGTCCTCCCCTGGGAGTTCCTCATCTTAATGAGATCACAGATCCAGTTCTCAAGAATGTTTGCTGTCCCCACACAGAATGAGAATCTGCCTGGTTTCTAAGGTTAGGTTCACTGGGAAGCTTTGCCATTTGTGTGATATTATGACTCTCTATGAATATGTAGGTCTGCAGATAGATGGGTAGAGATCTGAGAATGTCATGTCACTGGTGTGGGTAACACCGCACTGAAGGAAACCCCTTCCGCTAGTAGCTAGTACAGATCAGCAATCTTCTCTAACTTATGATTGGCCCAGGGTTACACAAGCTGGGTGTGTCCGAGGCTGACACTGTATGTTCCTGACTCCTGTTGGGAGGGTGGCGGTGCTAGGGGTGCTGACTACACCTGGCTACACCCCCTCCCCCAGTATAATGATAACAGCTGTTGCTCATCCAGGACTTTAAACTTAGCCACACACAATACGTCTGATCTCATTTGACTCTTGAGTCCAATACAGTGCTATAATCAATATTGATTTCCAATTTTGAAAACACATTTTTAAGCATTTATGTAATCAAAACAGTGGAGTTATCAGAAAATAAAACACTGCTCCAAAATAAAAGTAGATGTTCTATCTCATTTTCTTGTTCAATTTATATGGGGTGGAGGAAAGGCATAGATAAGTGTTATCTATCTACCTGACTATATAAAACCTTAATTTGATTGTTTTGCACTCAGAAAGTACAGAATAATTTTTTGGACACATCCCCCTAGAACTGACTTAAATCTTGGATACTAAAGTCATCAGATAATAGCTTTGCAAAAAGTTCTACTTCCTAATGATCTTAAACTTGAAAATCTCCAAATTCAGTATGGAAAGATGTTACTTACATTACTTGGAATGTAGAGTTCATATCTCTTCATCCTTTCTGATACAACCTAAGGAAGTAAAAACGTCGTTAATGAAACAAACATCTCATGAGAATGAATTCAGTGTCATATTTTTAGGCTTTAAAAAACAGCAACTTACCTGGAGTTTTTCTTGGACCTTCATTAAGTCACGTAGTAAGTACTGCAGCACCGTGGTGGAAGGAGGCAGTGTTGGTGCCCCACTGGCAACCAGAACAAGAGTTAGTGCAACACAGGACCAGAGCGGGACCTTGTTCATCGTGGCAGGAGCTGAGGAACGTCAGGTTACTCTGGGTAGTGATTGGAGAGTGGAAGTCCCTGAACCAGAGTGACAATTTATATTGTTAATTCTGGAAAAAGTATCCTGGGGGTGTTCAAGAATTTTACATATTACACATTTTCAAAGCCCTTTCTTTACCTGTGGGGCAAGAATCATCACCTTTCATTTTCCTCTTCTGATGACTCTTTGGAATTTCTTTTAACCCTCGTAAGCACTGACTGAATGGATGCGGTGAAATCCCTCTTGGTTACTGTGGCCCACACGAAGTGGGCTACTTAGCTGCATTTGAAGTTTTCTGCATGAACCAGTTTTTCCTCCCCTTTCGTTAAAGGGGTTATAGAGGTTGCTCATGAAAATTTTCTCTTTGTCATAAAACCATGTCAAGCAGCACATTTCAGTGGACATGTGCAGGGGGAGAAATATAAACAGATAAACAAAATAGAATTTTAGATTTGTTGATTAAACAGGAAGAATATTGGCTTCCTGTTTCAGGGTGGTTTTGCCTTTCTTCTCCTACAAAGACTAAGCTAATGCCTACAAAATGATGTGAGCAGAAATTACTTGTTTTACAGCCAGTCGGGAAAGCAGTGACATTTCAGTCTATAAGCTAAACATTGTGTAGATGTGATTCAATTAAGCCAGTTAATAGAAGAGTATGCTTTCTTGAATTCTACTCACTGTAAATATATAGAAACTCGGTTTAGGTAAGATAGACTCATAGCTGAAAGGTGCCTCAGAGGTCATCTGGTCCAGTTCCCACCTAGACATAGATGATCTGATGCATGCCAGCTGTGTGTCCTTGGGCTCCAGGCACAAAGTGTCAAATTCAAATAGAAATGGAAACCATTAATCCACACATGGGCAGCCAGGTGGCACAGTGGGCAGAGCCCGGGGCCTGGAGTCAGGAAGATCTGAATTCAAATCCAGCCTCAGATACCTGCTAGCTGTGTGACCCTGGGCAAGTCACTTCACCATGTTGATCTCAGTTTCCTCATCTGTAAAATGAGCTGGAGAAGGAAATGTGTCCACTCTAGTATCTCTGCCAAGAAAACCTCAGAAGGGTGCACAGAGAGTCAGACGTGACTGAAAAGTGACTGGACAGCAGCATACATGAGGAGACCTGGAGGCCCCACATTAACTCAGTCTTAAAATGTAATGTTATCTAGGCTTTACTGTATTTTCCTTCATTTTGTTAACTATTTCCCAGTGACATCCTGAGTGTGTTCTGTATGACCGCCCCATCCTAGGTTCTGTAAGATTAAGTGGAGCAGAAGGCTCAGGCTGGGCAGCAGGAATAGGGGGGTCTCTTCCCTGGGAGCCCTCCCTAACGTCCAGCCCTCTGGAGGAGCTGGAGCCATTCCCATACAGGTTGATCTTATGGCGCTTTTTCTTTTTTTCCTTGCCAGAATTCATTACTCTGATCACCATTTACATTCATGTTATTTCTAAGTACTTACATTTTACAAAGCCCTTTCCCAGTAAAGCTCAGTGAGGTGGGCACTGCCAAGGATAGTGTTCCCACAAGGCGCTCCTAAAGGGGTTTTAACTACAGCACCGGCTTACAGGGCACAAAAGACAGAAAGTGCCTCCGGGAGCCTGAGCCCAGCGAGAGCGACTCAGGTCGGGGAGAGAGGCGAGAACAGCTGACTCTGAGATTTGCGAAATGCTTTACATGGGCTATCTCATTCCGACCCTCTGAGATAGGCGCTGTTTTTAACCCCCATTTTACAGGTAAGGAAGCTGAGACTGTTATAGGCTAAAAGACTTGCCCAGGATCCCACAGCTAGAAAATGTCTGAGGCTGAATTAGAATTCAGGTCCTGATTCCAAGTCTTGTTCCCTTACTTATTGCATTGGCTCTCTGATGGATAATACCACCGAACCCTGCTCTATCCATCTATCTGCCTGCCTGTCTGTGTCATCTCTCTATTTCCCATACAGTTTGGTGGGAAGAACATAGAACTTAGGGTCAGAGAGACTATGTCCAAGTCCCTTCTCTGAGACTCAGTTTCTTCATCTGTAAAAGCAGACTGGGAAAGGGATTCCTAATACATGCACAACCTATCTTGAGAGGTTGTTGTAAGGAAAGTACTTTGTAAAAGTCCATACAGGGTGAGCTGATATGCTTATAATTAATACAAAATCACTGTTACAAACCCACATCCTGAATCATAGCTCCTCAAGTGGAGATATGGGTGAAGGGGGTGATGAAAAGGACTTGTGGAGAATGGAAGCCTCAGAGGGTAGGTTCCATGACTGTTCTGGCTGGCAGAAAACACACACTCATCGTGGACCTTCCAGGTCCCAACCACAAGGTTTGTCTTTCGTGGAGGGGAAGGGCTGCTAATCCTCCTTACATCAGCTTTGTGATAGCCGAGTGAGGAGCTCATAGGCTCATCCTGCCATTTTTAGCTCAGACTATCGCCCTTCCAGAGTGGAAAGATGAAGGCCCACACAATTTTCTGTGTGGGAGCCTTTCCAGCAACACCTTTGATGTTCTCACAGCGTCTTAGTCTTCAAAATTCCATAACTCTTTCCATTTAAGGTAGGGGAAGGCCCCAAAGAGTGCAGCCTCGTTTCTGGGACCCTGATGAAAACTGAACCCCAGGTGCCTCCTGGTCCCTGCTGTTGGGTAGCCGGCACTACCTCCCTGTGCAGAAGGCAACTGAACTCTCTAGCTTTTGAAACGCTGAAGGAGATGCTCTTCCTTCTGACATACTTTCGCTTTTTACCTTGACTGACACACTCAGGCTGACTTGTGCCTGCAGTGGTTATGTTCTCAGTGTACTCGATTAACCACGACCAGAGTGACATGCCTCTTTCTCTCTGAAGATGGAATGAATGTCACCTGATGAAAACTGACCTGGGGTAGAACTTTGAATAGCCTTTGCTAACCAAGCGGTAGCTTTACTGATCATTCAAAGCCTCTAGTTACCGGTGAAGTTCTATTTAGCACAGTGCTCTGTAAGCGCTTAGTGGGGGGACATTTGTTGGGGAGTCTTTCTAGCTCCCTCCTTGGGTGACATTGTCACTTCCTAGAAACAACTCTTTAACAAGTTTTAAAATTTGATTTATAACAATCCCATTGTTTTCTGAGGAAAGGAGAAATATTTCATTTCACCAAATATATCAAGTATTTCTTAAGAGCCATAAATATTTCTTATTGTGCCAGTCCCCTGGGATAGGGAGACAAGAGTGAATGAGGTAATAACCCTCAAGTGGCTTCAGGGGTAGAGTGGGGAGGAAGGGTGAATCACGTACACATCAGCTCTCTGGGCTTTCTAGGAGGGAGGGTACCAGCAGTGTCTGACTTACTAGGTAAGTCTTGGAGGTTGGCTGAGACACAGATAGGTGAAGTCCCATGCTCATAATCACCCATCTCGTGTCAGAAACGGCCTTTGAACCAAGGTCATTCTGACTCCAGGGCCAGCGTTCTCTACCCACCCCCATGCCTCTGGTCTGATAAGACTGTTGTATGCTCAAGGGGTGTGCTTTCATACTTTGGGCAACAATAATAATAAACATGTATGTGTCACCTTATGTGCCAGGCTCTCTGCTAAGCCCTTTACGAATATGATGTCACTTGATTCTCACAAGAACCCTGTGAGGGAGGTGCTATTATTATTCCCATTTTACAGAGGGGGAAACCAAGGTACCAAGTGTTTGCTGATGTCTAAGGTGTAAATGCTCACCCTGAAAACAACTCCAGTTAGCTCTTCTGATCCAGCACACCCCAGCATGTTATATGTGTGTGTGTGCGTGCGCATATATATGTATGTATATATACACATATATGTCAAGAATGTCAGAGAAATGTACAACTGGAGAAGGATGAACCAGTCATGGAGTGAGAGGGAGGGGAAACCAGTGGAGAGCCCAGGAGTTTGATTGGCAGGTATGTGATAGCAAGGGCTCCCCTGGCACATTGGGCAAGGCCCCTGGGGAGGACTTACCTTAGGGCATGGACATTGGCCTGTAGAAAATCTTCCTTCAAGACCTATTGCCTACAGTAAGTCCTGCCTACTCCCTCCCCACATTCTAGTACCTTCCCTCCCAAACTACCTTCTGCATTTCACGACTTTGTCTATGTTTGAACTTATGCTACGGATATTTTTATCTGTACCTGTTGCCATCTCCATTAGCATGTAAGTAGGGATGGCTTCATTCTTTGTCCTCATGTGCCCAGAGCCTAACACAGTTCCTGGCTTATAGCAGGCACCTGATAAATGCCTGTTGATAGATAGATGATCATTTCACATGATGGAATGGTAGGGTTGGGCTGTGTTCTGTGCTCTTGGAAGGAATCACCTACATAGGTGAGATTGTAGAGCCATCAACCCAGTGTATGCAAAAGGATTTATATTATGTTAGGACAAAAGGATTGAATAACACCAGACTCAGTCTATTGCTGGAAATGTCCTTGAAGCCTTTCTCCCAGAAAGATCTCAGTTGGCCTGGCCTTTAAAATCTCAGGGTAACCTCTGTACCAGAGAAAGGTGTTGGTGTAGACTTTGGTAGGGCCTTCTTTCTCATCTTTTAAAAATCTTTTTGGGAGTGATCCGCACCCACCTCAGGGGTCTCCTGTAAGAAAATATAAGGAAACAGGAAAGCTTGTGCAAACAATTTTGTACAACAAACTGTATCTTTGTAGCCACACAATTAAGTGAAGGTCAAGACAAAGAAAACAAGACTCTGTTGTTTCTCTTGCTGGTTACAGAATCCGTTTGGTTCATACAGCAAAATGTAGCTTTTTGCCTCTCTTCCAATAGGTTGTCTTAAGCGTATGCTAAAATGTTGCATGATAAAAAAAAATGCAAGTACAACAACTCTCTTACTATTAACATCAAAGTAGCCATAAAAAAGGGAAATGCCATGGTTTCTCAGTGTGTTTACTATTGTCATGGAGAATGCTTTACACAGGGCTCAGATGGGAGAGGTATTCCCCATAGATAGAGAGGTTGGCCAGTTGTTCCTCTCTGGAGGTGACATTGTGTGGATTGTATCAAACCCCAGGACATTGGGAGGCCACCTCTAAGAGCTCCATGGTTACTTAGAAGATTGACCTCAAAAAAATGGCCATTGGACACACCGTAGATGGCATGCAATTGGGTGATACAGTCTGTACATCAATCAGTAGCATATGTGGAATGAGCACTGCAGAGTGTCAGTGAATTGGACCCAGTCGATCCTTGGCACAAAAACATGCATGCATGCGTGCATGTCTGAGAATAACCAGAATTCCAGTTTGTTCATTGGGAAGAACTAGTACCCTGGTCTTCATGACTGATTCTGCTTTATCACTCCAATCAGGAGACTAAGCAACAAGTACAAATAATCAGAAAAAGCCCCCAGCTTTTTAACATGGATATTCTGCCCAGTGATGCCATGTGGTTGGAACCTATGTCACCCCCCAGTTGCTAAAGAAGAAAGCAGTAGTTGTCCCCAAGGGCAGCAGTGGGGTGCTTGGGGCCAGAAGTTTACTGGCACCATTTTCTACAGTGGTACTGGGGAGGTGTGTATGTATCAGAGGAGGAGACGGGTTGGTCTTCCATTGAGAGTGAGAGATGCTAGATGTACAGTGTGAATGAAAAATGGGTGTGTGGCATGAACACCAGCCCTTCTTTGAGCCTCTTTTCCCCAGAGTAGTTGTGAAATCCATTCTTAGCGTTCCCAGCTCCTTTCCAGTGTTAGTCCCCCTGGCTCTTCCACACTTCTGTCTTCATCCGTCATTAATCGGCTTCTTAGCAAACCCTTCTTCATGTGCCAGGCACTGTCTTGGCCTCTGGAATTACAAAGAAAGCCAAAAACAGACTCTCCTCTCAAGGAACTTACATTGGAAAGGGAGATACCATGTAACTAGCTAGAAGCTTCAACATAGAGTAGAGAGAAGGCAGTGTCAGAGAAGGCATTGCAGCTGCAGGGTGGGGTGGGCAGGGAGCAGGAAAGACCACCTGTAGAAGGTGGGGTCTGTGCTGAGTCAGGAAGGAAGTGGGGGAAACTGTGAGGTGGCAATGAGTGGGGAGAGCGTTCCAGGGAGGGGGGCCAGCCAGTGCCTGGCTGCTGTCAGGGGAGAATGGCCCATCGGAGGGAGGAACTGCCAGGAGGCTGGCCATGCTAAGCCGTAAGTGTAAGAAGGCTGGAAAGCCGAGCCTGGAGGCTGTGAAGAGATTTCAGTTCCAAATAGAGGAGCTGACATTTGCTCCTGCAGGCCATGGGGAGCCCCTGGAGCTTGTCGAGTTGGGGGGCAAGGATGAAGGTAACATTTATAAAAAGTCCTACTTTACAAAAAGTCACTCTGAAAGGAGGATGGATTAACATGGGAGGAGACTTGAGGCAGGAAGGCTAGTAGGAAGGCTATTATTATAGTGCGGGTGAGAGGTGATGAGGGTCTTAACTACACCCAGGGCTGGGCATAGGGAAAGGGATGTAGACAAGAGGTGTGAGGGGAGAGAGAACGTCCGGTCAGCGATTGGATTTGGGGGGTCGTGAGGGAGAGGGAGGAGGTGAAGATGACCCCTGGGTTGTAAGGCTGGGTGACTGGCAGCTGCTACTACTACTACTACTACTACTACTACTACTACTACTACTACTACTACTACTACTACTACTACTACTACTACCTTGACAGGGTAGCTGGAAAGGAAGATGGGATTGGGGGAACATGTTATGTCCATGTTGAGTTTGAGATGCCTATGGGACATTCAGTGTGAGGTGTCCAAAAGGCAGTTAGCTCATGAGACACTGGAGGTCAGGACAGATACTAGGGATGTTCATGTGTATGTGATGTATATGTGTGCACATATGCACACGTGTGTAATATGTTATATTGATATGTATATCTGTGTGAGATAGACACATATCTCTGAGTGTATACCTACCAGGAAGCCACATCAATGTGCATGTATGTGTATATGTATATATGTGTATGTATGTCTGTGTGCCTTGACATAGATATAGATGTGTGTGTATACGTACCAGGAAGCTGCATTAATATGGCCAAAGGCCATTGGGAAACTCTGGAGCCATAGTTCTCTGACCCAATCAAGCCTTAGCTCCCTGACTTTTCAGGGAAAGAATCTGCCCAACTTTTAAGGCAGAAAGGGGGCAGCGGCACTGGTGGATAGTGACCCCTTCCTAAGCCTTTGAAATGAAAGGTTCATAGAGTCTTTTTTTCTGCCCCAAATCTAGGATCTATGTCAGACTCATTCTGGGATAGAGTGGTCACTTCCCCAGGGAAATCCTCTTCCTTTTATCACCACCGCTAATTCAGGATCATTTCACTTGTCACCTGAACTCATGTAACCCTGCCATCCGGCCTCCCTGGCTCCGGATGCTCCTGGCCACTCATCCTCCCATTTCTAGGTCATTCTTCGTGTCCCTGCCCTTATGGCCTTCTTAATTTACAGGTCATTCTCCTGCCCCCAAACCTCCATTTCTCAACAAAGTACAAACTTCTTGGTACGGTGGACGTTTCAGGTCTTCCACAACCTGACTTCCTTTTACCTTTCCAACAAGATTTCGTATGACTCTCCACATCCTTCCTGTCGCTGACAAATCGTCCTATTCGCCCTGTCTTGCTGTCATCCTTCCCTCTCCTCTGTTCTCATGCTTTTGCTGACCCACTCTCTATACCTGGAATGAATGCCTCCTTCCCTTTGAGCCCCAGTTCAGGAGTCACTTCTTCCTTGATGCTTTTCCCAGTGTCTCTTTCTCCTTCTAAGTGGAAAGTGATTTTACTTCCAATCCCTGAGCTTCTCCAAGCACTTGGCACAGGTCTCTCCCTCATCCTTATTTTCAAATTTGTATGCTACACACTTACGTCTTGTTTACTAGGTTATAAATTCCTTGCAGATGGGGCTTGACAGTTTGTGTTCCCAGTATTTAGCATAATACATTGCACATAGGAAGTACTTACAAAGGTTGAATTTGAATCTTTGGGATCTTACTTTATTAAGATTTTACTTTATGTATCATGTCTTTAGTATGACCTAAGCTTGGTTTGGTTATTGTCCTTCACTCTCAAAGAGGACCAAAATGGCATCACTGTTAACAGTCAAGTTATAGTGTGTCCAACTGTGGCTCATCAGACCCATATGAGCTCAAAATGCTCTACCACAGGTCAGCCACAAATAGTCCTTGTGCACATTCTGGGGGGATTCTCTAAATTTGCACATCTCACATTTCTCTTGAGCTGTTTCAATTCTGTTTTGCTCATAGAGCACAGCACCTTCCCTGATGAGGGCATGCCATGCCGGCCAGTCCTGGGCCAGTGTTTACCATGTCATGCAGTCAATTTGGTCCATCATTTCACTGATATAGGAAATTCTTCAATGAGGAAACCCAATGTAGATTGAACACATCCATGCAATTCATAGTCTCAGGTGCCTGGAATGTTGAGGGTTGTCCAGAGCAGTGGGTGTTCGAGGGATGCCTGAGTCATGTCTTCCTGCCTTCAAGGCCTGGTATACAATGTTGTGTCTCCTCAAAATGGATGCAAATAAAGCAAGATGGCCACCGTGACGTCGGAGCACATTCCAGATACTTGTCAAAAGTGTCCCTCTTTAATGGATTTGCAAAGCAAAACTCTACCTCCCATAATCTCAAGAATTTCAACTGGGAACATTGTAAATTAAAGGCAGAAGGGGGCAAACATTTAACAATTAAACTATATATTTTTAAAAGTTAAATTTTCTTGATTCTGAGTGTTTTACGGAAGATGACAGAGTTACTAGAACACCTGCCTTATGGAAAAAATCTCATCTTTCCTTTGTTTGCTTGGCTGCTCCCCAAGTCTGGGGAAAGCTCTTTCTCTTAAGAGATTTCCTTTTCCTTTCTAGCTACATTGAAAATCTGACCTTTGTTGTGGTAGTCTACAGGAAAAAAATAAAACAAAACACAGTTTTCTCTTGTTAAGACAAATGTCTATAAAATCTTGTAGTAATGAAGGCTTCCCCCCCTTTTTTTAAACATATGCATTTCATTGTATTTTAGCCAAAGCACCCCCACACACACCCTTTACCTCTTTTGCTTCTGAATGCTCTGTGCTCCATCTGGTCTTCCCCTGGGCCTCGCAGTGGCTTCAGGTGAACCCTCTTCATTGTTCCATCCCCTCCCACACAGGTTTGAAAAATTCTTTTTCCCTCTTTACAGCCCGACCCTGATTGCCATTAGCTTGAGAGGCTTCTTTTCCCATGCTTTTCAGGAATATCTGGATTGAGGCCTATCTGTTCTTAGAATATTACATATATATGTAGATGTAGGTATTCCTGCTCAATCCTTCCCCTTGCCCCCAAGTGCCTTCACCATGTGGCCCCAACATGCCTTCACAGGAGACAGTAGCCAAACTAAGCAAGGCACACAGGTAGAGACCACATGTGGGAAGGGGCTCCACCTGACCACGATGCATTCCCTCCTCCCTTCTTCCTCTTAGAATCCCTCCCAGATTTCCTTCAAAGCTCAGCCCACATGCCCCAGCAAGCCTTTCCGATGCCTCCAGCCACTGGTGCCCTCTCTCCTAAAACTGCCATGTGTTGATTTAATTATATCTCGTATATACTTATGTGCATGAGTAAAATATATGCTCCTTGAGGACAGGTGTTGTCTCATTTTTGCCTTTCTGTCCACAGCATCCAGCAGAGTCCCAGGCATATGGTGATCACTTAATAAATACTCATTGATTGAAGCTGATTTTCTCCAAACTCAGTCTGACTTCTTAAAGGAGAAGAGTTCCTTCTGGAGGACATTGATTAGATAATACATAGAGCCACAGGGCCTGGGAATGCAGCCAGGCTGAGCATAAAGCTCTCTCTGGAGAAATAAACCATGCCTCCCAAATTTAGGAGAACAGTCATGTCCCCTCATATCAAGGACGTTACTTTTCCTTGTAGGAAATATCTAAGACTTGAAAGGGATAATGTCGAAATGGCCTTGTTCACATTCTGACTTTCATCCCTACTACTCAACACAAGCCACCCACTCCCAGGGGACCAGTGGCTTCCTCTAGGACCCTGTTGATCACCCACTTCCTTCTTGGTGCAGGCTTCTCCCCTGGCTTCTGTGATATCAGTCTCCTCTCTTCCTCTCCCTGCCTCTCTGACCACTCTGTCCTGATCTCCTCTTTCACCCTGGGTGTGGGTATTTTCAAAGACCTTTTCTTCAGCCTTCTCTTTTTCCCTTCTATCCCCTTTCCAATCGGGATTTTTTCATTCCCATGGCTTCAGCTACTCTGTGGAGATGATGCGAGCAATGGGCAACTAACAAGCTTTTAATAAATGTTTGTGGAGGGAAGGAGGAAAGAGTAGCTTTCAGCAAGGCAGTTCACCCTGCTCCTGCCCGTCTTGGATAACCTTATGAGACAGCTTCCCAGTGGGGGATGAAAATGATTTAGCCTACAATAATGGGGCATCTCCACTGCGTAGATGGTTAGAAGAGAGTCAGCTGCTCAAAGCAGGGAATATCTCCACTGACTAACTGATCATAAGATGGTCCCCTGCTCATGTTGGACAAGAAAGGAGTAAATCGGGGGACTTTCTGGTAGTTGAGTCACCTCTACCACACTGGGCTTGTAGAACACTGGTGGAGGGTCTCTACAGTTAGCTCCCTCTGATTAAGCAAGTGGACTTACAGTCAGCAGCTCATAGCTCTGGGGCCAGATACACAGGACTTAGAATCATTACCCCTCTAGGATCATATTAGATTGACTGATACTGACTGGAATAGAGGAGGGGCCCTCGATGGCTCAGCTGGCTCACCAGTCTGTTTCCTCACATAGGGACTGAAGCTTGCTGGTTCCCAGGGCAGACTGACTTTTCAATTAGATGGCCCTCTTGACTTTAAAAGGCTTCCTCTTGGGATAGGAAGAGTGGTATTAAAAATCAAATTCTGACTTTGGTTTGAAGGGTAACTTTGTCGTATGACCACAGACAAGTAATTTCAGGTCCCTGAATCTGCTTGTTTTATTTTCATGTCTGGAAAGCAGAGATGAGATTATGTCACTTAACTCATCCAATGAGGGAAGATTTACAAAAAGCACTTAGCATAGTGACTGGCACACAGCGGATGTTGGTGAATGCCCATCCTTGTTCCCTCCCTTGGGGTCAGTGTGCACCCACCACTTTGTAGAACTTAAGACTGCTTTAGGACCTCTCTCTGGATAGCCTGTTAACAGCATGCAGATGCACGTGTGCCCAAAGCAGAATTAATTTCCTTCTCTTACAGTCCTGCCTCCTTCTTCACTGCTCCATTTTCATTAGATAAAGAGACTTTACACCCAGGCTTGAAATTTCCAAGTATCTTTGACTCTTCTCCTTCCTCCCTCACATCCCAATCCATTGCCAAATATGGTCAATTCTACCTCCGAAATGTTCCTTGCATCTGTCCCCTTTTTGTCCCACTGTAACCACCTTTCTTTGGGATCTCTTACCTATTGTAGTGATCTTGGGTTCAGATGCTGCCTTAGCTACTTACTAGCTCTGTGACTCTGGACGTGTCCTTTATCCCTTCTAAGTCTCTGTTTTGCTACCTATAAAAAGGGGATGATAGTAGTATCTACCCCACAGAGCCTCAAGTGAAACAAGAGATGTCAGCTGGGTTAAACCATTGGCAATGGTTAAAACGCCAGATAGAGGGATTTGTATTTAATCTTAGTGGTAATAGGAGTTTGAGTAAGGCAGTAGTATGGTCAGACAGGTGCTTCAGGAATGTCATTTGGCAATTGTGTGGAAGATGGAGTGAGGAGGGGGAAGACTGGAGGCAGTCAGCCCAATGAGAGATGATTGTCATTGAACAGGTGTGAGGTGACAAGGTGCTGAGCTAGAGTGATGGCCATGTGAATGGAGAGGAGGTGGAGGGGAGAGATATTGTGGAGAGGGAATCAAAATATGCACAATTGATTGCATTGGTGAGGTTATGACAGTAGAGTCAAGCATAACCCCAAAGCGCCAAATGTGGGCAAATGGGGAGATGGTGGTGCCCTCAACAGAAATAAGGAAGTCTGAAAGATGGGTTGGGGGGGAAAGAGAATGAGCTGTGTTGTGGACATACTGAGCTTGAGATGCTGACAGGACAGCCAGTTGGAAACATCCAATAGGCATTTGGTGATTTGGGAATAGAGCTCCAGAGAGAGTCTAGGGCTCATGGAGAACACCCACAGTTGAGGGTAGGATGTAGAACTGTGTAAAGAGTGACTTTATTCGGAGGATGAAACTGGGAGTCAGACTGTAAGAGAAGTGTGTGACAGAAGAAAGCCTAGAATAGTGGTTCTCAACCTTCCTAATGCCGCGACCCTTTAATACAGCTCTTCATGTTGTGGTGACCCCCAACCATAAAATTATTTTTGTTGCTAATTCATAACTGTAATTTTGCTACTGTTATGAATCGTAATGTAAATATCTGATATGCAGGATGTATTTTCATTGTTACAACTTGAACATAACCCACAGGTTGAGAACTGCTGGTCTAGAAGCAATCATAGTAGAAAGAGTCTTCCTGACTTCAGTTCTGGCACTCTGTGCACTGTGCCTCCTTAACTACCAAACATCTCTAGGTTTAGGGTTTCCCCAATTTTTGAACTTTAAACCTCTCATGTAGATGAGTAACTAGGTAAAACACATAGAAACCATCTAAACCCAGGGGGCAAATTCATTACCTCATCTCCATGCTTAATCTGTGGCCTAAGGGCCTTTGAGGAAATATCCCAGAGATAAGATCAGTGTGTATATATCTGCATCTCTGTCTCTCTGTCTCTCTCTCCATATCTATAGACATAGATATCCCTTATATGTAAAAGGATTAGCATCAAGCTCTGCACATAGTACACCTTTAATAAATGTTAACTGACTGACTGAATAAATTATGACCCAGTTTCCACTCACTGAGGAAGAATGATGAGAGCTTAGAATATAATCTGGCTGTGCTGGTCTGAGGGCAGCCTTTCACTGGACCATCAGTGATCCCTTCCCTTGTCCTTTCATGGTATCTTGAAGGCCATTGTCCCTGAGGACTGGGGATACCTATTCTTGCGGCTGAAGCCCAGTCGTATCCATCTTCTAGTGTTAAAGTCCCCTTTCCCCTGACTCTGTTGCACAGGCCACTGAGTGCCTTGTTTGAATTAAAATACACAGGTAATAAAGGTCTATTGCTTTTGATGTGACTGGCCTGTCTGCTTATCTTGTCTGTCTCTGAGCCCCAAAGTAGCTGCAGCAGAGTGGAACAAGGTTTTAAAACACTAATGAACCTGTCTTGGCAAGGAAAAATAGAGTTTACTTGAACCTTTTTTTGATTGGAAAAAAAAAAGAATATTTGATGGAAAAAAAAAGAATATTTGTTAATGGTTTGCTATATACAAAGCATCCTGCTAAGTGCTAATAATGCAAACAAACACACAAGAAAGCAAAGACAGGCCCTGCCCTCAGGGAACTCACTTTCTCATAGAAGTTTTGTTTATAGATACTGCATGTGAGGAATATCAGTTTTGTTACATGGTATTGAGAGAGAAAGAAATGGATCGGAGTGGAGTTCCATTGTCGCTTTATGTTGAAGCAGTATTAGTATAGTCTTAATAAGGTGTGCAAAGCAGAATGGTGTGTCAAGGAAATGAGACTGAATTTTGACACAGAATGTAACAGATCTATCCTATGGTGAAAAAATGATCAATGACATTATCTCTCTTTCTCCCGACTCAGGAGTTCTTAGCCAGGGATCCACAACCTGTGGATAGACTTCAGGGGCGTCTATGGACTTGATTTTTTTGTATTTTGATAACTATTTCAATATAATTGGTTTTCTTTGTCACTTACGTATTTTATTTTATACACTTAAAATTACTTCCCCAGACTTTCCAGGGCTTCTATGACATCAAAAAAAGGATTGAGAACCCCTGTTGTGACTTTTTCAGAACACTAACATATAGTTGTGTAAATGACCTTTTGCAATGGGAATGAAAAGAGTCATCAGAACCCAGAAGATGGTGGTGAGCACTGGGGTTAAGAGCAGTGGAGAAAGAAACAGAAGAGATAGCCAGGACAGGATGGTACTGACTGGCTGCACAACCGGAAAAATATGGGAGCGGGTCAAGATGGAGACCAAAGTTGGTATAGAGGTATAGTTTAGTGATGGGAAACTTCAGTAATCGATACCCTTGCTGTGTAGCAAACTGTCCACCCAAAGGAGCTAATAACTTCTTGGTTTGCCTTAAGATCATTTTATCTTTCTAAAGTTAGGAGAAACAATAAAAGAGACTTCTGTTACAGATCTAATTTTCACCAACAAGGATGTACTGGTTTCCAGTGTGGAGATGATGGAATCCTTGAGGGAAATTGAGTATTCTTTCCTAGAGTCTGTGACCAACAAAGGAGAAACCAGGTATAGTCTGATCTGCCACTTAAATTTGGTCAGTGAGCTAAACTTTAGCAAGGGAGTCAAACCAGAAAGGATGGGAAGCTCTCAAGATTTGAATTCAGAAGACACAGAGAAAACATGTTCCAGGGAGGAGGAAAAGGTAGAGTTTTCTAAGAGGCTGATGAAATGACATGGGGAACTTATATTAGCCTACTTATATTTTAAAAAGGCAGAAGATGGAAAGAAGGACAGCTAATAGAGAAGTAATGTGAAAACTTGACTATGGATCTGTAAGAAGATTGTGAGAAGGGCCAAATCAAAAATTATATGAGGCTGATGGGTTATCTGGAAATACCAAAAAAGGTTGGATTTGATGGGTGGGACTGTATTAGGAAAAGAAAGTGTCCAAAGCAGAATGAGACCATTGTTTAGGGTGCCTAGGATGGTGATTACCAACCATAAAAGGAAGGTAGAACTAGTAAGTCAGTCAACAAGGACCTACTGTGTGATAGACATTGTACTAGTCATGAGATTCAAAGGTAAAAGATATTCCTTGCTTTCAAGAAAGCCGTGGAAACCAGGAGGTGGAGATAAGGAAGAGGAGCCTTCTAGGCATGGGGGACAACCATCAAGAATGCCTGAAGTCAGGAGACGGAGCATTTTGTTCAAGGAAAATCAAGACTGACGCCATTGGATGGAATAGTACCTGGGGAGAAGGGTGGGTATAAGATGTAAAAAGACTGGAAAGGGAGAGCCAGTTATGAAGGGCATTAAAGTCAAACAAGATTTCATATATGATCCTAGAGTTGACACAGAGCCAGTAGAGTTTATTGAGGGGTGGTCTTGGTGGGGTGACATGGTCAGACTTGCTCTAAGAAGATCACTTTGACTGCTGGATGATGGGTGGGCTGGAGGGAGGAGAGATTTGTGGCAGGGAGATGAATTAGTAAATTGTGGCAATAATCCATGTGTGGGGTGATGAGGGTCTGTACCAGGTTGGTGGCAGTGTCAGAGGAGAGAAAAGGGACCTATGTTTTGAAGGTAAAATCAAAGGACTTGGCAACAGATTGTGTGGTGTGAGAGAGAGAGTAAGGAGTCTAAGAAAACCTAGGTTTTGTGCCTGAGTGGCTAGGAGGAGGATGGTGATAGCTTCAGCTGTAAGAGGGGAGTTCAGAATAGTAGTTCGTTTAAGATGAAAAATAATGAATTCAAATTTCGATATGTTGAATTAAAAATGTCTACAGGACATCCAGATGAGGTGTCAAATAACTTTTGGAGATGTGATGCTGAAGGCTAGTGGAGAGGTTAGGGCTGGCTAATTCGATCTGAGAGTCATCAGTACAGAGATGACAACTGAATCCATGGCAGCTGATGAGATCTCCAAGTGAAAGGTTTTAGAGGGAGAAAGTAAGGGGCCCAGGGAAGAGCAAGTGTGACCTGGATGAAGAGCCCCAGGTCGCCATCTTCCATTCTTCAAATACTGAGAAACAGTTATCCACATTGTCTCAATTATTCTTAGAATGTGGGAGCTAGAAGAGACTTTAGAAATGTTGAATATCCAAGTGGAAAGGAAATGTAGAAGTCACCTAAAGTCATTCTCCTAATTTCCCACATGAGGAGCTGAGGCATAGAGCATTCCAGGTCCTCTAGCCAGTCAGTGGCAGAGTGGGCACAGGCTATTCCAAGTGTTTGGCATTTCAGTTCACTGTGGTTTCACTGCAGTGCAGCCAGTCATTCTATAAGCAGGTACTGTGAGAAGTGTTGAGGATACAAAGACAAGGCAAAAACACAGTTCCTGCTCCCTTGGAGCTCGTATTCTCATGTGACAACATGAAGAAAACTGTACATATAAGACATGTACAGTAGAAATGGAAGGTGGTCTCTGAGAACGATGTTAGGGGTCAGGGAAGCAGGAGAGATCTGGAGAAAAGACTTGAGCTGAGTCTCTAGGAAGATAGTGGTACCTTCAGCAGTTATAAGTCAATTTAGAAGAGGGGAGGATTTGGGGTGGTGAAAGTTAATGAGTTTAGTTTTGAACATGGCAAGTTTAAGATCTCTATGGGATCCCCAGTTTGAGATGTCCACGAGGCAGTTGGTATAGTGGAGGGGAGCTGGATATGGAGATCTGGGCTTGTCTTCATAGAGATGATAACTGGACCCATAGAAGTTGGTGAGAGCCAAGTAAAATAAATAGAACAAAGGGGTTAAACATGTAACCCATGTGGCCCATTACATTCTAGAATGTGACCTGAACCAGATTAAAATGCGGTTGGGAAATAATAAAATAGATAAAATACAATAAAACCTGGATAATCTTACACTTTAAAGCTAAGGCAATACATGGCTCCCAGGAATCTTTGTTCATGGGTTAGTTTCTATTGGAGTTTGACACCACTGGTATAGAGGAAACCAGTCAGTTAGTAAACATTCATTACGCTCCTACTGTGTACCAGGCATTGCTTAAGTGCTGTGTATACAGAGAAAGGCAACCCCCCCCCCCCAAACTCCAAACAATCAGTCCCTGTCCTCAAATAGCTTACAATCTAATGGAGGAGAAAAGGTGCAAACAAATATGTACAAACTATAAATGGCATCAATAGGAAACAGTCAGTTTGGAGGAAGGCACTAGAAATAAGAGGGGTTGGGAAAATGGGATTTCAGCTGGAATTGGAGGAATTCATGAAAACCAGGAGGCAGTGGGGAAGACTGATGATGAGAGGCTGAATCCTAGAGGGAGCAGTCCACAAAGATGGCATGGGGTGGGAGCCTTGCTTTGACAAATTGAAGGATCAGCTCCCACATAAAATAAGGGAGAAAGAACTAATAGTGGGAAAAGACATCTGAGTGTGTGAGATAAGGAGGAGTGTAGCAGGGAATGGTCGCCATTTTTGAGTGTGGGATGAATCGAGGTCTTCAGCTGAGTTGGGAGAAGGTTGTCCTCGGAGGCTTGAGGAGGGAAGATAAAATTTGGAATAGATACTGTGACCTAGAGAGCAAAAGGGTTGTCTTGCTGCAGTGGAGGTCTGGTTGAGATTATGTAACATAAACTTGTGGTGTGCCCCAGTCATCCTGACTTCATGATTATTCTCCAACTCCTTTCAGCCCCTGTGAATAGGAGTGAGGGCAGCAGATGGTGGGAAGACTCTAAGGTGGGGTTTGGTAAGGACATGATCAGTGATAGGACAAATGGATAAAGGATTCTGTTTTAGGGGATATTGTAGGGTTGAACCGTCTCACCAAGGAGTTGGGATGAGGGAGGGAGGAGAGGGCAGGAGTGATGATCTGGAAAAGAAAGATGGAGGGTTTGGAGGTCATGGTGAGTACAAGGAATAGGGTTGGGGTGGTAAGGAAAAGGGAAAGACAAAAGAATAAAAGATTAAGATCAGGCCACGTTCATGAACATAGGAGTGTGACTCTTGTAGATAATGACAGGATCAAGTTTGTGACGATCTCTATGTGTGGTCAAGGTGAGGTAGAGAAATCTATCTTGGGAATTGAATAGAATGAGGAACTGGGAAGTTAGATAGATCTAAGGCACATCAAGAAAGTACCCCAAAAGTGTGAGTGCACTTTAAGGCTCTAATAACTTAAAACTACAGTCAGACTTTTGTAACACTCTGTACAAATGCTGAAGTCCTTCTGTGTGAGGGCAGGAGGAAGACTCTGAAACAGACACTGAACTCATTGAGGAAGGAAGGAAGGGAGGAAGGACAGAAAGAAGGAAGAAGTGAAGGAAGGAAGGGAGGTCAATCAATATATGACAGACAGCCACCTGGGCTGGGTATCTCAGTCACCTTGCTTGCCTTTTAACCCAGTGAGGTCAAACTGCTATAGAAACAGAAGCCACTAAACTATGTAAAGATCCCTAAAGGTGCATATTGACTTAGAAAACCAGATATTTATATTATCTATGTTTTATTTCTTTTATTACATCTTAATAATGAGTGTTGTGGGCCAAGTGCCCAAAGGGCTATATGTTTTACTCCTCTCCTGTTGACTGTACTGTATATGCTGGTCATCCACCCACTGACCAAAGTCTACTGGTCATCTACTGGCAATGAGCTTACATCCTAATTGGGGGATCCTAGATCCTCAGAGAGCATCTGGTCAAATTCCTCATTTACAGATAAGGGAACTGAGTCCTAGGTCACACAGGTGGAAAGTGGATAAGATTTGAACCTAGGACCTCTAACTACAAATTTAGTTTGGCTTAGTTTTTTTCTTTCTTTCTAATATAGCATGTTGCCTCTTTGACCTGAAAGTCCAGTGTAGCCTGGAACCAAACTAGCCTTCTCTGACTCCTTGGAATAAGGTCTTACCCAGAGACAGTTCAGACACAGGGCAGCCACATGAGAGAAGAGAAAGTGAACATACAGAAGTTATGTCTGTCCCCTTTTGTTCATCTTTCCCTTCTTCAAGGTAGGAAAGAGTGATGAGCAAAATCTCACTTTCCTTCACTCACACCCATCCCCCACAGTACTTTCTTGATCTGTTTTGTGAATTGAAGTCACAAGCCTCTAAAATGGAGCCTAGAAAAGAAGGCTGCTACATGTAGTCTCAGCCTGCTTCGGATCCCTGAGGTTCCAAGCTCCAAGAGAAGGGACTGGATGTAGGAAGTCAAGAGAGGAGGGCAGTTACGGTGAAAACCAACTTAGGGAGAAGAGGAGTGCCATCTTGATCTTGTTCATCTCTTGAAGGAAATATTACATCCACAGAGAATGCAGAAAGCAACTTAATGATCAGCATTTGAAAATGTAAATTTGGGAGTTGAATAATTAACAGCACTAAAAATAAACAATTCCAAGGCAGTGAGCTAAAGGCAAGCAGTGAGTTTATCCATCTGTGTGAGCAGGACTCAAGGAGACAGCGTGGGAGCACCTATGGATCACCGAGGCTTGGGCAATGTTTTTATGTCCTCAGGGCTCAATGTCCCTATTCCTAGGAGCTAATTTTCTAGGTCTAGATAATAGGAAAACAATGTTAGGGAGTGTTTAGTGAGTATTCAGACCTTCCACTCTCCTCCTACTCCAGACTTGGGCCAACATTTTCAGGAAAAGAGCTCAAGAGTCCATAGCCCCCTCCTTGGAAGAGCTACTTCATTCCTCTTGAGAGCATTGCCCAAGGGCTAAGCTATCCTCATGGTGAGTGAGTTAGTACATCTCATCTCTGCAGCTATGTGGCCCTAGACCATGTCCCACATCCCATTAACCTTGGAATCTATCCCAGAATCTTGCCATTTTCCCTGCTGCTACAGGTAATGCCTCCTTCTGCTGACGTTCCCCATCTTGATCTAGGAACAGTAATCAAATCAGTACTACCATCATGTTTGGAAGGGACAAGACAACTGACTATTCCCTAGCTCTACTTGCCATTCCAGCAATGGAGGCAATGGAATGGGTACTGACTCTGGAGTCAGAGGGCCTGAGTTCAAAACCTACCTCTGACACTTTGCCTGTGTCCCCTTGGGCAAGTCACTTAACCTCTTTTCTTATATGTAAAATGAGAAGATTGTTCTAGATCAGGGATTCTTAAACTTTTTCCACTTGTGACCCCTTCAGCACTTCTTGAACTGTGGGTCAAGACCCCATATGGGTCTTAGTTTCCTTATTTGTAAAGTGAGCAGATTGGTATAGCTCCCAGAAGTCCCCTCAGCTCTAGGACCTATGGTTCTGCTACTAATTAAGAACTCTGAAGTGAGAATTGATTGTGAAGAGGGATAGAACTCTAATGAGAGCGTCTGACTTGTCATCACTATCCTGACCTTTCTCACTTTACTGATTGGAAACCAACTCTTTGATTGATTTCTGCCCTCTCTTAGCCACCCCCTTTGGCCATATTGAGATCTGATGCTCCCTGTTGCTGTCCCTGATTCTACAGCCCAGCCTTTGATATCTTTGATGTGCTCCTGTCCACCAATGTGTGGCTGCCATGGAGTTCAGTGGCCCTCTGCAGGAGCCAGTCAGTTCAATGGGGACCGTAGCATCAGAGACTTACAACTGGAAGGAATGGGAAGGGCCAGGTAGTCCATTACCATTGCTTACCAAATGGACACCCTGAGTGACTCAGTAAGTTGCAAAGTCCATATATTTCTGAGCAACCTATCTATTGAATAAGCGACATTTATAGTTTATCTTCTGGTAACACCAAAATGGAAATTTAATTACTTATTTTGATTGGCCTCAGAGGGCAAAAGTAGGAACAACGGATGAAAGTTGGAATCAGATTTAGGAAGGGGTGTGCTAGTAAATGTTTAACAACCAGCTCTTTAAAAAAAAATACCCATAATATACTTTTAGTTTTAATCTACATCGTTAACAGTCTGTCACTTTCTTAAGTCTAGACAATCAGCCAAAAAAAAGCAATCGAGTGATAATTTTCAGCCTTTGCCAGTTTCTGAGGTGTAAATGCTCACACTAAAAATTTAACAATGGGCTCTCACTTACTCAAGGACACCCCTCAATTTAGATTTGGTATAAGGAAGATCTAGCCCTGGAAACCTAAAGTCAGAGATTGGATGAACCCTTGGCAGTTGCGGGTAGAGGACAGTCTTGTCAAGAATCATTTTTTAAAGGGATTTAAAGGGATTTGAGGGAGACCTCAGGTGAGTCCCTGTCTTTACCCCTCCATCTTGGCTCTGCCCCTAGCAGTCCTGTTTAGATGGGAGACCACCGGGATCCCCTCTGAGGCCCCTTCTACCTCTGAGATGCCCTGACTCCATGAAGGGGTAGAAGTGCAGAGCCAGATTAGCTCCTGGGTTCAAGATATGGTTAAGTCATGGTGTGAATGGAAAAATCATTCATTTAAAATAATTCTTAAGATTTTTGCATGGGGAAAATTAGTCAGTAGAATTAGGCGGGAGTGAGTAAAAATGAAGATTTCAGAGTACTGTACCCCTCTTTTCTGGTCTTTTGCTGACATTTTGGAACAAAGAACTGGGGTAAATTTAAATTCTGGGGTCACAAGCACAGTGAGCTGGACCTTCTTCCTTTGAATTGAAAAATAAGCTGGTTTCTTGGGGAGGGGGCCAGAACTTGGATGTTCTTGCCTCCTTCTCCGATTCATTCTCCTTATACTCAGGGGTCTGCTGCAGCCTGCTTTAACCCACCTTCTGAGAGCCAATACATGAACATGTATACCTCAGAAATGGGTCAGCTCTACAAATTATTGCTTGACTCACTGTTCTGTTGATTGTCTAGATCTAAAAAAGTTTTAGTGATACAGATTCAAGTTAAAAGAATGTACATGTATCCCTCCGCCCCAGCCCAGTTGTTAAACAGTCCCCAGCATGCCTCTGTATTGCTCCATCAGCACACTGAGCCCAGCAGGAGTGGGGTCATCCCAGACTGGATGCTCATTGTCATGATGGTGATGATAACTGATCTTTATATGGTCACTGGACGTTTACCAAGTGCTTCATAGCCAGTGTCTCATTTGAGTCTCACTACACCCCCTGCCCATATCCCTATCCCTAAGTAGAGGTTGGGTGGGATTTATATTGTAATCCTCATTCAATCCTGAATATCAAGGAACTTTCTTGTTTTGAAAGTTAACCAAGAACTACGTACAAGTCATTTTCTTAGGTAGTTGAAGGACTTGGAACGGGCAGAGTGAGGAGAGCAACCTGGTGGTGAAGGACGTGGAGCCCATGGTTCCTGAGGACTGGTCAAAAGAACTGGGAAAGCTCAGTCTAGGGAACACTTGGCTGCAGCACACACACATCCGTGCACACACATGCACACACACACATGCATAAACACACGCATGTACACACACTCTCTGTAGTTATGTGGAAGAGGGATCAGTTTGTTTTATTTGGTGCTGGGAGGAAGAATTGGAAACTTAAGACAGGATGATTCAGGCTTCTTAAAAAGAAAAAAATTCTAGCAATTAGATCCATGTGAAAGGAGATTGGGCTGCCTTGAGAGGCAGTGGGTTCTCTTTCACTGGAGATCTCCAGGCTGAGGCTAGACCACTCATCAGGTATATCATAGCAGGAAATCCCTCTTGGTGACAGGGGACTCTAAACAGCCTAACTCGTAAGTTCCAATATTCCCTTCACTGGACATGAATTCTGACTTGTCCATTCCTGGTCCATTCCTGGTCCAGGGTCTTTAATTTGAAAACTCAGAAAAATGAAAAGCTTTTGCTAAACCGCAAAAAAGCTAGCATTGACCCAGAGCTTTGCCATGGACTTTCCCCTCTGAAAATAGGAAATATGAATACTGATTTGAGGACCTAGATAATGGAAAAAAGATGCTGGAGTCAGGGCACTGTTTGCCCAGAAAGCCTGGAGTTTTTATCAACATCAGTGTGAGAGTGTGGGCTAAAGCAATGGAGAAACATGCCTGAGACTTGGCCTTCCCACCTTGATTCAAATGACTGTATTTATTACTTTCCATATCTTAGTGAGGGAAAAACTGAAAGGCATTGTATGTACATCACAGCCTCCTCAGTCATACCTTCCATAAGCAAAACTGAAAATGAACATGCAATTTGTTTTTCCACGATCAGAATTTTAAAAAAAGAATGAAAGAAACCAAGTTTCATGGCATTAAGACCACAATTGATTGGCAAAGGCAAGGGCATTTAAGGCAAAGAAAATACCATTCTTCCTTAAATCACAAACTGCTGAAAACGGAGAAAGGTGTTTTGGACAGACCAGGAATCCCCTTACGCCCACTCCACAGCAACCTGTTTTCCCTGGTAAGCTCCCTTATTAGTCATACTCTAAGATTACTATATGTGCTGCCTTCACACACACACATACACACACAAAGGTGAAGAGATTTGCACTATATTTTCCAGAGGGTCCTTCATCTTAATTCTCTCATGTCATTTTTAGAGTTCTTTTGGCGAAGAGTCCTGACAACCCAGGGAAACTTTCCAAAGTTTAGATCTGCAAGGACTCAAACTCATCTTTTACTCTTATCTTGACCTTTTGAATAAGTCATTCAAAGCTGTTTTCTCCTGAGGAAATTGGGGGTCAGATCCACAAAGAGGCATGGTATTCTTACAATCGTCCACTCCCATCATGTCCCCACCAGCCGGGAGATGCATTGATTGGGAGTGTTCATTTATATTCTACATTCATCATTCATTTGCTCTAAGGGCTCTTATAATGGAAGCCACATTTTTTAACGGTATCTAACCACATATGGCATTGTACTCAGGATGCTTGTGAAGGTGTTTGAATGAATCAGAGTGAATGGAGCCAGCCACCATCCCTCAGAGTCCACTCTGAGAGAGCCATGGACTGCAGGGATGGTTTTGTTTTCCTTTTATCCCCACCACCTAACACAGTACCTGGGGCACATAGTGAGTGATTAATAAATGTTCATTGACTGATTCCAGGTGAATGCCTGGAAGATCCATGTATTCCCTTCTAAAGGTAAATATTAATGATTTGGAACCAAAGCATTTTATGTAGGTGGATGGGTTGTCAGGGTTTGATATAGATGACGCCGTCAAGAAACATTTATTTTAAGACTATTTGCAGGTAGAAATGGAAAGGGCACTGGCTCAAGTCTTTCCTCTGTCTGTGTGACTTCTTGGGCAACTCACTTCATTTCTCACATCTCAGTTTCTGTAAAATGTCTGTAAAATAGGGGAGTTGGGACAGATGGCTTCGGAGTCAATAAATATTTTTAAGCACCCCCTCTTTGCCAGGCACTATGCTAAGCATGAGGGATACAGAGAAAGACAAAAGACAGTCTCTGCCCTTAAGGAGCTAACAAGGAAGAAAACATGAAAACAATTATGTATAAACAAGCTATCTACAGGATAAATTGGGGGAAAAACAAGCCCAACTTTAGCATAAAGTTCGAAGTCAAGAAATGGGCTAGAAAAATGAGCAAACAACAAGAAAAGACTCAACCAGAAAAATCTACTTTAGTGTCAGGGAAGATCAAGACACAAAATGAGAAGACAACAGTGTTAAAACAGTTACAAGCAAAACCTCAAAGAAAAATGTAAATAAAGCCCAATAAAAATTCCTAGAAGAGCCAAAGTGATGAGTGATAGAAGAAAAATTAAGAGAAGAAGTGAGAGATATAACAAGAAAATTATGAAAAGAGATTTGACAGCTTGGTGAAAAAGGGATTTTACCAGGCACTTGAAGGAAGCCGTGAAGCAGAGATGAGGAGGGAGAGTATTCCAGGCATGGGGAACAGCCAGTGAAAATGACCCAAGCCAAGAGAGAGAGTGTCTTGTGTGCATAGTGAGAAGGCCAGTGTCCTTGAATCAAAGAGTATGTGGAAGGGTATAAAGTGTAAAGGCTGGAAGGATGGGGGAGGCTATGAAGAGTTCTGAATGCCAGAGAATTTTATATTTGATTTGAGAGGTGATAGGGACAAATGGATCAAGGCCAGGGGGAGACATAGGTGTTTAAAGAGAGCAGTGAAGCCGTTAGTAGGAAGGGAGAGATTGTAGCTAAGGAAGAAGTAGGGATTATAGTGAGGACAGTCTGTGGGAGGAGTCAGGATAGAGTGGGATTGCTTATGCTGATAGTTTTATTTTAAATGAAGGGATACGGAAAGGACTTCTATTTAGTCACCTAGAAAGTCAAAGCCTGTCCCCTCTTCCTCCCAAGTGGCTACCTAGTCCCCATGACTTAGAGTATAGCCCGGATGAGCCTCCAACAGGGGGTGGAGGGGATAGGTCCCAGCTTGCTTCTCCCTGCCGTTCTCCACATTCAGCTTCCTGTGGTGCATCTCTTCATCCGTCTGATGGTGAGAGCTCTTTATGGGCCCTGCTCACTGATTCCCATAGCGATGCTTCCTGGAATTCTGCTCCTGCCACAGCTGCCCTTCCCAACTCATGCCCCATAACTGCTGTGGTAATTGCTTCCTATATGTCAGTTCCTTTGCTGGTTCCTACAGGCCATCCTCTCTCTGGTAGATGATACTTGTTACCTGGCCTGGGGGGCCAGCTATTAGCAGATGGCCTGTATGGAAGAACCATTTGAGTGTCTTGTTCAAAGATGTGGCACCTCCAAATACAACCGCAGGCTAGGATGGGTATGATTTGGGAAATATTCTCTGTACACCAAGGTTTTACTTTAAGCCTGGTTTATTAGGAGATTGAGGGCAGGGGAGAATCTTAGAGGGGGTGTAGTTTTGAGAGGAGAGTCACAGAATCATAGATTCAGAAATGGAAAAGAGCTTAGACAGTGTTTCATCCACCTTCTTCATTTTACAGAGTAGGAAACTGAGAGGGAAATTAGCGCACCCAAGATCACAAAGGTAGTAAGTGGATAGATTTGATTTTATTTTTTAAAATGTGTTTTCTTTTTTAACATCCTACTTTATTTGGTGCAAATCATTCCAATCCTAAAAAGCAAACATGCCATAGTAAATAGAAAGCCTTCCCTAGAGTCAGGAAGACCTGGTTCCAGGGCTCACCTCTGAGCCTGAGCCATACTGACTGTATGACCTTACACAAGTCTCTCAACTTCTCAGTGGCCCAGGCAGCTTTCTTTGCCTATGGATTGGGAGTACTTGTCTATGTTGGGAGAAGGAATTTCCACAGTGGGAAGGTCCCAGTACCAGTGGCATTACAGGCCTAGTTTTTAAAAAATCAAAACATAGGCAAGGTTCATTTTCATACTATATGACCCACATATATGTGACCTGTCACCCTCTAGCTAGGAATGGTTTTTACATTTTTAAATAAAGTTTTATTTTGTTTAAAAATGTAAAAACCATTCTTAGTATGTAGGTTGTACAAAAATAGGTGGCTGGCCCGAATTGGCCTATTAGGCCAGAGTTTGTTGACCCTCTTCTATAACAGAGGGAGAAATCTTACAGCAGATGAGAAGCTGACTCTGTGTCTCACAAAGACCATGGGGCCATGTTGCTAAGGAGAATTTGTGTATTCGACAGAGTTCCTGCTGGGATATTGGGGAAAAATTTCTGAGCATGTTCTGTGTTGTGAGACCTTTGCAGGTTCCTTTCCAATGGCATATCGTGAGGATGCTGTTGGTTTTGTAGCTCAGGCAGATGCAGTTGTAGAATCACCTTGACTCCAGCTGAGACTTTTGGAGACGAGACTAGTGTTGGTGTGGATTGGCCAGTGACACAACCCTTCCTGTTCCTCAAGACTTTTGTTTTCATCTTTCCTGTACTTGTGGCAGCTCACAGTTATGTGACTCTTAACAATAAACAAAGTACTTTCCTCCCAATTTTGATCAGTAGCCAGGACAAGTACATCTTCCAATTTTGCCAATGAGGGAATCAAAGTTCAGAGATAATGGCTTAACCAAGGACACCCTAGAAAAGAGCTTAGCTGAGCCTTGAATTGAGGTCTTCTGATTTCAATCCCAGAATTTATTAAATTACACCACCTGCTTTCACAAAAGAAGTGATTTCACCTTTGCCACTTGGCAAGGAATGACGTGGCTGCCATGATTGTACCTGTTAGCTTTAGACTCCTTGAGAGGCTCTGCTCCTCATCTGCAAAGACTTTCTCATTGAGATCTGAGATCTTCTAC
>CM053592.1:7043131-7059131 GCA_028646515.1 Pseudochirops corinnae
ATATTTATATGGGTGTATATACAAATATATGCTCAGATATATGTACATGTATTTCTCCATCTATAATTTTTCTCCATATAGATATGAAAACACATCTAGAGATAGAGAAAATGTAAATGATAATATGGAAAGATACAAGATAATTTTATGTGTATGTATATGTATACACACACACCTCTATATGTATATGTACATATTGTCTTTCTCCATCTGTAATTTCTTTCTCCATATATGTGGAGGGGGGAGAGAGAGAGAGGGAGAGAGACAAAGACAGAGAGAGAGACAGAGAGAGAAAGACAGACAGACAGACAGACAGACAGAGTGAGAGGGAGGGAGGGAGAGAGAGGGAGAGAGAGAGGAAAGAGAGAGAGAGACAGACAGAGTGAGAGAGGAGAGACAGAGAGATAGAGAGAGAGACAGAGACAGAGACAGAGAGACAGAAAGAGAGAGAGAGGGAGAGAGAGGGAGTGAGAAAGAGAGGAAAGAGAGAGAGAGAGACAGAGTGAGAGAGAGAGGAGAGACAGAGAGATAGAGATAGAGACAGACAGAGAGAGAGAGAGAGAGAGAGAGAGAGAGAGAGAGAGAGAGAGAAGAGAGACAGAGAGAGAGAGACAGACAGACAGAGACAGAGAGACAGAGAGGGGAGAGAGACAGAGACAGAGACAGAGACAGAGAGACAGATAGACAGAGAGACACACACACACAGAGAACATATAAATGATACACAAAATAGATATGAGACGATTTTGGAAGGAAGGCATTTGCCACCAGAGAGGCCAGGAAAGGCCATGTTTTGCTTCTCTTTGAAGGAAGGTGCAAATTCCAGCCAGCAGAGAGGTGAGGAGAGAAGGTGCTCCAGGCATAGGACACAGCAAAGGCAAAGGTATGGAGATGGGTGGTAGAGAGTCATGCCTGAGGAACAGCAAGAAAGTCAGTTTAGCTAGACCCTAGTTTACATAAAAAGAAATAACATGTAACAGGGCTGGAAAGGTAGGTTGGAGCCAGTTTATTAACAGTTTTAAATGTCGAGCAAAAGACTTCATATTTAGTTTAAGATGTAATTTGGAGTTTGTTGTGTTAAGGAATAACATGCTTATTCCTAGGATTTAAGGAGGATGCATTAGAGTGAGGAGAGGCTTGAGTCAAGGAGACTAATTAAGAGGCTCTTAGCACAGTCCAAGCAGAGGTGATGAGGATCTGAACTTGGATGGCAGCCAGGTGGTTGAAAAGAAGACAAAGCTAAGAGATGTTCATGGAGGCAGAAACAACCAAATGTGGCTGGCTGGGGTGACACAGGCTCAGAATTCCTGTAGAAGGGAAGGCTGAGGCTGGTGGATCACTGGAGCTTGGAGTTCCAAGCTGCAGTAGCCTAAGGTAGTCTGCACTGAGTCTGACACCAATATGGCAGCACTCCCAGGAGGAGAGAGAGCCTTTGGCAAATGGCCCCTACTTTTCTAGTAAAGTATGAGGTGAGATCTTCAACTGTGAGGGTGGAGATGGTATGGGAGGCTTGGCGAGGGAAGGGAGAACATGGAACAGATACAGCATAAATTCAGGAGGATTAAGAAGATTGCTTTGTGGCAGTAAGGGCCCAGTGATATTTGAACACTGAAGTTTATAGTAGACCTGTCAGCATGGTGTGTGATTTTCTCTAGCTAAGTTCAGTAGCAGAGGAAATTAATGGTTTGAGTGATCCAGGGTTGGGATTTGGCAAGGTATGAACAGCGATAGGACAAGAGAGCACAGAATTCCCAAGGTGAAGGCTTTGGCATATATAGTGACATCCCCTCAAGTGTCTTAAAGTCTCTGTTCCTCAATCTACTCTATTCAACTCAAGCTAACTGGGTAACTACAAGATGAAGATTGGTAAGGGAGGAGAGTGTAGACCAAGAGCAGTGACCATACTGTCTTTGGTGTCGGGGTCCCTGGGCTCAAATCTCTCAGATACTGTATTTGTGACCTTGGGGAAGTCACCTAACTTCCTGGAACTCAGTTTCCTCATCTATAAAATGAGAGATTTGCACTCAATGTCCTTGACAGTTCTTCTAACACTAGCTTTATGATCCTTTGAAAGTCCTGGGGAATGGAGGAATTGGAGGTCACAGTGAGGATAAAAAACCAGGCTTTGGGAGAGATGGAATTGTAGCAATTTAGGGTTAGATAAAGGAATTTCTGAATTCTTGATCATGGAAATGGAACACTTGTAACTGATGGCCAGACCAAATGTGTGATCCTTGCTGTGTATAGCTAAGGAATGGAGAGTAGGTAGGTCATGGAAACTGCATGGATTGAGGAACTGAGAAGGTGGGGTATTCGATATGCTAAAGTCCCCTTGTATGAGGGTGGGAGTTGTGGTACAGAGAAAAACTACAAACCAGCTGGTGAACTCCCTGAGAAAAGAGGGCATGGCATCTACACTGGGTAGAGTGACCCTCAGAGGAGGAGAACCCACTCAGCAATGAAGGTGATTTGGAACTGGGGAACCAGGGGTATTCCAGTCTCCCATGAGGACATGGAGTTGGGGCATGGGAGAGTAGGTGCATACTGGCAAAGGGAAAGATCCAGGGATGTGTCACCTAGGGGAAGCCCTGTGAGTGCCGGAAGATGAAGGACTGTGAGAGGAAGAGGCCCGAGATGAAGAATTCCTCCCCCGCCCCCCACCCCAGTCATTTATTTCACTCCTGGCTTGACTCACTCTTGGGACTGATCCCCCTCCCCACCAGCCGGGGATCCCCGTCCCCACCACCCCAAGAGCTCTTTATGTTTTGTATTTCCTTATTGGAATGTAAGCTCCTTTAGAGGAGTAGCCGTCTTTTCCCACAGAGCCTGGTACATTATAAGTGCTGAATAGATGCCCTCTCCTACTGTTCTCTCTCCGTCTCTGTCTCTGTCTCTGTCTCTGTCTCTCTGTCTCTGTTCTCTCTCTGTCTCTCTGTCTCTTTGTCTCTGTTTCTCTCTCTGTCTCTGTCTGTCTCTGTTTCTCTCTCCCTCTCTCAATATATTTATAATACACAGAATGAGAATTCTACATATCATATATGTGTATATTCATACACACATATGCCATGACATGACATGATATTGCCTGGAAATTCCAGAGGACATGATTGATGGAAGGGACACACGGACTGGGAGTGAGATATCAAAGGGGAAGACTTGAGGTGGGTGGGGTGAGAGAGTGAACAGTATGATGATAATACCTCGTATTATGTTGCTTTTTACGTATCAAGGTTGTCCCCAAAGTCTTAGGACAGAGGGAAAGACATACTGTCTTATCTAATTTGAGTCTCATAATAAGCCTGTTTGACAGATGGAAAAACTCATGTTCATAGACTCTAAGAATGCCCCTCATCACATGCTAGTCAGTGTCAGAGGTGGAACTCAAACCCATCTCTTCCCAAAGCTGAGTCCAAAGCCTTTGCACTGTATGGTCTCACTTTGCCATATGCTGTACTGTGGTGCTTCTCAACTAAGATTTATTGAAGATCCTAATCTGATAGAAAATGTATCTTAATAGAAATATATGTGAATTATTAAGACAGTATGCAGACTGAGTATAAAGAGGGAGACTGATTCCACCAACCATCCACAGAAGCCTACCTTGTTGTTTTTTAGTCTCATCTTGAATGAGTCACAGCCCAGAAAGGTACCCTAATATGTGGTTTCCTGTCTTTGGATAATAGTGGATGGAAACATTGTCTCTTGGTGAGCATTGTCAGACAAAATGGAAGCCAAGTGGTAGAGAGAGTGGAAAGGCCCTGGATTTAGAGTCTGAGTGTTTGATGAAGGCATGGTCAGTGCTGAATCGTGACTGAGTTGTGATTGGAACATTCTACTTACCTAGTTAAGTACTCAGCCTTTGGTGAATCACATTCTCTCTCTGTGAGCCTCACTTTTCTCGCTGATAAAAAGAGGGAGTTAGGCCAGATGAACTCTTAAGGTCCCCTCTAGCCCCCTAATATCTGGAGGCCTTTACCTCTTAGAGGGCATCATTTTTGTTTTTCATTCTGCACAAGATGAAAATTGATATCCCAGAATCACTGAATGTCAGATCTGGATTGTAGATTTATGGTCTTAAACATAGCTGAAAAAGAATCCTTTCTACAACTCCCACCAAGTGGTCCTCCAGCCTTTGATTGTGGGCTTCTAATGATATGGGACCCATTAACTCCCAAGGAAGCCCATCCCACTTTTGGACAGTTTTGATTGTAAGGAAGTATTTTATTATAAAGAAGTCTTCATTACATCGTATCTAATCCCCTTGTTCAACAGTTCTCAAAGTGTGGTCTTAGAAACCTGGTGGTCCCCAACACCTTTTTGAAGGGTTCAAGAGATGTTTTTGTAATAATGTTAAGGTATATTAATTTCTAATATGGCAAATATTGATAGATATAATTCACATAAACACAAACTATTTGGGGATCCTCAATAATTTTTAAGAGTATAAAGGGGTCCTAAAACCAATAAGTTGAGAACTTCTGCCCTCATTGTAATAGAAAAGAAATCTGGGGTTAGAGGAAGATCTGTAACTTACTTTCATCATGTTGGTAGGAGGTAATGGAAGTAGGGTTCAAGGCCAGGGCCTGAAGCCCCCAAGAATGGGCAGAAACCCTGGACTAGTATAGCCTCTGATCAGGGGCAGGGCAGTAATGCTATATTGCACAGGAACCAAAGTCTGAGGAAAGGATTTCTCACTTGTTTGTCCTCCTCTATCCTTCTCTGGGCTCTGCTCCTCACTCTGTGTTGTTGGCTTGACCCTGTCTAATGGTTCAACATCAGAAACAAATAGATTAAGAATGGAAATGGCATGAAAGAGGAGGAAGTGGCATCTATGTGGCTGTTGCCCCTTGAGGACCATGGAGCCCTTCTGTCTACCTTATAGCTGAAACCTTGTAGATGTGTCATCTACCTCTTTTAAAAGCAAGATCCCATGTCAAGTGCTTTGTAAATCTGTTAGCTCTGTGTAGATGCTAGCTCTCCAAAAGGCACCATCCCACTTTTCTTTTGTCCATCTTTTTGTCCACTTAGGACACCGCTTGGTGCCTAGTAAGCACTTAAATGCTTTTAAAATCTTTCCCCTTTCCTTGCCTTCTCATCGTTTTTTCTTTCTTTTTTTCTTCCTTCCTTCCTTCCTTCCTTCTTTCCTTCCTTCCTTCCTTCCTTCCTTCCTTCCTTCCTTCCTTCCTTCCTTCCTTTCTTCCTTCCTTCCTTCCTTCTTTTCTTCCTTCTCTCCCTCCCTCCCTTCCTACATTCCCTCTTCTGTCCTCTGCTTTCCTCCCCTCCCCTCCCCTTCCTTCCCTTCTCTTCCCCACTCTTCCCCTCTCCTCCCCTCTCTCCCCCGCCCCTCTCCTCTCCTTTCCTCTCTTTCTACCAGAGTCAAAAACAATCACAGGTGGGATCCTGGGTCATCATCAGCTAATGATGGTGAAGAAAAGCCTCACTTTGCCTCATAGCCCAGTTCCCCTTGCTCTGAGATGGAGGCAAAGGAATGGACCAGAGGTGCATGTTTAGATAACCCATAGGGTCAAAGGAAAGTTTGCCAAATTGATGACACAGATGGACTTGATTTTATCAGCAGAAAACCCCATATCAATTGTCCTACTAAGAATAGATAACATTGAACTATGTTTTAGTGCTTGTAATTGGGATCTCTTTGATCCTCCCAAACACCCCCAGGAGGTGGGTGCTTGTATTAGTCCCATTTCACAGATAAGCAAATTAAGGCTCTGAAGAGTGGCTTGCCTTGCTCAAGGGTCACACAGCAAGATCTGACATCAGTTCTGTCAGCTCTTCCTGACCTGAGGTCCACACTCATGTTGACTGCATGCCTAGAGCTCAGAGACTTCCAGCAGTTCTTAGCCTGATGCCATGAAATCGCCTCCCTGCAGAGTGGGAGTAAAGTCGGAATTTGGTAGCTCCTCTGGCTCCCAGGAGGACCCAGGTCTTTTCAGGATCACAATGGTAGACTTGCTAGCTATTAAGTGGAACAGAGCCCCCTTACTCCGGGATTTGCATTTGACTCTGGTACCCAAAGGGGTGGAGATGCTCTGTGGTTTTCCTCCCCTCATAGACGTTAGCAGCCTGGGGCCCTTCAAAGAGCCTTCACTTCCACCTTGGCAGAGATACCCAGAGGGGATTTGCATCGCTGGGGGGCTGGGCCACACTTTTGTGCTAACTCAAAGAGTAGACAGACACTCATTGTCTGGATTTTTAAGCAATGATGTTATTAAAGTCGATATTTATAGTACTTTATAATAATTATAGTATTTTATTAACTATGGTCTCGTGGGGTATATGTAGCTGCGTTACCCCCATATGCAACAACCATTGCCCTCATTTTATGGATGAGGTAACTGAGATTCAGAAAGGCTATTTAAGAGATGAAGAAAGCTGCCCCTGTCAGAAGCAGGATTAAAACCCAGGCCACTGCTGCCACCAAGCCCAGGCTTCCTTCGAGTACAGTGCACTGGCTCTCCAGCACGGAATACAACTTGGTCACCTTCCTCAGTTTGGTGGCAGACAGGTTTTTGGTTTTCTTGGGCACTTGATTCAACACCAACAAATTAATCAACAAGCTTTTATTAGATACCTATGCCAGGTAGTATACGAGATGGTGGCGTTATGAAGACAAAACCGTCCTCACCCCTTGAGAGCTTATAGTTCACCAGAGATGATGACATGCATATGTATAATTTTATACCAAATTATTATATATGAAATAAAATCATTTGGGGTATGGGGGCACTAGTAGTGATGGTGAGGGGGGGATCAGAAAAGGCCTCGTGTATTTGATCCGAGATTTGAAGGAGACTAGTCATTCTCAGAGTCAGAGGTGAGGAACTTTCTGGGTATGGGGATGGGGACAGCTTGTGGGAAAACCCAGAGAAGGAGATGGAATCTTGACTGTAAAGAGCATAAGGAAGGCCCCTTTGGTTGGACCCGAGCGTGTGGGAGGGGGAGTAAAATATTTAACCCTGCAAAGCACACAGGCACAGAACATACAGCCCCTATCTCCCCCCCCGCTCCCCCGAATGCACCAGCACCAGGCATTTTGGAAAGAAGCAGGGAGGCAAGGTTACATGTATAGTGAGGAAAGTCTTTTAGAGTCAGTTTGTAAAGGCTTTTAAATGCCAAACAGAAGAGTCTTTATTTGAAGTAATGGGGAGCTATTGGAGTTTCCTGAGTGGGGAAGTGACATAGTCAGACATGTGGTTTAGGTATGGGCTTAGGGCTTAGGCCATCTGTAGGCAGCTAGGTGGCGCTGCAGTGGATTGAGGGCTGAGTCTGCAGTCAGGAAGTTCCGAGTTCAAATCCTGCCATAGACACTTGCTAGCTATGTGATACTGGACAAGTCACTTAACCTCTGTTAGCCTTAGTTTCCTGCACTGTAAAATGGGAATTATAAAAGCACATACCTCCCTGGGTTACTGTGAGATTTAAATAAGATAATATCTATAAAAATCCTTAACCCATAGTAGGCACTTAATTTTTATTCCCTTTGTTTCCCTTCCCTCCCTTTTCCCCTGTAGCATTGCTTCTATTCATTCATGTTGCTCCACATTGAAAATAGGGGGAAAGAAGCCCATTTGCTGATCCCCCCTCCTCCTGCCCTGGCAGAAGATACACTACGAAAAAACCAAGAGACTCTTCCTTAATTACGTGCATAGTAGTTGGGTAATGAGGTATAGCATAGAGAGGGGTCTGTGGGAAAGCCACTGGCCTAATGTTTTTAAAAATAATTTTGATTAATGGTTTCTGTTTTCTTTTTCACTTTCTGTTTTCACATTACACTGAGATAATCACCTCTTTGAACCAAACCCTTTCTTATAACAAAGAAAAACAGTTCAGAAGAGCAATGGTTCCTGTCTGACAATGCCCAGTTCAGTCACAGCGGGTGGCCCCCTACCCAAGGACAAAGTGGTTTCACAATCTGGGTGATTATATTTACTCAGAGCTCAGCTTCCCCTTAGTGATCTTTGAATTTGTAATATTGTGATCATTGAGTGAATTATTCTTCTGGTTGTACTTCAGACTGCATCGGGTAGGGCAAGTCTGCCTGTGCTTCTTAGAATTCATATGTCATGTGTATCACTTCTTACAGCACGATAAGAATTCAGCACATTTGTACATCACAATTTGTATGCAGCTAGATGATGCAGTGGATAAGCTGGGCCTTAAGTCAGGAAGGCTTGTCTTTGTGAGTTCAAATCCAGCTTCAGACACTTACTAGCTGTGTGGTCCTGGGCAAGTCACTGAACCCTGTTTGCTTCACTTTCCTCATCTGTAAAATGAGAAGAAAATGTCAAACCATTCCAATACATCTGCCAAGAAAACCCCAAATGGGGTCATGAAGTCACACACTACTGAACAACAACAACAAAAGGAGCGATGATGGAAAGGACTTAGACAGACAGAAAGGTAGACAGGGAAAGCATTTGTGAAACACTTACTGTGTGCCAGGCACTGAACACAAATAGAAGAAGAAAGAAAGACAGCCCCTGCCCTCAGGACGCTTACACTCTAGTGTCTACTGCATGAAAGAGAGAGCTGAAAATGAGGGGTAAACATGGGCATGGGAGGTAGCCAAGGGAGAAGCAGTGTAGGGAGTTATGGAGCTGGTTCCGGTTTCCAATGAGTGCGGCTGGCATGGCTGCTTCCTCGGGGGACGTTCTGGAGAGAAAAGGGGGCATTGTCAGGATGAGGAGGCTGTTGAGATGGAGGTAGAGAGGTGGTCCAATGGCCACAGGCTGTTATGAGCATGGGAGGGAGGGAAGGAAGGAAGGAAGGAAGAAAGGAAGGCGAGAGGAAGGGAGGGAAAAAGGAAGGAAGAAAAGAAGGAGGGAGAGAGGAAAGGAGGAAGGGAGGGAGGAAGGAAAGAAGGAAGGAAGGAAGGAGAGAGGAAGGGAGGGAAAAAGGAAGGAAGAAAAGAAGGAAGGAGAGAGGAAGGGAGGAAGGGAGGGAGGAAGGAAAGGAGAAGGGAAAGAAGGAAGGAGAGAGGAAGGGAGGGAAGAAGGAAGGAAGGAAGAAAAGAAGGGAGAAATGGAGAGAAGGAGGGAGGAAAGAAAGAAACAGTTATTAAATACCTATGTGCCAGGCACTGTTTTTTAGCACCTTACAAACATTTTATTTGATCCTCACAACAACCCTGGGAGGCAGATGTGTGAGAACTACCTGGTGAGGAAACTCCCTTCACCTATGCAGATAACAATTCATTTTTTACTTCATAGATTAGAGCTGGAGATCAGCTGGTCCAACTCATTTTGCAGATAGGGAGCTAAGATTCAGAGAGGTTTAGTGACTTGTGGATAGAGTGCCAGGTCTGAACTCAAGAAGATTCTTCTTCATGAGTTAGTCTGGCCTCAGATACTTATTAGCTGTGTGATCCTGGGCGAGTCACTTAACTCTGTATGCCTGTTTCGTCCATCTGTAAAATGAGCTAGAGAAGGAAATGGCAAACCACTCCAGTATCTCTGCCAAGAAAACTCTGAATGGAATCACCAAGAGTCCTACATGACTGAACAGCAACAAGCAAAATCATGTAACTAGAAAGTGTCAGAGGGAAGATTTGAACCCAAATCTTTCTGACGCCAAGGCCCACACTCTAACCACTCTACCCTTACAGAAATATCATAGATCACCAAACATGTAGGTTTTTAAACCTGAATTGACTCATACCCTTTTCCTCTTTAAATTAAAAAAAATCTTAGTATCTCTAATTTTATAACATCTTTATTTCCAAATATATACCTCCTCTTCCCCTACCTAGCCCATCATTCCTTGTAACCCCCAGCAGTTTAACAGCGGTCTGAGGGGGTATACAGTGCTCCAGCCCCGGAGTCCGCCAGCTCTCAGAAGAAACGAGGAGGCTGCACTTTCTCATGTTCTCTTTCGGTTGGAATGGTCGTTATTATTACGGTGGCTCTTTTACTCTTAACCAGCCTTCACAGTTCCCTTCAGAGCAGGAAAGGACTCTTTAGTCACCTTTTCCTTATTAATCCAAATGTCCCTTGAACACGGCGGAGCTTTGAAATCTCTATCCAACGAGCCTAACAAAGAGAGATGAAGGCAGGATGGTTGGCTGCCTCCTGCCCTGCCTAGAACCATCCAGGAGTCAACTATTCACCCCCGTGCGTCTGACTGCAGGAAAGGAAATGATTCGGTGTAGCTATTAATAACACTCTGACTCACCCTCTTCCTCAGGGGCGTGTGGGTGTTTACTACAACTAAGCAACTTTCTTTCATGAAGGAGCGTGCCCTGGACTCCGGCCGGCTCCTGGTGGTCTTCTGGCCATCCTGTTGTGCCGGCGCTATCCGGCGTTCGTCGGGGATGAGGACAGTGAAGGCGCGCTCGTCCTCGAGGGCGGGGGCTTCTCCCCAAAGGGAGTGCGCCCTTCCCTCGACGCGAGTGTCTCAAATCGGGCTTCTATTTGGAGGTCTCTTCACAGAGTTCGCCTCAAGGGAGGAATCTAGGAACGCGATAGAATCGAGAGTGCTTCTGGGTACTTCACTTGCTTCCAGGAAAAAGGCTAAAAAGTCCCCCTCTGCTTGAGCTGTGGGAAACCTGTGGGGCCGGGGAGAGGAGGGGGAGAAGGTCTCTTCCCCAACGTCCCCTTGTTTTGAACAGGGCAAAACATCCTCAGTTGTCACTCTGCACTTGAATCAGCTTTTCAGGTAGATTTTACTCAGTGACTAACAGGAGAGGCTCTTTTTGATAGGATCTTCTCACTTTCACTTTCTTTTCTCAGGTGTCTGCCGGGGGCACCCCTCTGATTTTTCAGACTCTTCTTTCTCTCCTTCTGATCCTATCCTTTGCCCTGGAGTCACTGGAGTAAACTGAGGGAAGGGGAATCCTGCTAGGACCGCAGCAGGTGGTGACTTTGGTGTTGAAGTCTCACTAACCCAGGCAGAATGAGGGGGTCGGACTTTCTTACTTGAGATCTGTGATGCCCCTGATTTCTTGTGATTCCCAGACTTAATACCTCTCATTGTCTACAAGACTTCTCAACATGACCAATCCAAGCCTTTTGTTTTTCCCCAAAAATTCGTTCCTCCTTCTGACTTTACTGTTTTGGCTGTGACAGACATAGTCACCTGTTTCCCATGTTCATAACCTTGGGGTTACCTTTGACACTTCCCTCTCCTTCACCTCTTAAATCGAGTTACTGACTGATTCTACCTGTATAAGGTATCTCCTTCTCTCCCCTAGAAACAGAAGACTTGGATGCAAATTCTACCTTTGACTCTTTTTATCCCCGTGACTTTGGGCAAGAAATTCAGCCCCTCCACACCCCAATTTCTTCATCTGTAAGATGAAGGGGTAGGACTACATGGTCTCTGGGGTCCCTTCCAACTCTAGGCCCAAGTTCATAGGATCTTCTCTGATCACACTGCTACAGTCTAAGTACAGGCCCTCACCACCCCCTGCCTTGGGGCAGCTTCCTGGGATGTCTTGCCACTACCCTGAGCGTTCAACTATGTGTGATGATCTGGAGGCACACACCTGTCTATATCTGCTCATTATGTCAAAGGACTTTCAAAAACTCATCCAGACATAGTCTTTTTTTTTTCCTTTTTGGAGGGGGGAAGGTAGGGCAATTGAGGTTAAGTGACTTGCCCAAGGTCACACAGCTAGTTTTGTGTTAAGTGCCTGAGGTCACATTTGAACTCAGGTCCTCCTGACTCCAGGGCCCCTGCTCTATTCACTGCGCCACTTAGCCACCCCCAGACATATTTTTGATGCAGTGGTTACAAGGATCCTTAGGGAAATTAGCCCTTGAGGAACATGAGCAGAGTGTTAGCAGTGTGCCTAATGAACCTGGAAAGAGAGAGTGAAGGTGCATCCTGGGGTCATCAGCCACAGGGAAGGTACAGTACCTCAATGTTAGTGAGTACAGGTGTTCTGTGTCTCAGGTTGCCTTCCATGTACTCACTGGGAGTCAAAAGGAGTCAACAAGCCTTTATTAAAAGTGCTTACTAAGTGCCAAGAACTGTGCGAAGTGTGTGTGTGTGTGTGTGTGTGTGTGTGTGTGTGTGTGTGTGTACAAATGCAAACAAAAAGAATGACAATCTATCCCTCAAGCAGCTTACATTCTAACAGGGGAAAGCAACATATAACACGAAGCTGAAAAGCAGAGAGCCTGGTGGGGTGGGGGGAGGGGATGGTATGGTGGTAAGGCTTGTGGTCTGGGACCACCTTCAAAATGGCAGGTCTGGGAGGGACTTATCAAGGGGCAGTGTATGTGTAGGGGCAAAGAGAGAAGGCGGCCAAGTCTGAGTCTGAGAATGAAGACCGTTTGGTCTTGGCTCTTCCGCCAAATGGTGGTTCTTGGATGAAGGTCGGAGAAGGGGGTCACGTAGAGGGGAAGGCGAGGGTTCCTGAGTTGTGGTGGCAGAGATGCTGTGTTTGATTCTATAGCTAAGTGGCAGCTTAATGCGCACCCTGCTAATGCGCACGAGAGAAGAAAGTGTTTTTGATGGAGTGGGCAGGACAGGTGGGCAGAGCTGTGACCAGGAATGAAAGGGTCCCGCCCTCTTCAGCCCGTCCTGTCTTGTGCTTAGATCCGGCCACCCCACAGTCTGGCACTCTTCAGCCGCTCTCTGGTGCTTACTGAATGACTGTAACATAGCGATGCCGTTTTGGACAGCAGCCGACCGATCACCCAAGGATGAAGTTCAGGCTCCTCTGCCTGGCGTCCCGGGCTGTTCATAGTGCAGCTTTTTACAGTCTTTTTGTATGAATTTCCTCTTCCACCATGATTGCCATCTTGCTCTCTAAATTTATGCCAAATTGGGCAGCTCTGATCTCCAAATATGCACTCTATTCTCCTGCTTCCACACCTTTTTTAAGGCTGTTATCCCTGCCTGAAATGCCTTCTCTAATCCTTACCGACTGAGTCTTGACAGCCTACCCATCCTTTAAGGCTCGGCTTCAATGCCTCCTATTCCAAAAAGCCTTCCCTGACTCCTCACATGAGAAAGGAACTGGGTTTTCATACCTTATTTAGTTTTGTATCTCGAGTCATTCTGGCTAGGTCAACTTCTCTGGAGCATAGTTTGGGCTCCACCTCTGAGCCCTCCGCTCTAATGGGCCAGCATTTGCCATTTAGGGCAGGGGCTTAAACCTGCGCAACATTTCCTGGTTAGCTTATATCCTCTCCTCTTTATCCGTAGGTTTCTCTGCTTGCGATGTGAGCTCCGTGAGTACAGGGACTGTGCAGTGTGCTTGTGTTTGCACTATACTTAGCCTTGTGCCTGGTATATACTAAGTGCTTAATACTACTCTGTTCATCGGTCAGATGACAGGGTTCGGCTAGATCAGTGGGTCTCAAACTTTTTGTTCTTGGTACCCCTTTACACATTTATAGAATAAAAAGCAGGGGCAGCTAGGGGGCACAATGAATAGAGCACCGGCCCTGGAGTCAGGAGGACCTGAGTTCAAATCCTATCTCAGACACTTAACACTCACTAGCCCTGCGACCTTGGGCAAGTCACTTAACCCCAATTGCCCTGCCTTTCTCCCTCCAAAAAGAAATGAGTTAAAATAAAAAGGATCCCCCTCTCCAAGAGCCTTTGTTTGTGTACATGACATCTGTCAATATTTAGAATTTGTTTAGAAATGTATGATTATGAAGTTAATGTAATTATTTTTAAGTGTGTAATTGTGAAATGAGGATTATAATCATTGTTTTAAAATGTATGATTATGAAATGAGGATTATAATCATTATTTAGAAATGGGTGACCACGAAATCATGAATATAATCATCAGTTAAAATGTATGATTATGAAAATAGACACTGTAGACCCCGTAGAGAGTTCCCAGGGATCCCCACAGATCCGCAGACCACATTTTGAGGACCTCTGGACCAGCTCATGTCAGAACCCATTCAGCATCCCGTGATTCTCTGACTTCCTGAAAGCCAAAGCTCCTCCAGAGCTCTTTGTCCAATGGGACGTTTACTGCCCGCCCGCCCGCCTGCCCTCCTGCCCCCCTAGCCTTTTCCTTACCTGATCTCTTACTACTGCTTCTAATTCTGCTGCCCTGCTCCCATCTCATCTTGTTTTGATTTCTTTCCTAGTCTGCTGCCGTCCATCTTGCCGACTTCTGGCTACTTGTTTGATTTTGCCATGATTCCATCTGTTTTCCCTTTTCTCTATGCCCAACCATTTTTTTTCCCCTAAGCCCTTTCCTTACAGTAACCCTCTGGGGGTAGATAGTATAAGTGCTAAAACTCTCATTTTACAGGGAAAGAAACTGAGACCCAGGGGGTAGTGAAGTCAGCCAGGGTCACATAGACTGAGGACCCAGATTCAGTTTTGTCTTGTCTATCTGCCAGGATTCTGTTTCCTGTTCTATTCTAGAGGAGAATGATTGATTTTCAATCATTAATTAGTTCATAAACTACACTGGCTGTTCATTATATATTTCTAATGAGGATTAACAGTACTTTGCCTACCCTGAGACATTCATATGGTTGTCATTCACATGCCTGCCCTAGGCTTTTGAGAAATATGTCTTTGCTAGCTACAGGAAGTAGGTTACTGTATCTGGGCTGATACAGATTTAAATATGACTAAACTATCTGTGGTTCAGGGCCCTCTAAAACTCAGCATTTGAACAAACTGGGTTTGCTCCTGGGGGGTAACCCCAAAAGTTCATTTTCTCTCCTTTATTCATTGCCTCTCCATGGAGTTGCTCCATGGAAAATTCCCAATATGCTCAAAATAATGTTTATGTCTAGACTTCCATAAAAGTGGGTAAAAGGGGTCCTCACCCAATTATCTCAAATTATCCCAGGTTAAGGAAGTCTTTATTTCACCCCACAGAAACGTAGGAGATGCAAAGGACTTTTAGGAACCCAAAACAGATATAGAAAAATGCCTAAAACCCATCAACTCTCTTCCAGAAAGGAGCATAACTTAGTAACCAATAGGGTCAGATATCTATTAACTTTAAGAAACCACTCTGGGGCCCAGAAGAACTGAGATATTGTAAATTGTTCACTTGTTTTTGGTCATATCTGACTCTTCATGATTCCCTTTGGGGTTTTCTTGGCAGGGACACAGGAGTGTTTGCCATTTCCTTTTCCAGCTCATTTTACAGATAAGGAAACTGAGGCAAACAGGGTTAAGTGACTTGCTCAGGGTTACAAAGCTAGTAAGTGTCTGAGACTGTATTTGAACTCAGGTCTTCCTGTCTACAGGTCCAGCAATCTATCCACTGTGTCCCCTAGATGTCCTGTAAGAGATATTGTACCATTCCCTGTTCTATACTCAGAAATGTTGTTTGGGTTAGGTTCATTCCTGTGGAACCTGGCCTCTAATGAGAGGGGCACTAGGCTCCACTCTTATCTTAAGCTTGTTAAGCCTCCACCCTAGAGTCCTGGGGACTTTGAGATTAGATTGCACATCCAGGGATCCCCAAAAAGGGAAAGTTAAAAAATGGCTCAGGGTGAAATATGAATTTTAAAAAATGAAACATGCAATTTCTTCCTACACACAAAAGGAATACTAAAACTAAAAGCTATAGTATGCATTAACAGAACTACTTGGAAATGGGATTCAGTAACAACTCCGAATAGTGTATTCTAATCTGTTGGGAGTCTGATACTTAAACTGTATCAGAGCATGAAGCAGTTTGCAGGACTGCTGTTTAGACATTTGACATTTCACTTCAGCTTGCCTCTATCCAAGAAACAGTCTGCTGGTAAAATGACTAGGGTTGAACCAGCCCTATCATTGGTGGTCATCTTTTCCAAGAAAACTGTAGGAGTTGTTGGGAGTCACTTGGAAGAATAAAAAGAGCATAATAAAAAAATGGAAATGAAAGTGAGAATAGCATTATCAGAGCTCAGCCTTTATAAGGTAATAATCGTCATTTGATATTGAATAAGAAATGGACAAGGTAGTGAAATAGATTAGAAAAAGAAAAAGCTAGAAGCAATTGAAAACAATAGTCCAGTGTTTCATAAATTAGAAAAAAAACAAGTCCCTGGCGGGGG
>CM053592.1:7059631-7107689 GCA_028646515.1 Pseudochirops corinnae
CCCCCTCCCCCCATACACACACACTGGCTAACACCTCTGCCCACTCACTGCCTCTCTGAAGCAGTGTGTTACTATGGCCACCTGGCTCCTCCAGGATTGTGGGACCCTGGGCTAGTGTCCTGGCCCCTCCACCTCCAAGATAGCCACTGCTGGATATCTTTTCCTTGACCTTTTGCCATTATGAATTAGCTAGTGGAAATCTATGGAGTTCTCTGCTGTTGTCTGAAGGTCATAGATTTGGGAAACCCATGGAAGTCCAAAGCCACAGTGACAAACCATGGAGACACATGCCTTCCTCTTTCTCTAGTGGGAGACTGAGATGAGGGCTGTGCCGGCAGCCAGGTTCACTGGCTCAGATTTCACATGGGAAAATGTTTGACTTCATTAAAATAGAATCTCACAGCCCATGACAGCTACAGCTGTAAATCTGAAACCTGTTGGACTGGATGAAGGCGAAGGGGAACCTTCTAGCTCTGAGTCCTGTGTCTCTGATAGCACGTTGTTCTATTTTTCAGAACAGAAGCCTCTAAAGAGGTGCTTTGCTCCCTTGGACACATCCCTTTGGTTCTACATGAAAACTAGAGTTTGAGTCATTGAAAAAATAGGGAGCTGTATGGATACACAGATTGTAATAACTGACGTAAAAAGTTCTTTGACTTACAGCCTGAATGGACCTTACAGGATACCACTCCAATCCATTATTTTTTTTAGATGAGAAAACTGAGCCTTAGGTGAAATAACTGACTTAAGGTCACATGGAAAGCAAATGGTAGAGTCAAGATTTGAACCTAGGTCCTCTGACTTAACATAGTGCCTAATAGGCTTATGACTTAGTTCCATCCCCTTTCTTTCTGTGGTACCACAACTGCCCGACAGTCCCTTCAAAACTTTTCAAAGCATTTGATGTATATAATTTTATTTCTCCTCATGACAGTCCTGTGAGGTCAGTACCATTGGTATTTTAATTTCCATTTTACCAATGGGGAAATTGAAGCTCTGAGGATTTAAGTGAAAAGTGTAAGAAATGGGATTTGGACCCAGTTCTTGAAGGCCAAGTCCGACATTCTGTCTAGTGCTCCTCTATGAACTATACAAAGACCGTGGGCTTGTCTACTGTAGACTTCACAGTTCTGGTGCCATGGGACCGAGTCTCATCTATACTCTGTCACTCTCAACTCAACCCTAGTGAAGTGCTCTGCACACATCGGTTAGGTAAGTACTTAGTAAATGTTGGGTGTATTGTATCATTTCTATGTGCTGGGCTATAGCAACCTCTAACATTCCCTGCCTGAAGGCAACTCTAGTTGCCTGCATTTCCGTGCACTTTTATGTCCTTCTAGAGGCCAGTCAAATGGTCTCAGCTTGAATGCAGGTGAGACAAAAGGGAGACCAAAGTGAGGTGTCTGAGCTGAAATACTTTCTCCCGAGTTGGCCTGCCGGGAAGATGGCCTTAACTCTTCCAGCTTTTCCTTTTGTCCCTGCTATTAGCCACCATTTGACAAGTACTATCTCATGGCTGAGACAATGCCCTTTCATTTTGCCTCTTCGTTTACATATCCAAAGCACTATGAGTAGATGCCTCTATTAGGAAGCATCTTCCCTTGGACTCCACTGGGGACAATCTCCTCCTAATTGATTGGAGGGAGCTCTCGGTTTGATTCTTTTTGCAAAGTGCAGACAGTAAATAGGGCAGAATAAGTTTTAGGAAAATGAGTTACTCTGAGTCATTCACTTACTCAACTATTTACACTCATTTACAGTAACTCCTTTCTTGTTACTCTTTTGTTTAACATCTAGATCCCTCCCTGTGCTGTCCTAGAGCTGTCCCAGCTCTTTCTGTCTCTTCAAGGTTGTTTTTGTTTTTGAAACCACAAGTGCATGGCAGTGACAACATTCCACTTTCTGTGTGCTGTGCATGCAGGAGTCAGTCTGAAATTAGTGCTGCCTAAGGGGTCCTTGTTGGCATTCTGATGGATTTCTTTTTAAGCAGCTTAAGAATGCATAATTCATCATGCAAGTAATACCTGAGACCCCAAAGAAGTATAATCATCCCCATGCCCCTACTCTTGGCCATCCTGCTAATTCCTTGTCTTGACCTTAATGAACAAGCTTCTCAGGGTATACATCCATATTTTAAATGCTCCTTCCTATCCATTAAAAATTAGATGAGTTGCCTTCTCCCCCAGTTCTTTCTCAGGGCAGAGTGATGGACTGTGTGGCCTCTAGATATTCATTTCAGCCTAGTAGGTTTGCAGAATCTTGACTAGGGAATCCTGTCATTGAATTTGGAGTCAAAGGACCTGAATTCAAATCCCAGCTTGATTGTGTGACCTTAAGCAAGACATTCAACATCTGGCCCTGAGGTTCCTCCTCTGAAAAATGAGAAAGCTGGTCTTTGTGGCCTCTAAAGCCATGATCCTAAGATGCTATCTATGGTGCAGTCTATCTATGACTATGATAGATGCTATGTATCTAGGACTTGGAAGTGGGAGAAGATCACATTCAAGGGATGGACATATATGTCAAAAAACCTCTTGGATTATACTTAAATGTCCTTGATCTACTTGACCACTCACCATAGAAGAAAACTTAATATCTGAGCAAAAGATAGATCAACATTTTATAACTTGTGCACAAGATTTGATTCTGCATCAATGGACTGTTTCAGTCTGAATGATTCAATTTTGCTGCTACTGCACACTCCCACTTGCCTCCTCATCAGCCTTTTACAACACTCAAACAAACATTTAGACTAGAGCAACATAGAAGTGGTCTTACCTCAACATTTTCGGGGGTAGGCAGAAGTGCAGGATCCTAGAGCAAAAGAAAAATGGCATTCATGTGATTTTGAGGTGGGAAAGGGCTCCTTTCAGACTGAGAACAAGCAGCATCAAAGCCTTGGGTCGCTTGTCCCTGGTGACAGCTCTAGTCTTACTCACCGTGTCATTCACACACGTTTTCAGCTGTTCAACAATTTGTAGAAGTTGGACTATCCTGGTCTGGCGGCGCATTGGGGAGCTGTGTTTAGGGGTCACTGTCCCACAGAAGATGATGATCAGGCAGTAGATGACTGTCCTCTCCATGGGGCCAGGTTTTAGGCTTCCAATTGCCAGGAGTCAATCCCTACTTTGCTAAGGATCTGCTAGAGGGGTACAATGGACCGACTGCCAGCTACTCACCTATATATTCATCCTTCCAGGAGCCCTAAAGCCCTCCCATTTCAGCCTGGAAATCTTTGTGAGATGGATGAATGTGAGTAACTTTTTTCTTTTCCACTGGCTAGGTATACGTGTGCATGTGTGAGGGTGTGGGGGCAGGGATTGATGGAGACAGCAAAATGTGCCCCATCTGCATGTTAGACAGGAAAAGGAGAGAAGGGGTGGATTCCAGTTTTCACCATGAATCAAAAGGGGCCTAGGAGTAAACAGTAGGTATTATAAGACTTCAAAGCAATAAACAAAAACACCTTGATCTCCTTTTTCGGGCCACCCACAGCCCCTTACCTGTACTATCTGACACCCAGGGGGCACAGTCATAGTGGCACTCCAGTGATGAGTCAGTGGGTCTCATTTGGTGCTCTATAGGTCTTGCCCCAGTGCCTTTGTCATTCTGCTTGGAATTAGCTCGTATGCCACCAGCTATGTAGGAGGAGAGGAAACCTTTAGGAAGTTCTCAATAGAGAGGGCATTTCCCAAAGAAAAGTTCTAGGTTCTGGCTAACTCAGAGATGACTTGGCCAGTCAACCAGCATGTAGTAAGTTCCTACTGTGTATGAGTAGCACACTTGCAATCTTAGTTTGCCCTTATTAATATTGACACCTACCAGCAGTGTGAACCTGGGCAAATTACTTATCTCTGAGAATCAGCTTCTTCATCTGTAAAATGGGGATAATAATATCTCTAGTACTAACCTCACCAAACTGGGGTGACATGATGCTCATATAAGATAAAGTGCCTAAAGTGCTTCGAAGACTTTACAGAGCTCTGTATAAATGGCATTGCTATTATGGTTGTGGTGGTTTCTGATGCTGTATTTGAAAATCTTGTGCTGATACCCAAAGTGCTGCACCTCCCTGACCCAATGCTGCAAGTTTGTTGGACATCCCTTCCAGGATATAATTAAGTAAATCTCCTTTTGTTAAATGTCAGGTGTTCTACAAAGGTCTCATTGACCTAGTTGGCTAATAGAAAGAGAGAGAGAAGAGCGAGGGAGAGCGAGAGCGAGGGCCAGAGCAAGAGAGAGAGGGAGGGAGAGAGAGGGAGAAAGAGCAAGAGAGATAGAGAGCAAGAGAGAGAGAGAGGGAGAGGGAGAGGGAGAGGGAGAAGGAGAAGGAGAAGAGTGTAGCCATCAGGGAATAGAGAGAAAATAGAAGTGGGCCCAGGACAGAGCCTTGGAGGACATCCACAGTTAGAAAGTGTGATGTGGATGAGGAACCAGTGTGGTCTGACAGGTAGGAGGAGAATCAGGAGAGAGCACAGAGAAAAGTATGTCTAGGAGGAGAGAGTAGTCAACAGAGTCCAATGAAGAAGCAGAGAAGTATAGGAGGATGAAAACTGAGAAAAGAACATCATATCAGGTAATTCAGAGGTGCCTGACTTTGGACAGAGCTGCTTTGGTTGAGTGATGAGATGGGAAGTCATTACAAAGGATTGAGGAAAACTGTGAGGAGAGGAAATGAAGACAGGGGCAGACCACTTTTTCTGAGTTTGACTGAGAAAAGAGGGGAGACATATAGGATGATAGCTGGAGGAGGGCTAGGATCCAGTGGAGACTTTTTCAGGTTGGGGGAGACTGGGAAATAGGAAGAAATTGAAGGTTAGAGAGAGAGCATGATTAACGGAGTCAATCTTCTAGGAAAGACTGGAAGGAATTGAATCAAGGCCACGAGGAGAAGGGGTTGGCTTTGGAAAGGAGAAGGACCACCTCCTTACTCTGAGATTGGAACAGAGGAGAGGCTGGGAGATGATCTCGAGAGATTTGTAGATGAAGAAAACCGGAGCAGTGGTAATTCAACAGCCTTGTTCTTTCTCAGTAAATCAGTAAGTCTTCCACTGAGAGGATGAAATGAGGGGGAGGTATAGGAAGCTTAAAGACAGAAGAGGGTCCTTGTTAGAGCTTCTGTGGGGAGTGAGACAGAAAATCTATTAGGGAGGCATAGAAGGTTCCACCTGAAGCTGGGAACTTAAGTCCATAACAAACCTGGTCAGTGCCAATTTGTGATTTCTTCCAGCTCAGTTAAGCTGCACATGAGTAGGAGTAAAGAAGGTAGATGGCGGGAGTAAGAGAGGGTTTGAGTCTGGCAAGGGATGAGCAGTGATAGGACAAAAGTGCAAAGTATTCCAGTGCAGAACTTAGTGTGCAGATGAATTGGTTAATTATAGGGTCAGAATTGAGAAGGGAAGGAAGTACAGCCAGAAGAGGGCTGACCATCTAAGAACACACTGAGGGCTGGAGTAGGGGATTGGAGGTGGCAATGAGGGTGAGGTGGAATGATTATGGCCAGGAAGAGGAAATTCAGAACATTAGGGAATAATGGTGAGATGCAGCGTGACCATCCCTTTGAGTTGCTGAGTTGGAGTGGAGGAGCAAGCTGTGGGATTTGAGGAGAAAGAGGAATGGGGAGCTTAGGGTTTGAGGGAACATCCGCATGAACAAGGACAGACCCTGGGAGGAGAGGAAGGCAGTCAGCAAGGAAATGAACTTTGAAGTAGTAGATGTGCATTTAAATTCCAGTTTGGCAGTTTGGCCATGAGTAGGCCTCAGTTTCTCCACCATAAAATGGAAATATTGATAACCTTACTACCTACTTTACAATGTAAAGAAAGCTAGTTTTGATCCTTGGAACTGAGTTTGAATCCTGGGTCTGTTCCTTTCTATGAATGTGATCTTTGGCAAGTCCCTTCCTCAATCTAGCTCAGTCTCTTCTCTGAATGAAAGGATGTGTTGAGTTGATCAATAAGGTCTCTTTCAGTTCTAGATCCAACAAGAGGCTTGTTTGTTCTGAGGATGCGGCACTGTATCTATTGATTCAACTTACAAAAAGCTTTAGGTAGAATAGGAAACTGAAATTGGACTTTTAGCGCATGCTGGAGGGTTTGATTGCTTACCTTTTCAGGTGACCAGTCTGGCCCTTAACCTTGCTGTGCCCCAGGTTCTATTAAGTGAGGGGGCTGGCCTCTAAGGTCCCGAAAGTTCTAAGCCAATGATCCGTTCTCCTGGTTCCTCCCTCTGGAGCAGAGCAGGATAAGTCAGAGGACAATCCTTCAAATACTGAAGACAGCCCTCACGTCCGCTTCCTGCTCACAGTATAACCCGTCTTGTGGCAAACTCCTTGCATTGCCTTGGCTCATCCCTGTTCCTCATCTTCTCTCCTCCAGGCTAAATATCCTCAATTCCTTCCTTCGATCAGTCTTTGGATGGCATGAATTTGAATCCCTTTGCCCTCCTGGTTGTCTCTGCTCAAGAGTTAGTTTGACATAGAGATGGTAGCAGTGAGCTTGGATTCAGGAGAAATAGTCATTCACATACTACTGACCTCCTGGGCTTTGCATGAGCAAATCATGTTGTAAGACAAAAGAAGTGGGAATGTACATAAGTTACTGCCACTCTTTGTATCCAAGAAAACCCCTGTACTTTCTATCTCTGAAATTTTTACTCATGTTCTCCTTTATGTCTGAAATACCCTTCTGCTTTCCTCTCCTTGTTCAATTCTTGTTGTTCAGTTAATTTTAGTTGTGCATGACTCTTTGTGACTCTGTTTGGGGTTTTCTTGGCGAAGACACTGGAGTGCTTTGCTATTTTCTTCTCCAGCTCATTTTACAGATGAGGAAACTGAGGCAAACAGGGTTAAGTGACTTACCCAGGGTCACACAGCTAGGAAGTGTCTGAGGTCAGATTTGAACTCAGGAAGATGAGTCTTCCTGATTTCAAGACCGGTACCCTATGCACTATGGCACCACCTACCTATCCTTGTTCAATTCCTGTTGTTTTTGTCCTTTGTTCTTGAAGAGGACCAATGACATCGAGGAGGCGATGTCATGACTTGCAATGGATTTAAGTGAGGCAGGGCTGTGCAAAGTCACCAGCCTCACTCTCTTCTCTAGAGTCATCTGGGTCCAGTGGCAAGATATAGATCAAGACAACAAGAGATAGCTCCACTGAGTAGGAGACCTCAGACTTTTTAAGCTAAGGTCTTTCCCAGGTTTCAGTTTTTCTGAGGCAACAACCATTCATTGATTAAGGCTAGGTAAGAAATGAGGCAAAGAATGACCTCTTTTACCTACTCAAAAAAAAAATCAGTCTGGGAGGGGAAGACCCTTGGGGTTTCTGGCTAGATCAGAAACAATTGCTATCTCCACTCACTCTGAGCCATGAAAACCCAAACAATGACCAACAGAGGCGTGGGCTGGGACTCATTATTGTCCTACCAGTGAGGGCCAGAGTGACTTGGGTTTAAGGCATACTCCAGTAATTCCATTTAAATCCCAGTGGGCCTTACCAAAGCTGGGTTTTTCCAGAGCTCTATTTCAAGAAATTCACTTTCCTTTGGGCATAGCACCGACACGTAAGTGCATGATTCCCCCTATGTGGACCGAGGGAGGGAGGGAATAAGGAAGGAAGGAAGGAAAGAAAGAAGGATTGTCCAACTGGGTCCCCAGTGGAGCAGCTCCTCCTCCTCACAGATTATTGTCCTTCTTTTTCAAAGAGGACCAATAGTATCAGGAAGGTGGGTATATTTATATACAGACGATCAAAGATTTAGAGGTGAAAAGTACCTTAGAGTTCCATCTTTTCCTTTTAGAAATGAGGAAGTAAGCTAACAGAGATTAAGTGATTTGTAGAGGATTCTATCTAACTGTCTGGGACAGAATTTAAAGCCCAATCTTCTTTCCCAGTCCAACATGCCACCTAACTGCCTTGATGTGTTTTTTTTTTCCCCTCATACTCTCCCTTTAAAGCCCAAATCAAAAGCTTCTTCTTTCAAGAAACCTTCCCTGATCTGCTTGGTGAAAATGACCACCTCCCCACCAAGAATTTACTTAGCATTTTATATCTCTAATAATAAAAACAATAGTTAGAATTTATGTAAGCGATTGAAACATTCACCAAACAATTGAAAATGAATATTACAAAGTTACAAAGAACAAACTTAACCCTAAAGAAGAGATGAGAAGGTACCTCACTCCATTCCTTTGGAAAGATGGGGATCCATGGATGTGAATCATGGAATATAATGTCAAGGATTTTAAAAAATATATTATTCTTTTTGCTGATTTTTTTCTCTCATTCCCTTTTTTTCTTAAAAAAAAAGTCTTTGTTATAAAAATGGTTCTTTAGGAAAAGGGAAGGAGAAGGGCATGGGGGAATTTTAAGTGATACAAAACCAGTATCAAAATCTATTTTAAAAAAGCTGTTGTAACAGTCTAGGTGAGAGGTGAAGAGGGTCCATGCTATACAGAGATGGTTATTGTGTGTTTATGGAGACAAGGAGCCATATGCAAGAGATGTTCTGAAGATAAAACTGACAAGATTTGGCAACTGATTGGAGATGGTGGTGTTGAGGGTCGAGTGTGAAAGGAGAGTCCAAAATAAAACCTGTGTTGCTTAACTGGCTGATCATGAGAATGGTGGTGTCCTTGACAAGAATAATAAAGTTATAAAGAGTGGAGGGTTTAGGGAGAAAGATATTGAGTTTTGTTTCAGACACATTGTATTCAAGATAAGTAAGAGATGTCCAAGAGACAGTTGGTGATGAGGAACCAGGAGAAATTTTTAGGGTGTGCTTGCTTGATGTGGGTATTATTTTTATCCCTGTTTTGTGATGAGGACACTCAAGCTGAGAGTGATGAAGTGACTGAATCCACTTTGCCATTAGGATTCAGAGACAGGATTTGAACTGAGTTTTTCTTGCTTCCAAGACCAGCAAAAGGGAGGGACTGTTTTTTAAACTTTCTTTGTATCTATCCCCAGAATTTAGCATAGTGCTTGGCACCTAGTAGGTAGTGAATAAATGTTTATTGACAAACTTAGCTGCCTCTCTAAGATACACATCTTGTGCAATGTGGTTGTCTGTATATGTAGCATAGCAAGCTTTTAGTTTGTAAGCTCCATGAAGGCAGGAACTACGCCACCTACATTTTATATTTTCCCACTGCATCCAGCACAGACTTGTGCAAATAACAGGCACCTAGTACATATTTATGAGATGGAATTGTGAACCTAAATCTGGGAATACTTAGGGGCCCCTAGTTTCAGAGGATGTGGCCAAGTGATCTGCATATATTTTGCATGCAATTTGGTGACCTAATTATGGCATTCCAAGTTTGTATTTAGTAATCCTGAGCAGCAACAGTAAAAACATCTATACTCTAGAGGCATCATAGTACAATAGGAAAAGTCTGCAGTTTGAAGTCTGAGGACCTGAATTGGAGTGTTGCTTCAAAAGCTTTCCGAGTCTATGGCCTTGAGCAAGTCAAGTCTCCTCTTATCCTCCATTTTCTCCAGGGTCCCTTCCAGCATTCAAGATCATGGGCTCTTGGGAAGGTGGAAGTACCTTTGGCTATGTGGAGCTGATTTCCAGGGTTTAGACTTCTTCCCGTTACTCAAAGTGGGGCTGAGATAGTGTGGAAGAATTAAAGGAACAACTAGGAATGACTAGGAGTCAGGAGACCTGAGTTCAAATTCCCTATATGACCTTGGACAAATTACTTGATTTTCTCATCCAATTTCTTCATCTGTAAGTCAGTGATGAGTTCAAGTCCTGACTCCTCCACTTGCTGGTTATGTTTTATTGGCAAATTTCATCACTTGTCTGAATCTCAAGTTCATCATCTGTAAAACAGGAATAATAGTCTTCAAGATCCCTACCATCTAAGGATGGTGATGATGACAGTGATGGTGATGATGGTGGTGAGGATGATGACAGTGATGGTGATGGTGGTGGTGAGGATGATGATGATGGTGGTGAGGATGATGATGATGGTGGTGAGGATGCTGGTGATGACAGTGATGGTGATGGTGGTGGTGAGGATGGTGATGATGACATCATCAAGGGTCAAATGAAATATCAGAAGCTGTGTGAAAGTACTTTGTAAAGTGTAAAGCACTATGCCCTTTTTCAGCTGCTAGGATGATGGTGGTGATAATGATGATGAAAGTGATGGTGATGATGGTGGTAAGGATAGTGATGACAGTGATGGTGATGTTGCTGGTGAGGATGATGACAGTGATAGTGATGATGGTGATGACAGTGATGGTGATGATGGTGGTGGTGATGAAGATGATGACAGTGATGGTGGTGAGGATGATGACAGTGATGGTGATGATGGTGGTGAGGATGATGACAGCGATAGTCATGATGGTGGTGATGATGAAGACAGTGATGGTGATGATGGTGGTGGTGATGAGGATGATGACAGTGATGGTGGTGATGATGATGACAGCAATGGTGATGATGATGGTGAAGATGATGATGATGACAGTGATGGTGATGATGGTGCTGAGGATGGTGATCATGACAGTGAAGGTGATGATGGTGGTGAGGATGATGATGATGGTGGTGATGATGGTGATGATGGTGGTGAGGATAATGACAGTGATGGTGATGATGGTGGTGAGGATGGTGATGACAGTGATGGTGATGATGGTGGTGAGGATGATGGTAGTGAGGAGGAGGATGACAATGATAGTGATGATGGTGGTGGTGATGATGGTGGTGGTGATGATGATGACAGTGATGGTGATGATGGTGGTGAGGATGGTGATAATGACAGTGATGGTGATGATGGTGGTGAAGATGGTGATGACATTGATGGTGATGATGGTGATGAGGATGATGATGATGACAGTGATGGTGATGATGGTGATGAGGATGATGGTGATTTTAGAGGTAAACTGCCTATGAATTATAGAATAACTTCTATAATATTCATAAGAAGGATAGATTAGATTATATGATCTAAAATTTTACAAAGGAAGCCAGTCAAGGAAAGATGGGAATTTTGAAGACAAAAATGGCACGACAATGACAAAAAAGGAAAGATTGTTGCTGAGCAGATTCACAAGGACTGAATGGGAGGGGGACCTTTGGGAAAGGCAGTCAGTGGGTAGTCTAGACTGTGACATTGCCCACCCCAAGCATAGACCACAAAGACATTGTGATTAGGAAAGTTTGTTGATGTTGAGTACATGGACTAGATGAATTTGCTAAATGGATTATAATTACATTCCTTGCTTAAATGTAGCTGACTCAACTTGTATCGAATACATAGCAATTTGCTGGTCCATAGTCAGCTCAATTAGCCGTCAAACATATGAGTCACTCCTGTCAGTTAGTGCCTAGCTAGCCTAGCAGTTAGTTGGCCAGTTCTAACATTCCTTTTCTCAAGGAGGATCTGTGCTAGTAGGAGGAGACAATACACAGAGAGGACAGGTGGCTAGAGAGGGTTATTTTGATTTGGAAGGTGAGTGAGAATGATAGACCTTTTCCTGGAGGAAAGGTAAATTCAATTTGATTATGGCTCCTGCTGAAAAGGGTGTGTGAAGGTGGTATTGCTGCAGGCAGAGTATATGGCGGAAGAAGGCATATGAAGCTTGGCTGACACCATTGAATAAATAGACCTAGGGTCATCATCAATGACAGTGTCAACTTCAAAGGACATCTGTCAAATGATACAAGGATCTGTTTTTGGCTCTGTGATGATTAATATTTTAAACATCAATGACTTAGAACATTAGACTAAATTTAACAAATTTGAATTGAATAGAGATAAATGTGCAATGTGGCACAGTCTTGTGGTGGGGAGAGAGCTGACCTTAGAACCACAAGAACCTGGGTTCAAGTCCTGCTTCTGATTGGCTGTGTGATCCTGAGCAAGCCACCTAACCACTTTTGTGTCCCAGGCAGCTCTCTAAGATTATCAGTGGCAGGAATCATTGACTTGCCTCAGAAGAGGGAGTTCTTCTCCTGTTCTCTATGCCAGTACAACCATAGCTCCATCCCTCTCTGCCAGAGTGTGAAGTCTAAAGATAAACTTCCCAGTTTCCAGATAAGTGTGATTAGGTGGTGGTTCACTTGAAAAAAGGATCTGGGGGCTTGAGTGGGCTGATGGCTCATTATGAGTCAGCCATGGGCTCTGGTAGCCAGGGAAGGTCATTGAAATATAAAGGAGGATCTTATTGTCCCCTGCTCGGACCATAGCTCTTTTGGAATATCAGGCTTAGATCTAGGTACCCCATTTTAGTGAGTGCATTCATGGGCTGGCGAGAGCCTTGTTTCAGCATCCAGGATGATGGTCAGCTCCCAGGTCAGGTGAAGAGCAGGAAAGCCTTGGGGATATTTAGCCTGGAGAAGAAAAGAATTAGAGGGCAGGATAGTTCTCTTTATGTTGGTTATAAGGGAAAGACTGATGACTTTAGAGTTAGAGAGCCCTGGTTTAATAACTTCTTTCTACTTATTACCTGGAGGTCTTAAGCAAGTAGTAGTAGTAGTAGTAGTAGTAGTAGTAGTAGTAGTAGTAGTAGTAGTAGTAGTAGTAGTAGTACTGGAGAGTAGATTAAAGTTTGTACTCTTCCTGGTTCTTCACTGGGTACAATGGATTACTCAGAGCCTGAGAGTTCAAAGAAATAATTCCTCTAACAACAACTTATTCAAATACCCCCAAGTATAAGCGGTTGCTTCCTCAGTTGAAAAAAATAACTTCAGAAAGATAAAAGTCAATGGCAATGGTGAAGAGGTTATAATCAGTCATCCAGGAAGTTCCCTGGGGTCTCAGGAACTCCCCACAAATTCCTAAAAGCTATTTTTATCTTCTTCTTGCCCCAAAAGGCCCCACAGCAGGGTCCTAGATCAATACACTCAGTAAGTGAATCTCCAGGGCCCCAGATCTGCACCATTGCTTCCTTGCTCACGTCAGTCCTGGCTGATGGGGTGGGAGGGGGGAAGGGGGATAGCATACACTTACCCAGTTGTACTAGTATCCCAGCCCACAGAAGTTTTGTGCTACTTGGCCCCAGAGGTTAGAACTAGAAAGAAGTAGGTGGCTATAGCAGAGAGGCAGATCTAGATTTGAGGTAAGAAAAAACTATAGGGTGAATAGAGGTATTTGAGATTTGCTATAAACCACTTATTGGAGGTGAAAATAGAGAGGATTCCTGTTCAGATAGGGATTGGACTCTCTGACCTATGAAGACCCTTACATCTCTGAGATTCAGAAACAACAGAATTTAATAACAGATTGAAGTGGAAGTGAGGGAGAGTGAAGCTCTGAGGACTGGCACCTGGATGACTCAAAGGATGGCCAGCTAAGTGGTGCAGTGGATAGAGTCCAGGGCTGGAGTCAGGAAGACCTGAGTTCCATAGCCTCAGACACTTCCTAGCTGTGTGACTCGGGGCAAGTCACTGAACCCTGTTTGCCTCAGTTTCCTCGTTTGTAAAATGAGCTGGAGAAGAAAATGGCAACCACTCCAGTATCTTTGCCAAGAAAAACCCCAAATGGAGTCATGAAGAGTCAGATATGTCTGAAATGACTCAACAACAGCAATAACAACAGACTTGAAGGATAGTGATGCCATTTGCAGAAGTAGAGATGTTAGAAGGAAGGTGTGGGTTTTGTAGGAAACATGATGAGTTTGGTTTGGGATATAATGTGTTTGAAATGTTGGTGTGATCCTCACTGAGGTAACGTCCAGCAGGCAGTTGGAAATGTGAAAATGAAGCTCAGGGAAGATGCTGGGGTTTGAGATAGAAGATTTATGTATATAAAGGTGATGTTGAAGCCAGGGTGATGGATGAGAAGATGTAAAGGAGGAGACTGAGAGGGACTGGATGTGTTGAAGCCAGGGTGATGGATGAGAGGATGTAAAGGAGGAGACTGACAGGGACTGGATGTGTGAGGGATCCCACACTTAGGAGAGGGAGAGAGAGAAGAACTTGGAACACAGGCGAGAAGGAGAGGTCCAAAAAGCAGGAGGAGAACATGGAGAGAGTGAAGGTGTCATAGAAGTGAAAGGAGGAAAGAGGAACAAGCAGGAAATTTTAAAATGTAACATGGCACCCAGTGGTCAAAGAAGATGGGGACAGAGAAAAGGATTTCATTAGTTATTGCTGAGAGGCAGTGTGTGGTACAATGGATAGAGGGCTGGCCTGGGAGACAGGAAGACCTGAGTTCAAGTCCCATCACTGACACATAACAGCTGTATGACCCTGGGCAAGCCCCTTAACCTCTTACTGCTATAGGCAACAAACTTGCTAAGACTACAGTTTGCAAAGGCAATGCCAGCTTCGCTCAGAAGAAGGTCTTTCCTCATCTGGCAGTTAGCTAAACCAGTGAAGTCACAGGTGTAGCCTTGATCCTCCATTGTGATCACCATTGTCTCAAGGCCCCTCAGTGACCCAGGGGAGAGAGCACTAAGCTGCAGTCTGGAAGACCTGAGTTCAAATCCAGCCTCAGACACTTACTAATTGGGTGACCCTGGGCAAGTCACATTCTCCTTCTCATTTTCATCAAACCCAGTAATGGGCATGGCAAGGTGTGAAGTTTTGGTTAGAACAGAGGAATTTTACTTCTAGCATGTTGTAGTGGAAAGAGTGTTGGACTTTGCCAACTATTTATGTATCCTTTGGTATCACTAGGCTTCTTTAATCATCAGTCTCATTTGGAAAAGGAATTAATAATGTCTGTCACAGGGTTGTTGGAGTAGAGCCTAGTGCTGGAACCATGGACTTGTGGGATTGGAGTCCAGATGGAGAAATGGTCTCCAACTCCTCTTACCTTGCTAGAAGGTCTCTAGGCAAGAGGACACGTTACCTCTCCTTCTGGACTACAGTTACCATGGGGAAAGATCTTTGTAAACTTTAAGCTTCTCTAGAAATGTGAACTATAAATATAAGCTACTAAAAATCACTGACAAACCCAGTTGTTGGGAGAAGGTCTACCTAAGTAGGAAGGAACAAATTCATTCAACAGGAAATATGCATTAATTCAATTTGTTGTGCTAGATGAAAAAAAAAGGTTTGGAATTCACATAAAGAAAAACACCCTAGTGATATGAGCCTCTCCAAAGCACCATGGGTTCACTTTAACTCTGCAGGTGTCCCTGTAGAGGGAAGGTTGGGTGACTGCTCTTTTGATATAGGGTATTAAGCCTCTCCCTTCCCATCTCTACCTCCTGGCTTATTTCAGGCCCCAGCTAAAATCCTGCCTTCTCTAAGAAGACTTTCACAATCCCCCTTCATGCCTTCTCTCTATGGATGATTTCCAACTTACCTTGTCTATAGCTTATTTGCATATCATCTCCCCTGTGAGACTGTGAAATCCCCGAGGGCAAGGGGCTGCCTTCTGCCTCTCTTTGTGTCCCCAGAATTTAGCATGATGCCACAGTAGATGCCTAATCAATGCAGGTGCAGCTAGGTGGTGTAGTGTATAAAGCATCCTCTCCTGGAGTCAGGAAGATTCATCTTCGTGAGTTCAAACCCAACCTCAGACACTTCCTAGCTGTGTGACCCTGGGCAAATCACTTCACCCTGTTTGCCTCAGTTTCTTCATCTATAAAATGAGCTGGAGAAGAAAATGGCAAAGGACTCCAAAATGCTGTTTACCCCAATTTACCCCAAATGCTGTTGTGGAGGGTCAGACAGGACTAAAACAACTGAACAACACCTAGATGCCAAGCCCTATGCTAAGTGCCACAGACACAAAGAAAAGCAGAACAGTCCTTGCCCTCAAGGTGCTCACAGTCTATTGGGAGAGACAGCATTCAGAGAACTGGGCACAAAAGAGACATAGACTGGGTAAGTTGGAAACAGTCAGTTGAGGAAAAGCACTCACATGAAGGGGGGTTAGTAGAGGCTTCTTGCCTTTACTTACTAAGGAGAGGTTTTAGCTAAGACTGGAAGACAGCCAGGGAAGCCTAGAGGTCGAGATGAAGAGAGAGAGTTCCAAGCAGGAGGACAGCCAGGGAAAACACCCGGAGTCAGGAGATGGGTCGTAGTGTTTGAGGAGCAGCCAGGAGGCCGGGATCACAGAGGACATGGGGAGAGAGATAGCAAAGGGCCAGGTTAGGAAGGATTCAGAAAGCCACAGGGAAGATTTGATATTGGATCATGGAGGGAATAGAAGTTTATTGAATGAGAGTGGGGAGGTGACTTGGTGGTAGGAGCAGAGTGAATAAGAGGTGACCAAGAACACAAATTCTCTGGGAGACCCAGTAGACTTCCATTCTGTGTCTGTATGTGGTGGGGAAATCACACCCTTTTGCTGTCACCTAGCTCTAGCCAATGGCTGACAGTGTGTGCCTTGCAGGCTCAGTCACTTAGGTAGTCTGCGGCTTAGGAACATAGTGAGTCAACCTGGTCACTCTACAGTTGACATCACCTTGGCAGTGGACTTCCCCAAAGATGGAATTCTGGACAGCTCTAGATTCCCTACCTGACGCAGGCTGACTTCCTTTTTCCTTTTCCTCTGACAGTCCAAGACATACACAAAGTAGGCCTCATTCCCCCCACCCACATTTTCCTTCACATACCACTGAAATAGAAGCTTTTCCTATAGCTTAGTCACTGACTGAGTACAGAGAGTTCTGCCAATTGAGAAGGAAGTTTGTGTGACCTGCTTTCAAGGAATTTTTTTCTTCTTTTTTTTTTAACTTCATAAAAGGATAGAGAAGGGTTGATTCGGTGTTTACTGGAAAAGTTTATCAGAGCAAGATGACAAAATGATTTTCTAGTGAAAAGAACAAGCAGAAGGCGTTACATTAGCACAAACATAGAATCCTGAATCTTGAGCTGTACAAGAGCAGGAGGACCATCTTGTCCTCCCCACTCATTTTACAGAGGAGCAAATCACCCAGAGAGGGTGATTGAGTTGCCAAGCCTTTCACAGGCAGTGAGGAGCAGAGGTGGGAATCCAACCCAATTTCTCGTCTCTGAATCCAGTCCTCCTTCCCCCCTCCCTTGCTGCCCTCCCCTTTCATACACATGTGGAATAAGTATTGACACCATTCTAGATGTTCTGGTGTTACAAAGGATAGAGGAGCTCTCTTCGTCAAAGAGTTTCTATCTAAATGAGCAGACAAGAAGGGCATGATTTCACAGGTATAGGAACTCCCAGGGGAGAAAACTCCCTCTACCGATGCAGTTAAAAAACTTCTCTTCCATTCATAAGTCAGAGCAGGAGTTCCTAACTGGGAGCTAAGAACTTGGGTTTGTGTTTTTTTTTTTAAATAGTTTGGTAACTGTATTTTAATATAATTTATTTCCTTTGTAATCCACTTAAAAACATTATTCTGAGAAGGGCCCCATAGGCTTCACTGGACTGCAAAAGGGGTCTTGGATGTAAAAAAGATTAAGAACCCTAGTCTAGGGACAGCTAGGTGGTACAGTGGATAGAACACTGCCCCTGGAATCAGCAGGACCTGAATTCAAATCCAGCTTCAGACACTTACTAGCTGTGTGACCCTGGGCAAGTCACTTAACCCCAATTACATTTAAAAAAAAAGAATCCTAGTCTTAGAGAGTTGCCTAGAATACTGAGTGGTTAAGGGATTTACATAGAGTCATATAGCCCATATGTAGCAGAGGTGAGACTTGAACCCAGTCCTTTTGGCTCCAAAGCCAATATTTTATCCACTAAAGTCGTGTATATACTTCAAACCTAAGTTGGACTATGGTGTACCACTCTTTACCTATAAAGATGACAAGTGTTCTGTTTCAGTATGACGTGCAGAGCTATTTCTTCTAGTGTCGATGCTGGATTTGCGCTGCATTGTTACCATTACTGAGCCATTTCCCTTGTGACGTGAATCTATGCACCTTCGCCTTTCTCTTAAGTGCCATTCCTCAACCACCAGCTCCCTGTTGGAGGCTTTCAACTTTCCAGACTTATTCCTACCATTCCCCCTCCCACAGTCTGTGTTCAGGTAAATTGTCCTAAATTGTTTGTTCACTAGATCTGTTTTTCCAACTTCTACCTCTGAACCTTTGAACAGGCCATCCCACATCTGGAACGTTCTCCCTCCTCATCCTCGTATCTACTCAAGGCTCAGTTCAATGAAGCCTTTCCTGAGCCCTATCCTTGTCAGTAATTCCCTTCCACTCACAAATACTTTGTATTTCCCTCCCCTCCCTCTCCTTCCCCTTCTCCTTTTCTTCCTCCCCCTCCTCTCTTTTCCCCTCCCCTCCCCCTCTCCTCCCTCCTCCCTACTCTCCCCTCCCACCCTCTTTCCCTACTTAGCTGTGTTTATGTTGACCTTCCATCCCCACAGAGCCTTTGATGTCAGGGTCTGTTTATGGCTTTGTCTCCCTATCACCTGGCCCTTGGAGCTGTTTAATGAATGTTAATGAGACTGAATTCAATGATGAGAGGATCAGTGGACTTGGATGTATGACTGACTCCCCCAGGAATGATGTTTTTCTTGTGAAATGAACTCTGTGCTTGAATATTTGGATGGATCTGGGATCTCCTCTGTGCTTACGCTCCCTCCAATGGTGCAGGTCCCACTCGGTTCCAGCTTGCCCATCCCATGGAGGACTCATGCCTATACCTTGCTTTTTTTTTTAATACTACATAGGTAGTTATGGAGTATATAGCCTGTTCATCAGGTATTCTTTAGTGTTGCTATAATAATTAAAAATCATAATATTTATATAACACTTTAAGGCTCTTAAAGTGCTTTATGATATTTACTCATTTTTCCCATGACAACCCTGGAAGCAGGTGATGTTATTATCCCAATTTTACAGATGAGGAAACTGTGGCAGAAAGCCCAGGATCACACAGTCATCAGCGTCAGACGTCAGATCTGAACTTGGACCTTCCTCACTCTGAACCTAGCGTTATCTGTTGAGAGTTACTTAACTGCCCTACGTTACTGACTTACCTTTTCTTACACCTCTCTGATAGCATTCCACACGTGCTATAAAAACTGTTGTCATTTATGTTTTCCACATGAGCAAACAGAATCAAAAGCAATTGATCCCCTTCCCTTATAATTTGTCATAGCTTGGCCACCCCCGGGCTCTTGGCTGATGCTCGGTTTCCCTTCTCTGAAGACTAGCACTTCAGGACTTGTATCACATCTGCTAAATCGTAGACTTTGGATTCAACCCCATGTTTTAACTGAATAGGAAAGAAAAGTTGGACTAGCTACCTCTGCATAAAAATATAATTCTAGTGTTTAGGGAAGATGCATCCTAATTCTGTTATTGAGGATCTGGATGCTTAGGATGAGAAGGGGGAAAGGTTGTGACCTGGCTCAGCAGAGGGCATAGTCACACCAGGAAAGTCATGACTTTATCAAATCAAGGGAAGATGATGTGATTGTGAGCATTACATTAGATTATGATTAGTTACATTAAATTCAGTTCTGGTAAATTATTTGGAGGCAATGTTATGGAATGAGACCTTTTCAGAATCTTTCCTGTGTTGTGTTTGTAACAGTAACAGCTAGCCTCCCTGGAGTACTCTGTGGTTTGCAAAGTCCTTTAAATATATTATCTTATGTGATTTCATCATACTAGAATGCAGCTGAAATATATTGGAAAACATTTTTTGGTGTTTTTTGTGAAACATTCTGTATATTGGTGGCCAGGACAAGAATCCTGGTAAATTTGAGTAGAGCCTGACTCTAACAGATCATTGTGGGTGTGGGAGGGTGAACCTCCATTTCAAAGTTCCTTACAGCAAAAGACAAGCTCTGAAAGGTCTCAGCAAGCTAGAAGGGCTTGGATCATAGGCATCAACATGGACCACGGGTCTGCCAGCTGAGCATCAACCATGCTGAACACTGGCTGACCCGTCCATCTATCCATCCATTTAGCCATCTGTAAGCATTTACTAAGTGCCCACTATGTGCCAAGAATTGTGCTAGGTGCCAGGGATATGAAGAAAACAAATGAAATGTTGTTGCTAAAATTCTATACATTTTCTTAATTATATACAAAATAAATACAGGGTAAATTTTGGTTGGTGAGCACAAGAACTGGGAAGAAGGTTGGGGAGGATAAAGAAAAGCTTCATGGAGAAGGTGGTACCTGAGCATAGAAAACAAGGGATTCTTTTGGGAGAGAGGAAGGGAAGGGGGGGGAGGTGAGAGGAGGAAAGGGAGAGAAGAAAGGAGAGGGAAGGAAAAACCCTTGTGATAAGTGTGCAGGGTGAAACAAAACAAATTCCTGCACTGGTCACATTCAAAAACACATGTCCTCATTTAAACTCTGAATCCATCATCTTTCTGTCAGGAGGTGAGTAGCAGTTTTATCAAGGGTCCCTGGTTGATTGTTGAGTGGATCTGAGTTCTTCAGTCTTCCAAAGTTGTTTGTCTTTACAATGTTGCAGCTATTGTATACATTGTTCTTCTGTTTCTGATCACTTCATTCTTCATCAGTTCATGCAAGTCTTCTAAGAATTTTCTGAAATCAACCTTTTCATCATTTTTATGGCACAATTATTATTCCATTACCTTCATGTACCATAATTTGTTAATCAATTCCCTAACTGGTGAGTGTTCCCTTAGTTTCCAGTTCTCTGCTATCACCAAAAGGAAGGAAAGAATTATCTAGTAAGTGCCCACTCTGGGTCAAGTATCATGCTGAGCACTTAACAAATATCTCTTTTGATCACTGGTAGACAGATGCTATTATTGTTCCCATTTTGCAGTTGAGGAAAAAAAAAGAGACAAATGGAAATTAAGTGACTGGCTGAGGGTCATCTAGCCAGTAAGTGCCAGAGTCCAGATTTGAACTCAGGTCTTCTAGACTCTATGTTTAGTGCTCAATCACTAGGTGCCAAGGGGGGAAATCTCTTGGTGAATGGTCTTAATTTTTCTGGTTAAGTATGAGGCAAGGCCCTTGGACGAAAGAAGAGAAGATTTGGAAGAGCAGCTGTGCTGGGTAGAATGGGACCTTGATTAAAGAAGAACAGAAAGATTGCCTTGCACAGTGGGGGCTGGGTTTAGATTAAGTAACATAAATTAGGTCATATTACATGGTGCTCTGTACAGTCCCTAGCACTTGGCAAGTACTTAATAAATACTTATTCATTCATTCATTCTTAGTGAATTTGACTGGCATTTTGTGAGTGAGTCTCACTGGAGACATATGGGGGAAGTGTTCTAGGGCTGGGGTTTACCAAGGTGTGACTCTTGTTAGGACAATGAAGTGAAGGATTCAGGAGTAAAATACAGCACAGAATGAGCCTGGTTCTTTAAAAGGCTGAAATTGGAAAAGAGTCCTCATATAACCCAAGCAGGTGTGATAGCTTGGGAATGTCTGGAGGAGGGCCCTGGGAGGACAAAGATTAGGACTGGGGTCAGAAGGTGTGGGATGGAATGGTAAAGATTAATGTCAGAAATGGATGTTTCAAAGTCTGGGGACATAGAAGTGAGATGCTTGTGCATGACTGATAAAAAGATCAAGGGTAGGACTATCCTTGTGTGTCTGAGGTGGGGGGTAGAAATAGTTCTTTGGAATTTATATTGAGGAAGGGAGAAATTAGGGTGTCACTATGTAAGTTGAAGTTACTATCATGAGGGCAGGAGTTGGACTGGAAAGGGCGCCTGTGAGACAAGCCCTGAAGCTACTGAGAAAGGAGAGAGCTTATCTTTGGGGATGGTAGATATGAACCACCAGAATAAGAACTGGTCAATAAATGTGGGTGTTAATGAAATGCCAGGGAGTATATGCTAAGGGATTCTAGGAGTGGGGGATTCTGAGAGTAGAGAAAGGGACTAAGGAGAATCCTGTCCCCAACCAGGACCGATGGATCGGGAAGTCTAAATGAGAATAAATCAATGCTGGAAAAGGCACAGGGAGGCTGTGCCATCAGGAGGGAGCCAGGCAGGATCTGCTGGAGCCAGCTCTTCTGACCATGAGAGCCGATTGTTAAATTTCAGCGTGACCAATTACACCTCAGTAGTGGTAAACACAAATCAGGACTTGATTTATTGTTCTGTTGCTTGTACAGGAAAAAAAAAGAAAGTGAAAGGGAAAATATTAATAATACAGGTTAAGCTTAAAAGCTTGTCATGTTGGTGAAATTTATTAGCACACTTCTGAGCCTGGTCTCAGTAACAGACAAAAAAGGTGGAGGTAACAAAAAGGAGGTTTGACACAATTCCCTTGATTCATATCGGTCAAATGACCTTGCCAGAAGAAATCGAGACAGAATTACTAAGGATTATGAAGTCTTGGGGGCGGGATGGGGGAGGGGGCAGCTAGGTGGCACAGCGACTGGAACATCAGGTTTGGAGTCAGGAGGACCTGAATTCAAATGTGGCCACAGACACGTCCTAGCTGTGTGACCCTGGGCAAGTCACTTAACCTGTCAACCTCAGTGTCCTCATGTGTAAAATGAGATTGATAATAGCACATACTTCACTGGGTTGCCATGAAGGATTTGGTGAGATTAATATAAGCAAAAACCTTTGCTTCTGTTACAGTTTTTCTCATATGCGTCAATGGTTTCATCATTGTTATGCGTGCACCTCTTTCTCGGACTCTTTTTTCTTGGATGGTTTTCTCTTTTGCCTCTTTTTCTTAGCACCCTCCACTCTTCTAAAAACCATTTTGACCATTTTCCTGACTTCCGAGTTTGAGCATCCTGGAGATGAGCATCTTATGGTCCCTTCCATTAAGGGTTCTCTCTGCCTTTGTCTTATGCTCGCAATCAGGAAGGCAGGAATTTTGATATATTCACAGTCAGTCAGTAAACATTTATTCAGCATCTTTTATGTGCTCGGCCCTGTGCTAACTCTGCAGATACAACAGAAAGATAATGCCTGCCCTCAGGAGCTCACAGTCTAAGAGAAGAAGATAATACCCAAAAGGAAGCAGAAAGGGGGGAGTGAGGGGGAGGTACCAGGCTCAGGAAGCATGATGGAGTTGAGGGCAAAAGATCCAAGTGGGAAATTGTGAAAGAGCAGGCCTACCAGCTCTCTGTACGGGGAGGCTTTGGGAAGAGTGTTTGGCTCTACCCTCCAATCAGAGGGTCAGAGGGCACCCCGGGTATGGAAGGAAATGAAAACAGCATCTGCGGGATGAGGGATGGGCCTTTCTCCCTCACCAAGGCAGCAGCTTGGAGCTGGTGATGTTGGCATAGCTTCTTGCCCTCCTTCTGGGATCTGACTGCTGAGGACTTAAAGACTTGCCATCACACGGGTCTTTCATTCTGTTCCATAGGCTTATGGAAGATCTAGCCTAAAGGGGACCTAAGAGCCATCCAGGGGCAGCTAGGTGGTGCCATGGAGCACAGAGCGCTGGGCTTGAAATCAGGGAGACTCTTCTTCATGAATTCAAATGTGGCCTCAGACACTGACTGTCTGTGTGACCCTGGCCAAGTCATCTCACCCTGTTTGCCTCAGTTTCCTCATCTGTAAAATGATCTGGAGAAGGAAATAGCAAACCGCTCCAGTGTCTCTGCCAGGAAAACGCCAAATGGGGTCACAAAGAGTTGGACATGACTCAGAACAAACAAAACATAGCACGGTGCCTGACTGTAAAGCCAAGCATGAGCAGCTCTCCAGAGGACTGCTGCTGTGAATAACTTTAAGGTTCTGATCACATTGTATAGTGAACTCTCTATTTATTTATCCAGCAGTGAACTAGAGCAAAACCTTCATAGAAACCAAAGTAGGTGTTATAGAAATGCCAGCCAGGATGATGATGATCATGGTGATGATGGTGATAATGATGAGCAGAGAATTGTCAAAGGCTCAGACTTAGTCATAGACTTAGCACTGGTCATCTTGTCCATCCTCCTCTGCTTATAGATGAGGACATTGGTAGAAGATGGTGCCCCCTCCAACTCACCAATGGGTTTAAGGCCCTGGGTTACCCTCAGACTGGTTTAGCCATCTGTCAAAACTGTTTACTGGGTGTGGCCGCTACATGTGCTCCAGCTTCTTGGATGGGTCAGGTAAATGCCAAAGGTGGGAAGCAGCCCTCACCCCAGAGGTGCCATCCTCCCTGAACACACCCTGCCCCCTCTGGAGTTTATATAAAAGTTAAGGGACTTGCCCACAGCCACACAACCAGCATATCGTCTGAAGCAGGATCTGAATGTAGGTCTCTCTGATGACAGGTCCAGAGCTCTGTCGAGTGCTGCCCCAGGATAACATAACATGTTGCCTCAGTGGGTTAAGTGAGTTTCCCAGGGACATGGAACTAGCCCAGGTCAAAGGTAGAGTTTGAACTCTGGTCTTCCTAAGGGGAATTCAGCACCCCCTCCCTCCAGTGCCCCGCTGATTTGCCTCAGGATTGTTCAGGGAAGCTCTCTCTCTGACTGAGCCCTTCCAGAAGTCTAGTGGGGGTATTCTCATAGGCACTTGAGGCTCCCACGGAGTGCTGGTAAAGGTTTAATGGCTGGCTTTCTGAAAACACAGGACACACCTTTATGTATTGTTTCCATTATTAAGATTTTCTCTATCACTTTCTCAAGTCTAGACAATTGATAAAGCCATAAGTTAACCCCTGATTTGTGACGTGTACTGAATTGCATTGAGAATTTAACAGATGGCTCTCTCCAAAAGCTTCTAAGACACTGTTCCAACCTATTAAATAAGGGTGACCGAGTTCATCTAAAATTATGACTGGTGTGGATTCTAGAGCAAATGACCTCCCCAGAGCTGGTCCTGCATGATGCTAGATCCCTGTGCTGAGTTTCTAAAAGGGGCTAGCTGCAGCTGCCCCTTTATCCCACCCACCCATTCACTCTTCTTTGAAAAAGGTAGAAATCTGCAGGCTTCTTCCCTTTCAGGCTGTGGGGTAAATAACCTGCATCAGCCTCCCGTATCTGCTTTCTGTGTGGGCGAACTCTATGGGCCTGGATGGTTTGACACCTGCATTTTGTGTGATGCAAAGATTGTGGTAGGCCAGCATTGCCTCCGATTTCAAAAATTTCTTTCTTATAAAGTGGAAAAAAAGAAGTTTCAGAATATACGTTCAACCTATTCTGACCTCCTATGGGAAAGGAAAGGCCCAGATTGGGGAGGAAGGGACACCACAAACCCAGTGCTTGGCCCCTGTACAGACAGTACCTGCCAGTACATCCAGCACTTTTTCCTGCTCCTCCCTAACTGCCTCTGTCCCTGGGCAGTTCTGGGGACTCTGGACCCCAGGACTTATGGTGGTTTGGTTTTGTACTTAATAGTATTTTCTCCCCATTTACTTGTAAAGATAGTTTTCATCATTCCTTTTTGTAAGATTTTGAGTTCCAATTTTTTGTCCCTCCCTCTTCACCCTCCCTGCTCCCCAAGGCAGCAAGCAATCTGAAATGGGTTACACATGTACAATCATGTTAAACACATTTCCACATTAGTCATGTTGTGAAAGAAGAATCAGAACAAAAGGGAAAAACCACGAGAAAGAAAAAAACCAAAAAACAAAGTGAAATAGTGTGCTTTGATCTGCATTCAGACTCCATAGGTCTTTCTCCGGATGTCACGAGTCCCTTGAAATTGTCTTGGATCACTGCACTGCTGAGAAGAGCTAGGTCTGTGAAAGCTGGTCATCATACAATGTGGCTGTTACTGTGTACAGTGTTCTCCAGGTTCTGTTCCCTTCACTCAGCATCAGTTTATGTAAGCCTTTCAAGTTTTTCTGAAGTCTGCCTGCTCCTCATTTCTTATGGAACAATAGTATTCCATTCGTATACCACAGCTTGTTCAACCATTCCCCAATTGCTAATGTCTATGACCACAGGGTCCAGCTGTTGGCAAGGGAAAGAATAAAAGTCTCTGGATTACTAATGTCTCATTCTTTGTGCTTTGATTCCCAGGACCTGGCACGTAGTAGGTGCTTAACACGTGATTGCTGATTGACTGATATGCTCTAAAGTCTCTTGTTTCTTTGGATTTCTAGACTGTCCAGCAGGATTTAGGTTGACAGTGAAAGAAAACCAGTTGGAACTTTGCATGGGGTAATAATACAAATAATTTGAGGGGGAAGATCCTCTAAAAGAGAAGCTATATTCTAGTTTTTAATTATTTGTTTTTCTGTTTTAAATTTTTTTTTATTTATGCCTTTTAGGTTTTGTATCACAATTACTTCCCAGTAAGACCTCCCTTGCAAGAAAGAAAAGCAAGCCAAACCAACCAACGAAATAATCACCTAACTTGCCCGTGTATACAACATTCTGTTCCTGTAATTCCCTACTTTTTTTTTACCAATAGCAAGGAAGTGTATTTGATCATCTGTTCTCTGGGACCAAGGTTTGCCTTTGTAGTTAATCAGTATTCAACTGTTTTCTGGTGTTGTTTCCGTTTAATCAAGAAGTTCTCCCAGTTCTGCTTTCTTCTCTCTGTATCAATTCGTGTAAATCTTTCCATGTTTCTCCTTATATTCATTCTTTCTAATAGTTTCATACTATTCCATTATATTCTTACACCACAGTTTGATATATTTCTTAATTGACGGATACTCACTTCATTTATAGTTTTTGCTAATAACATAAAGCTCTTTAATTAGAGTCAGGAATTCTACCTCAGATACTTGCTGGTATGACCTTCGGCAAGTTCCTTAACCTCTAATGTAGGGGTTTCACCCATGGCCTCTAAAGTCTCCTCTCTCTCTAGAACTATGTGCTTATGAATCCCCAATATAAATGTAGCCTTTTCCTGCCTCTGATCTCCTTGGGATGTGTGCCAAGGAATTGACACATGGGATTGCTGGCTCAAAGGACCAGACTTGAAATTTAAATGAAGGTGGCAGCTGAATTCACAGCTATCACCCAGTGAACCCAGATGATAATACAACAGACATCTGGAAAATGCCATCTTAGTGCAGGGTAGCATGCTGCGTGCTGGGGAAGACATACATAGTGAAATAAAATAGGGTCACTGTGGTCTTGGGGCTTACATCCCCCTTGGTGCCAGTAGCTTCCCTGTCTAAGTCTTGTTTGTACACAGTCCTTCTGTGTTGTCTTCTGTGATCTCCTCCAGAGTAGCAGTTATTGCCAGCACTTAGAAGAATGCCTGGCACCTTGAAGCTGCTTAGATAATCCTCGATGGTTTGTGGTTGACTGATAGTCTATGTTCTATTAGGGCAATAAGATCCAGCCACAGCTTGCTATCAAATGCAATCTTGTAGGATGAGTGTGTCTGAGAGATGCAAGCACAGGATTATGGGAGATCTGGGTGCGAGGTGGAGAAGGTTGGTGCTAATTGAGGGTATCAGAAAACTGGGGAATGTGGAATCTTAGTCATCTGGAAGGGATAGGTAAGAGCCCAATGGGCAAAGAAGGGGAGAAAGTATTTCACATGTGGGTTATTGCTTGGGCAATCGCCTGGATGGGTAGGGTGCATTTCAGGCCAGAATAGTCTGGCTAAAACATGGTGCACATGGCAGGGAGCAGGAGGAGATAAGCTTGCCAAGATGAACCTATTTATTGATAGTAGGGCTTCTCCCCATTTACAGCTCAGGAAACTGAAATAACTGACCCAAGGTCATTCAGGTAATTCCGGTAATAGGTAGCAAGAGTCAGGATTTGAACTCAGATTTTCGGACTCCAAATCCGGTTTCCACTGGACCATACTCTAACAGGTGTGGAAGGTCTTAGATGCCAGGTAGACAGGTCTGAACTTTGCTCAGCAAGCAATGGGGAGCCACTAAAGATATTTGAGCAGAGAAGTGATGTGGCTCAACCTAAAGTAACCATCGACAAGCATTTATTAAGTTCCAGCTGCGTGCCAGGCATTGTGCTAAGGACTTTACAAATATCATCTCATTCAATCCTTACAACCACCCTGGGAGGCAGGTGCTGTGATCACCCCCACTTCACAGATGAAGCCACTGGGGCAGACTGAGATTAGGGGACTTGCCCAAGGTCACACGGCGAGGAAGAGTTTAAGTTCAGTTCTTAACTTGGGTCACCTGGACTCCAATCCCAGCATCCCCCCTGTGTCAGTGAGGCTGATGCTGTGCGTGATGAGCTGTGAGACGGCTCCCATGGAGCTCAGTTAAAGTAGCATGTCCAAGTCAATCATGGGAAGCCAGACATTCAGAAATGGCTGGGCCAGGTCTTGGCTTCCCTCCAAAGGATGTTGGTCCCACAGGATTTTTATGTGTAAGTAGAGTGTTGAATCTCTCTCTCTCCCTCTCTCTCTCCTTTCTTTCTCTCTCTCTCTCTATCTTCCCCCTTCTCTCTCCTTCTCTCTCTTTCTCTCTCTCCCTCTCTCTCTCATCCTTTTTAGCTCTAATACTTTATGACTTGATTCTAGCCGAAGGAGATCCATGGGACAATGACTGAGACGTAGTGCAGGATGACTCAGGACTCCATGTCTTTATTTACTTCCAGCCTCTTCTGGAGCCCAGACTGTGTGGGTTTCTCTTGTATTGGATGTGTGTGCATCTCCTGCCTGAGAGCAGGAATGTGGAGAATGGGTGGTGCCGATTCTTCCTAGAGTTGCTGGGGTGTGAGCTGAGAGCTGCCTGTCAGGGCTGTGACTCAGAGTGGCTCCAGCTCTGCATGGCTTGGGTAGCAGCCCCATCACCAGCATGCCTTGTGGCTGCACCCAAAACTGGGGCACCGAAACTCCGAAAGTTTCTCTACCTCAGCTCAACCTCAATTTCAGTAAGAGTTAAATGAGCCTACCTCTGTGACCCTTCTCTCTTGGGTTCCTTCTCTTTGAAAAAACAAAAGGACCAGAAATCCCAAGGATCTTTCCAACTACATACACCATAATGTTTTTTGGGGGTCAGGTTGGCTTTGAGCCCTCTTCAGCCCCCAAGTCATGCCTTGGGCTGTGAAGGTTCTCACCCTGTCTCCACTCCTTGGAGGCCAAGTGTGAGGAAACCTTGGCACCTGCCTTGTTTAAATAGAGAATGCTCTCATTTTTCTGGGCAGCCTTGTGGCTGTGTATCCCCACACCCCTGTCTTCTACAGGGTTGTGGCATAGGACCCAAGAAGGAGAGACCATGGTTGGGGGGGGAACCACAGAGCCATCCATTCCAATCTCCTTATTTTATAGAAGGAGGCCCAGAGAGTGAAAGTGACTGACCCAAAGTCCCAAGAGAGTTAGTGGCAGAACTTTGATTTGAACTCAGGTCCCTTACCCCAAGACTCAGAACCCTGTTCTCTATGCCCTCCCTCTCTCCTTTTCTTCCTCCCTTCCTTCTGTCCATTTGTACTTCCTTCTGTCATTCTTCCTCCCTCCCTCCCTTCCTGTCTTTCTTTTCCTTCCCTTCCTCCCTCCCTCCCTCCCTCCCTTTTCCTTCCCTCCTTTCCTTCCTTTTTCTCTTCTTTCCTTTCTGACTAAAATCTGTGATTTCTTGATAAGAGGAGCTCATAGTACAGAAACTCCCTCTCCCAGTTCAGATCAATGGCTGTCCTTAAACTTATAGTCATGAATGGTTATTTAGGGCACTTAGGGGTAAAGTGGCTTGCCCAGGATCACATAGCCATCGTGGGTTAGTGGCAGGACTTCAGCCCAGGTCCTCTCTGACCCTACAGCCATTCCTGTATTCATTATGCTGCGCTATCTTTTTTTTTCTCTCTCAAACCCTGAAAGTTACTTTGAAACTCAATGCCATTCTAACTTGCTAAATAAATTCCAGATTAGTCCCCCATCTACCATGATACCTTTCTTAAAAACCACAATGATCCATTTTTCTGATCTCCTATGGTATTTACGCTTAGTTCCACTTAAAGCAGCAGGTTTCAAACTTTTTGCTTTTATAAGATTCTTTTATACTCTTAAAAGGGGCAGCTAGGTGGCGCTGCAGTGGATAGAGCACTGGGCCTGGAGTCAGGAAGATTCATCTTCCTGGGTTCAAATCTGGCCTCAGACACTTACTAGCTGTGTGACCCTGGGCAAGTCACTTCACCCTGTTTGCCTCAGTTTCCTCATCTCTAAAATGAGGTAGAGAAGGAAATAGCCAGCCATTTCTTTACTAAGAAAACGCCAAATAGGGTCAAGAAGAGCCGAACGCCACTGAAAAACAACTAAATAACAATGCTCTTAAAAATTATTGATGAGTTCTTCCCCAAAGAACTTTTGCTTACTTTATATTGAGTGATATTTACTCTATTAGAAATTAAAATATCCATAAGAATGTGAAAATAATTTTGAGCTGGAGGACCTTGAACCTCTATAAAGGGTCCCAGCCAGACTTTGAGAACCTGACTTAAGAGACAGGTAGGTAGCGCAGTAGATAGCGGTTAGCATGGAGTCAGGACTGGAGGATGTAGCCCAACTTTGGGTCCTAGAGTCTCAGAAGATGATGTGGCAGGTGGCGGTGAGAAGAGGTGGTCACTTAGTGAATCGATGATAGTGAGTCTTTATATTGCACTCCAATTATTATTAACATGGAAGAGGATGGATGTTCTTTCTTGGAAGAGCCTCTGCTTCAGAAGCAAACAAAGTTTACACGAGCTAATTTTTATGACTGTTTGTCATGGATGGACACATTGGAGATCATCCATTCAGCACAGTCGTCAGGTGAGTAGGCCAGGGTTAAAGCAAGACTATAGCCCTCATCCTGCCATGCCAAGGTCTTTGCTTAATACCTTGAATACTGGTGGGGATGGTTTGTTGACTTATATAATAATATCACACATGTCCATACCATTGTCCTTCCTTAGCCCCTTCCCTCCATTCCATGATGAGAGGGACTATTTTTGTTTCTCCCACAATACTTCATAAATGATTGATGAATGAATGAATGAATCAATTCCCATGAATCCTGTATGGTTAACTCTCCAATTGGGACCAAGTCCTAACCCTTCTCCTTAGTCCAGTCTCTTTGGGCATTCAGCCTGAATGTTCTAGCAATAGAGTTCTAGCCATACCCACGGGCTTAAAAATTTCTCTCTCAAGCATGTTAAAATTGAGTATTTTCATGCTCTGTCTCTCAGCTACCTTCTCTCCCTGACTCACTTGTGTCCTTTCTAGGCACCACAGTGCCTCCATTTACCCAGACTGGAGGGGGTGGAGATCATGGCTTAACAACACTTCAAGGGCAAACAACCTGGAGGTCTTTATAGATCCCCAAATTATTTCGTGTTTAAGTGCTTTTTATTTATTTGTATTTAAATGCATTTCACCCCATTTGGGAGCCTGTCGAGTTTAAAGGAGGGAATTCCAAGTCAACAAACACTTCCTTTGTAGCAAGAACTTTATATAATTGTGTTTATGTATTGTCATGTCGTATGTCATATATCATATCTCATATCATATATCTTCTCTTATATAAATTACATCATATCGCATTATAAATTATGTTATGTCTTATCATGTCATGTCATATTCTATTTACAATTAACAAATTAAGTGTTTTCTGTATCCTAGGCACTTGGCCTATATGCCAGGGGCTTCTAGGTGGTGCAGTGGATAGAATGCTGGTCAAGAGGACCAGAGTTCAAAACTGGCCTCAGACACTTCTTAGCTGTGTGACCCTGGGCAAGTCACTTCACCCTGTTTAAGTCAGGTTCCTCATCTATAAAATGAACTGGAGAAGGAAATGACAAACCACTCCAGAATCATTGTTAAGAAAACCCTGAATGAGATCGTGAAGAGTTGGACGTGACTCATGACTGAACAACAACAAATCTGCCAGGCATTGTATTGAAGGGCCAGGAACACAAGTGTAAGCACAAAGAATGAGAAGCTCTGCCCTGCCCTCGATGAGCTCACATTCCAAAAGCAGAAGCCGGCACATAAAGGGGGTGGATGGGACCAGCAGATGGTGCCCACAGGAGGGCATGGAAGAAAAAGAAGCCTGTCTGCATGATGGTGAGAAGCCCTGCCACCATGCCATGTGAGGATCAATCAGGTTGAAGGAGCTAGGGAGGCTTCTCCTGGAGAAGAGATCCAGGAAGGACAGGAAGGCTGTTTTCAAGTATTTGGACAAGCATCAAGTGGATGCAGGATTCGACCAAGTAGAGGAGAGGTTGTGGAACTATTCCAAAATTGGTTTTACTCAGTAAAAGTAAAGATTTCCTCTGATAGACTGTGGCTACTGGGCCTTATGTATAGCGAGCTGTAGTCCCCACGCCCATCCCCACCAAATGTAACCATGGGAGCCACGGCATTTGCATCATGTTACTATTTAAACCAAAATGAGGTCAATCAAATACTTGCAGAATCATAGAATTAGAACTGAGAGATGCATCAGGGCCATTGAGCTCAACCCATGAGAAAACTGAGGCCCAGTGTCTGAGGCAGGATTTGAACCCAAATCCAGTGCCCCATCCACTATGCTACAAGAATCAACTATGTCTCCCCACAGTTTTGTGAGCACATGCGTCAGATGGGAGTCTTTCATTATGGGTTTTGAAAGGAAAGAACTCTAGAGTTTGAATCAAAGGACCAAAGTTCAAAGCTTGCCTGGCCACTTACTTAACTGCCTGAATGACCTTGAGCTGGCCCTCAAGGGGATTAGATTTGCTGGCCTCTGAAGGTTCTTCCAGCTCTAGAAATGGATCTCAGATCAGTCCAACGGGGAGTTTTCTCCTGATTAGAAATGTCCCCAAAGTGAATGGGTTGGCTTGGGAGGTGACAAGTTCTCTGTCACCAGAAAAGCCCAAACAGGGAGGGGTTGAAAACAGACTTTGTAGGGACACTATAGCAGGAACTCCTACATGGGGTAGGAGGTTGGAGTAGATGACGTCTGTGGTTTCTTCCAGATCTTGAGTTTCTATGATTCTACCCCTTTGTCAGGACATCCTGGGCCTAGCACCCCAGTAGGGATTTCCCTGTATGAATTGCATCTGCTTGCATTTCCTGCTAGGAGCCTAGCTGAAAGGTTTGTGTTTTTGTTTTTGAAAGAGTTGATAGACCTCAGAAAGGCACAATGTTTTATTTAAATTAATAATAAATTATTGTTCTTCATAAGCAGACTCTGAGCGGGACTCTCTCTAAATGATCAATTTTCTGTCTCTCCTTAGAGATACTGGCTGAGATTAGCATTAGGCATCAGGCAGAGGAAAACAAAAAAAATGCAGATAATTTAGCATATAGCTTTTGTGCCAGAGACAGTCTCCCAGGAGAAGGACCCAGGTTCTCTCTCATTTCTTTGGTTCTTGGACCCCACCCAGAAAATCTAGAAAAATCACCCCATAGTATGACCCTTACTGCATGTGACACCATCTTCCTTTTCCAGGATCTAGTTTCTAGAATTAAAGACTCCTAGATTTAGAGCTGGAAGGTACCATAGAAGCCATGAGTTCAATCCTCTCACTTTACAAATGGGGTACAGAAAATGTAAGAGATGTGCCCAAGAAGTGTGAGAGGCAGGATTTGAACCTGGCTCTTCTGACCCAGAGCCAAAGTTCTTCCTGCAATGGTATCTCAGTCCCTCTGGTCTTAGGCAACAACCAGACGTCTCTCCCTGTAGCTGTTACCCAGAGTGGTTTTTTTATTTAGGATTGGGTTTCTACCTGAAAATGGCACCAGGCATTCTCTTTGGTTCTTCCCGCAGTTCCCTGCTGTATTCAGGTGTCCACCTGTTGCTCTCTTTCTCTCTTATAGCTCCCTCTAGAGCAGTGGTCCTCAACCTGTGGGTCGCGACCCCTTTGGGGGTGGAACGACCCTTTCACAGGGGTTGCCTAAGACCATAGGAAAACACATATTTCCGATGGTCTTAGGAACTGAGACACCACTCCTCTGTCTGTCTCCAGGCAGGTCCGCCCACATGCAGATATGCCCACATATAAGTATTAAAGGGTCATGGCATTAGGAAGGTTGAGAACCACTGCTAGAGTTACCTGGGCTCCTACTAAGTAGTGCCAGGAATTGCCCTTTGGTGCGGGTGGGTTTCCCTTTCCTATGGTTGCTTCTTGAGTGAAGTCTTCCCTTGCCTGAGATGGGAAGGTCTCCAGAGTACTTTTGGCCCAGTTCTAGTGATGCCAAGAGGTAGCATGTCCATGTATAGAAAATCAAGTCAATCCAAGAGGCATTTCTTAAGTGCCTACCTTGTGCCAGGGCTTGTGCTAAGCAGTAGTGATACAAAGAAAGGTGAAAACCCAATCTTTGTCCTTAAGGAAATCACACTTGAAAAGGGGAGACAACCTACAGACATACCTACAGACAGGACCAATTGGGGGTAATTGGCAGAGGGAGGGCTTTAAGAGGCATGGGGAGGCAGGAGAGAGACAGAGAACGATGAGAGGACACTTTCTGGGCACAGCCGGGAACTGCAGGAGGAGCCGACAAGAGCAATGACTGCTGCCATTTTGTGGTAGAAGCCCATTCAGAGGAATTGGGAAAGGCTTCTTCCAGAAGGTAGTATTTGGGCTGGGTCTTGAAAAGGAAGCCATAAGATGAGGAGGAGGAGGGAGAGCATTCCAGGCTTGGGTGACAAACAGTAAGAATGCCTAGAGTTGGGAGATAGAGAGTCTTGTTTATGGAACAGCAAGAAGGCCAAGGTCAGTGGATTGCAGAGCGTGTGTGTGTGTGTGTGTGTGTGTGTGTGTATGTGTGTGTGTAGACACGGATATATATGAGAGATGCTGCAGGTCTTGGCAATAGATTGGATATGGGGAGGTTAGAAAGAATAAGGAGTTCAAGATGATACCTAGATTATGAGTCTGTGTGACGGAGTAGGAGGGTGGTGGTGTAGATGAGCTCTACAGTAATAGGGAAGTTAAAATTGGTGATGGTTTTGGTTTTTTGGGGGGGTTGGGGGGAGAAGATAAATGATCCATATGGACTGTCTGAGCCTAGGTAAGCCACTTCTCAGTGTACTAGTCAACTCTCCAAACCTAGAAGAGCCAACTTGCATTAATAAGGTTTCCTCATTTGGGAGTTCCCTCTACCAATAAAATCACGGGTCTAGTCTATATCCAGTGATGTAGTGATACCCATGGGGACCTTCTCTCCCTGAGGCCTTGCCATTGCTCCTGTCCACTTGGAGCTTCACAAAGGCTAACCAAGAGAGTAGTTTCCTGGCCTTCTTCAGCCTCAAAAAAGTCCCTTTCACAACTCCAGGCCCAGATATTGGCATTATAAATTCTTTTTTTACAACTTTTTCCTTTTTAAAATTTATTTATTTGCTTTTTGTTTACAACATTCAGTTCCACAGTCCCTTGAGTTTGAAATTTTCACCCCCTCCCACCCCTCCATGGCAGCATGCAATCAAATACAGGATCTACAGATACCTTCACATTAAACATTAGTTAGGTTGTAAAGAAGGATTATAACCAATAGAGTGAACAATGAGAAAGAGGAAACAAAACAAAACAAAACAGAAAAAAGAGCAGGTAGTTTGCTTCAATCTGCATTCAGACTCTGCATCTCTTTCTCTGGATGTGGACACCCCTTTCCATCATGAGTCTTTTGGAGTTGTCTTATGACCTTGCATTGCTGAGAGGAGCCCAGTCTATTGAAGTTAGTCGTCACCCATACGATGTGTCTGCGATTGGGTACAAATTTCTCCTGGTTCTGCTCTTCTCACTCAGCATCGGTTTCTATGAGTCTCTCCAGGTTATTAGGAAGTCTGTCTGCTCCTCATTTCTTGTAGCACAGTAGTATTCCATTACATTCATATACCACAACTTGTTCAGCCATTCCTCAACTGGTGGGCATCCCCTTGATTTCCAGTTCTTTACCACCACAAAAAGAGCTGGGCATTATAAATTCTTGATAAAGTAAAATTTTTTTATTGTGTTTATATACCTTTTAAATTTCCCTGCTGTCTTCCTTCCCCTCTCTTTGCCCAGGAAATCACATAACAAAGACCCTACAAAAAAGACGTTTTGAAGGAGAAAATCAAGAAAAAGTGGAAGGACTATAAGCCATATAATGTGTCCCACTTTCCTCCACCTCCCACATACCCAGAGAGGGAAATGTTTTCTCCTCTTTGGGGCCATGCTTGTCATTTTGTCGTGTTCATTTTCCATCATTTCATGGTTATTGTCTTCTTTGTTATAATCGTTATGCACATTGTTTCCTTGGCCCTGCTTCTCTGCTCTGCATCAGTTCATATTGTCTTCCCATGTTCCTCTGAATTCATTGTATTTACTATTTCTTATAGCAGAGTAAGCATTTATGCACCATGATTTATTTCCAAATTTTTTCCTCCCGCAAAAGAGGACTATTATAAATATTTTGGCATATTTAGAAATTTTCTTTTCATCAGTGACCCTCCTACCTCCTCCCCCTGACCTTCCAGGGTATATGCCTAACAATAGAATCTCTGGGTCAAGGGATATAATAGACATTTTAGCCACTTTATTTACATACCTTCTAGCTATTTTCCAGAATTTACCACTCCACTAACCATGCATTAGTAAGGCACTATAAATTTTGACATCCTTTGCTCCTTGGACAACTGGCAAGAGTGGCCCCCATCCAAAGAACACTGCTTATTTTTCAGGAGCCCAAAATGTACCCCAGTTTCTTCCAAAAGATTTCCTTTTGAACTACAGACTTTATGAGGGAGGGATTATTCAGATTGCTTTGGTAGTAGGTTGGGACTATGTGCCTTCTCCAAGTATACCAGCAAATATTCCCTCAGGGGATGCCATTCATTCTGGACGTAGGAGAGAGGAAGGTTCCTGGCTCACACCATGAATGTACACAAAATGCTGGGCCAACAGAAATGTAAGGGATCAACCAGCATGGCAAGGGACTTGTTAAGGAAGACTTTTTGTAGTAGTTGAGTTTAAAGATAGGACTTAAGGAAGATAGTAGAGTGGAAAGAGGACTGGCTTTGGAGTCAGAGGGCCTGGGTTCAAATCCCACCTCTGAAATTGGCTCCCTGTGGGACCGTGAGCAGATCATGCCTGCCTTGGGTCTGAGTTTCCTCATCTGTAAAATGAGAGGATTGGACTGGGTGACATTGAAGATTCCTTCCAGCTTTCAATGTATGGTCCATGCTATAGATTGACAGAAGGGACCAGTGGAAGGCAGCTCAAGCAAGGCATGAGGATGGAAAGGAGCAAGATGCATGGGGGTGTTAGGGTGGGTTCAGGTAAAGATGGTGGGACAGTCCAGAGACCTGGTCTACTGGAAAGAGGTCCTGAAACAGTCTCTAGAACTGGAAGGACCCCACAGACCATGTAGTCCAAGCCCTGAGTGGACAGCCATTGTGAGTCAAAGTAGTCCACCTAAGGTCATTCTTGGGGAACCCTGAAAAATTAGCTTGGATCTAGGTAGAGGGGAGGGGAAAGAAATGATGAGTCAAAGCTAAGATTTGAGCGAGTGGTTTAGATTTGATCCAGTAGACAGCAGGAAACCGCTATTTATAATTTTTGGGTTTTTTTATGCATACCTTAAAAAATTCTTTTTGACATCATAGTCATTTCCCTGTATACCTTTCTCATGGAATCCTCTCTGACAACAAAGAAAAAGTTAAGCAAAACCCAACCGACCAAGAGAAATAATGTTCTGTGCCTGTAGACTCTATATTTCTATCAAGAAGAAGGAGCCCCAGTGGACTCCTGAGCAGAATAATCGTACTATGAAAATTGATCCTTCATGATAAGGTGAGACTCATGTTGGATAAATGTTTATCCAGAATTTCTGAATAAAATATATACTGGCCCACAGAGTAAATACATAATATTCCACAAGTTTGGTACCTCTCATATCCTCAACCTTCTCATTTTCTAGCTTGAAATCATGTCCTATTTTCCTTGAAACAATGTAGAGATGAGATTATTTACATGTTTCTGGGAAGGAGAATTTTATATAACATTTATAAATATTATTTATTAATGTTTAAATCTATTAATGTTAAATTTATAAATGTCATTTCTAAAACATTTATATTACTTTTAGAGATATAAATTCTTATCATTTCAAGAATTATGATTTAATGGGGAAAGTGTAAAGTAGTTGGAAAATAATAAAAAAAGAATTTTGATTTAGTCACCCATCTTATATCATATAAAAAACACAACTGACAAAGTGACTATGTCTGACCTGTAGTTCCTGCCTCTCTCAAGGTCCAGGAGCCAATATTGATTCCTGAACAGAGTAATAGTACTATGACAATTTATAAACTATTGTATAATGAGGAACTAGAGCACAAATCTTGATGTAACATGAATTTTGTGTCCTACTTCTAAAATGCTGGATGTCATTATTTTTTTTTTGTAGGGGGGGAAGGTAAAGCAATTAAGTGACTTGCCCAAGGTCACACAGCTAGTTTGGTGTTAAGTGTCTGAGGCTGGATTTGAACTCACATCCTCCTGACTCCAGGGCCAGTGCTCGATTCACTGCACCACTAAGCCAGCCTGATGTCATTATTTTTTAAAAATTCATTTAGTATTTTATTTTTCCTGTTACATGTAAAAACAATTTTTAAAATTTATTTTTAAAACTTTGAGTTCCAAATTCTCTCCCTTCCTCTTACACCCTCTTCCCCCCATACATTGAGAAAGCAAGCAATTCCACAGAGGTTACACATGCATAGTCATGCAAGACATTTCCATATTAGTCATGTTGTGAAAGAAAACGGACCAAAACAGAAACCCTCAATAACAATAAAGTAAAAAAAAAAAAATGCTTCAATCTGTATTCAGACCCCATCAGTTCTTTCTCTAGGGATGGAGAGCATTTTCATCATAAATCCTTCAGAGTTGTCTTGGATCATTGTATTGCTGAGATTAGCTTAAGTCATTCACAGTTCATCAACTTGCAGTATTGCTGTTATTTTGTACACAGTACATTTCACTTTGCATCAGCTCATGTAAGTTTTTACAGATTTTTCTGCAAGAATGCTGCTCATCATTTCTTACAGCACAATAATACTCCATCACAATCACCTACCACAATTTGTTCAACCATTCCCCAAATGATGGGCATCCCCTCAATTTCCAATTCTGTGCCACCAGAAAAGAGCTGCTACAAATATTTTTGTACATACAAGTACTTTTCCTTCCTGTTTTTTTAAAATCTCTTTTGGGATACAGACCTAGTAGTGGTATTTCTGGGTCAAAGGGTATACACAATTTTATAGGCCTTTGGGCGTAGTTCTAAATTGCTCTACAGAATGATTGAATTAGGTCACAATTCTACCAGCAGTTCATTAATATTTTATTTTTCCCACATCCCCTCCAACATGTGTCATTTCCCTTTTCTGTCCTATTAGCCAGTCTGATAGGTATGAAGCAGAATTATTTTGATTTACATTTCTCCAATCAATAATGAATGAGAGCCTTTTTTCCCATATGGCTATACATAGCTTTAATTATTTCATCTGAAAACTGTTATGTTTTTTAGCATTTATCAATTGGGGAATGGCTCTTTTATACTTTTGACTCAGTTCTATATATGTTTGATAAATGAAGTCTTTATCAGAGAAACTTGCTTCAATTTTTTTCATAGTATTGCTAACTGTATTTCTCTCCATCCTATTTTTCCCCTCCCCCATTTGTTCTGTTCTCTTTCTCCTTTCACCCTGTCCCTCCTCAAAAGTGCTTTGCTTCTGATTACCCCTTCCCCCAATCTGCCCTGCCTTCTATCACCATCCCCTACCCACTTGCTGCTGTTTCTATTATCCCCTTCCTCCCTTTCTTTCCTGTAAAATAAGATAGATTTCTATACTCAATTGAGCAAGTATTTTATTCTCTCTTTGAACCAATTCTGATGGGAGTAAGATTCACTCATTCCCTCTCATCTTCTTCCTCTTCCCCTCCACTGTAAAAGCTCTTTTGCAACTCTTTTATGTGAGACAGTTTACCCTGTTCTATCTCTCCCTTTCCCTTTCTCCTAGTACATTCCTCTCTTACCCCTTAATTTTACTTTTTTTAGATATCACCCTTTCATATTCAACTCACACCTATGCCCTCTGTCTTTATGTACTCCTTCTAAGTGCCCTAACAATGCAAAAGTTCTTATGAATTACAAGTATTATCTTCCCATGTCTGAATGTAAACAGTTTAATCTTAAGTCCCTTATTATTTCTCTCTTGTGTTTACCTTTTTTGTTTCTCTTGAGTCTTATATTAGAAACTCAAATTTCTATTCAACTCTGGTCTTTTTGTCAAGAATGCTTCAAAGTCCTCTATTTCATTGAATGTCCATTTTTCCCCTGAAGGATTATACTCAGCATTGCTGGAAGGTGATTCTTGGTTGTAATCCTAGCTCCTTTGCCCTCAGGAATATCATTTATGATACCACATATCATACTATTTCACATATGTTTACCTATGATACCACATACCACATGATGTCATCATAAATGATCCTTTAATGTTGAAGCTGCTAAGTCTTGTGTTGTCCTGACTGCGACTCCATGATACTTGAATTGTTTCTTTCTGTGTACTTGCAAAATTTTCTCCTTGACCAGGCAGCTCTGGAATTTGGCTATCATATTCCTGTGAGTTTTCCTTTTGGGATCTCTTTCAGGAGATAATCAGTGTATTCTTTCAATTTCCATTTTACCTTCTGGTTCTAGAATATCAGATCAGTCCTCTTTGATAATTTCTTGAACGATGATTTCTAGACTGTTTTTTTGATGATAACTTTCAAGTAGTCCAATAATTTAAAAATTTTTTCTCCTGGATCTATTTTCCAGGTCAGTTGTTTTTCCAATGAGATATTTCACATTGTCTTCTATTTTTTCTTTCTTTTGGTTTTGTTTTATTGTTTCTTGATTTCTCATAGTCATTAGCTTCCATTTGTTCCATTCTAATTTTTAGCGAATTATTTTTTTAATGAGCTTTTGCACCTCTTTTTCCATTTGACCAATTCTACTTTTTAAGGAGTTTTTTCCTTCAGTGAATTTTTGTGGCTCTTTTTTCATTTGGCCAATTCTGCTTTTTTAAGACATTCTTCACCTCATTGGATTTTTGAACCTCTTTTACCATTTGGCCTAGTCTGGTTTTCAAGGTGTTAATTTCTTCAGTATTTTTTATGTCTCCTTTACCAAGTTGCTAACTCATTTTTCATTATTTTCCCATAACACCCTCATTTCCCTTCCCAGTTTTTTCTCTTACTTGATTTTAAAAATCCTTTTTGAGCTCTTCTGTGACCTGAAACCAATTTATATTTTTCTTAGAGGCTTTGGATGTGGAATCTTTGACTTGGTTGTGTTTTTCCGAGTGTGTGTTTTGATCTTCCTTGTCACCATAGTAACTTTCTATAGTCATGTTTCCCCCACCCATTGTTTATTTTCCCCAGTCTATTACTTGGCTTTTACCTGTTTGTTAAAGTAGGGCTCTGCTTCCAGTGTGGAGAGCACATTGTCCCAAGCATCAAGGGTTTCATGCAGCTGTTTTCAGAGATACTTCTAGGGACCTGTAAGTTTTCAGTTCTTCCATTGTGGTATGATCTAAGGAGAGGTGTTTACTACTCTCCTGGCCTGTACTCTGGTCTGTGAGCAACCATAAGCACTCTTTTCAGACCTGAGACCCCCCTCCACTGCTGCTACAAGCTCTCCTATGCAGTCCCCCTCTTCACCCTAGGCCTATCAACCAGGACTGTGTATGGGCAAAGCAAGAGAGTCCTGCCTGAATGCCAGAAAAGAGACCCCCATGATCTCCTTTTGACCAGTTGCTCAACCCCCTTAGGGTCTGTGGGCTGAGAGCCCTGGAAAAAGCTACTGGTGCTGCTAATTCAGTGGCTCCCAAGGCCTGCTCCTGGTTTTCTGGGTCTGTGCTGGTGCAGCCTGCATTGGACTGTGTTCTTCTCTCATCCACGTGCAGCAGACCTTTCCTGATGACCTTCTAAATTCTGAAATCCTGTATGGAAAGAATGATTTATTATATTCAGAAAATTATTATACTATTTAGATCCAACTTTATGGGATTAGATGTTGTATGTACCCAGAATGACCCCAATAACTCTCTAGGAAAGCTGGAGATGGCTACAAGGTATTTTAGGTTCCCTCAGGTCCTAGATCCACCCAAAGCATTCTTATTTTGGGTTCCTATACCCAGGATTTGTTTTGGGTTCCCTTCAGAGGATTTGTGTGTGGCTTATTTGGAGAAACCTTTGTCAAAATCCAATATATCAACTTTCCAGAGTCTAGACTGGAAGGAGTCACACATCCTTTCAAACTTTCTGTCCACTATCAAATGACCTAATAAACTTCTTTTTAAAGTGATTTCAAATTTTGGGGCTTGTTCTCCTGAATGACCATTCATCAAATATGAGTCAGACAAACTCAGAAAGTCCCAAGATCCTTTTAGCATATGGCATCGATAAGCTTATTTCATGTGGGCGAGGCAAGATTTTCTCAGTGATGAACACAAGAAAGGCAGCCTGTTTGTTTGGGGTTCTACCACACCCAATAGAGTGATGACACCACGTTTCTAGTGAGCTTACTGACTGGCAGCACCAACCAACCACCATGGGAGGAGGACACTTCAGAGACTTGCCAAGAGTGTTGGATTGGGGCAGAACATGGCCCAAGAAGATTGTAAGCAAACAGCCCTCACAGCTTTCTCTTCCATTGGACTGTGTCTGAACCAATCCAATCATGGCTAGGTAAGTAAGCACTATGAACTCACCCTACTTTAGTCTGGCCAAATTTAAAAAAAAATTTTTATTTATCACTTTTATTTTTACATCATCTAATTTCCCACTGTATTCCTCCCTTTCCCCTTCCTGAGACTACTAAAAAACTTGAAGAGGAAGAAATACAAAAATTCAGCAAATCTGTGTTTGAGAGTCTAATGTTACAGACATCATTTCATGCCCACAGTCCCCCACCTCTGCAAGGATTTCCCCTAAGACTTTCTGTTATTTCATTTCAGCAGCCTAGGGGCCAGGGATACAAATATGCAGATGGAAAACAGTCTGCCCTCAGGGACTTATCTTCTCCTGGAGCATTTCTTACCACAAGTAAATGCATGATATTTTGAGGAGGGAGCAAGCCCTAACAGTTCTTGTAGGAGAGATCAGGAAAGGCTTTCTGGAGGAAGTGGCATGTGAGATGGGCTTTGGAAGAAACTGAGCACCGTGAGAGGTGGAGGGGGAGAGGGAGTGCTTGAGGAAAGGAGAGATCCTGTGCAAAGGCGAGATGCCATGTCGACTTTGAAGAATGACAAGAGGGCCGTCTGGGCTGGAAAATGGAATGTGTGAAAGGGAGGAATGGGAAAACAGCCTAGAAAGGTCAGCTGGACCCAGAGTGTTAGGGGCTTTAAATGTCAGACAGAGGACTGATATTTTAGGGACTCAATTGGGAGCCACCAAAGATGCTTGAGCAGAAGAGTGCCATGCTGTGGAAGGTGTCCTTTCAGAAAAAATAGTTCTACATGGATGGATTGGAGAGGAGGAACTCAAATCAAGGAGACTAATTAAGAGGTGATAATAGTTCAAGCACAAGGACCACTGAATCACTTCTTTCCTCTGGTTAGATGTGCTCTCATTTTCCATGGGTCTCATTTCTCTTTTGGGGCAGCCAGGTGGTACAGTGCTGGGCCTGAAGTCAGGAAGACTCTTCTTCCTGAGTTCAAATCCAGCTTCAGGTACTTACTAGCTGTGTGACCCTATTCAAGTCACTTAACCCCCTTTGCCTCAGTTTCCTCATCAGTAAAATGAGCTGGAGCAGGAAATGGCAAACCCCTTCAGGATCTCTGCCAAGAAAACCCCAAATGGGGTCATGAAGACTTGGAAACAACTGAATAACAGTATTTCTCTTTTAGTGTGTAAGCTTCCTGAGGGGAGGGCCTGTGTTCTTTGCATCACATCCATTTCACACTGGCTAAAAACTCTTTAGATCTCTGGAGTGTTCTCCCTCCTCCCCAGGGCCTCCTGGCTTCCCTGACTTACTTTAAAGCTCGATCTGCATGCTATCTTTTGCAGGAGGTCTTTCCCAGCGTGCCTGGCTCCTGGGGTCTCCCCTCTAAGGCTACCTCATATCTCCACTATCTAAATGCCACTTGTTATTATTAGTCTTTCATGGACTGATTTAGCTATCCGCGGTCATCCTGATTATAATGCAGACTCCTGTGGTAGAATCTGGGTTTGCTTTTTCTTGTATTTCCCAGGATTTAGCTTGGCTGCTGCTGTAAGTACTTGATAAAGGCTCGTTGGCTGAATATGGAAATACTGGACGTGGATGTGGAGAGTCACACGAGGATCATAAATATTAGAAGATGCTGAAGCTAGAAGGGACCTCATAGATCATCCCATTGCCTCATTATATAGATGAGGAAATCATGGACATGGAATGGTTAGGGGATTTGTTCAAGGTCATACCGCTTGTCCTTGAGCTCAGGTCTCCCAGTGTTTCCATGGGTAACCCCAATGTCACTGGCTCTCACATTACATAAAGACCCCTGCTGTATTTGTTAGGGACTGGGGGGAAGGGGTGGAGACTGCCCACTTTTCTGACTTATTGTTTTCCCTTCTCTTATAAAATACAGGGAAGTTACTCCATTACCCCACCCCGTGTGTGGTCACCCACTCATCTCAAGCACATCTGTGTGCATGTACAAGTAGAAAAAGTGGAAGCATCCATGAGCCAGAATGCCAAAGGACTGGGCTGGTCTAGAGCACTAAGCTGGATCTAGTCAGACAAAATTCAGTAGGGACCAACGTACAGTCTGATACTTGGGTACAAAAAATTCAGTTTCCTAAGTCCAGGGTCACATGGTTAGCAGTTTGTCTCAAAAAAATCTGGAAGTTTGGGTGGGTTGGGACGTCAGTATGAAGCAGCAGCATCAGAATGGTGGGCCCCCAAAACCAACATAAACTTGAACTGCATTAAGAAGGGTACATCTGCTAGGAGGAAAGTTTCCACTGTCTTGTCCTTACTCAGATCTTTTCTGTAGTGTGTGGTCAGTTCTGCGCGCTGGGCTTTGAAAAAGACATTGATAAGTTGGAATTGGTCCAGAGAAGGACCTTTAGTCTATGTCAAATGAAGAAGTGTTGAAGGAAGTAGGCATGGAGAAAAGAACACCAAGGGGGAGGACATATGGGCACAAGGGCATAATGGCCACCTTCAAGTATTTGAAGGGCTGTCATATGGAGGAGCAAGTAGATTTATTCTGCTTGGCTCCAGAGGGAAGAAGAAGCAACAGGCAGAAGCTGCAAAAACAAAACAAAAGCAACAACAAGACCCAAAACATGTTCAGGCTCTGTCAAGAAAAGCTTCCCAGGGATGAGAAGTGGCCCAATGTGGAATGGGCTGCCTTAGCAGGGCGAGGGCTTCCCCACCTTCGAGGTCTTCAAGCATAGTCTGGATGGCCACATGTGATGTATGTGATGGCAGGGACTCTGGTCATTTCTGAGTGGGACCAGATGGCCACTGAGCTCCCTTCCAACTCATTGTCAAGGACTGTGTTTTGAATCTCCCCATAGTACTTTGTTAGACAAGTCTGTTTCATTGCTTTGTTTCCACTGCCTGTCAACCTGGGATCATCTGTGCTTGCCTTCCAGGAGTGTTCAGAGCAGGACCTAGACGCTGGTGTGGCCCAGGAATTTGCCATAGGATGCCCACTTTTGTCCAAGGCACTCGACCACATCAGCAGCCTGTTCTTGGGGAGGATAGGGAGATATTAATTATTTACCTTCCTCATTTGCAGAAACAGGAATAAAAAGAACAGCACCTGACTTCCAAGGTTATGGTGAGAATAAAAAGAGATGATAAAATGTAAAGCAGTGTATTAATGCTAGGGCAGCTGGATGGTGAGTGGATAGAGCCCTGGGCCTCCAGTCAGGAAGACCTGAATCTGGCCTCAGACAGCTACTAGCTGGGTGACCCTATGCAAGACCCTTAACCCTATTTGCCTCAGTTTCCTCATCTGTAAAATGAACTGAAAAAGTAAATGACAAACCACTCCAGTATCTCTGTTGAGAAAACCCCAAATGGGGCCATGAGGAATCAGATACAACTGAAAACAACTAAACAACAACATATTTAATGCTAGCTTTTAAAATGAGCTGCTATTACGACAGCGAAGGAGGGACAGTTGTAAGGGAGAGGTGGCATGGCCTTAGACGCAGCTGGAGGAAGTATGAAAATCCATTTCCTCGCCATCATGGATGTCTGCTTTTTGTGTATGTCCTAGGTGAGACCTGAAGAAGCAGTCGATTCTTTGGTATGATTCCATCAGACAATGGGATTCAGTAGTTGGTTTTCTTCTGCTTCTTCAAACCTGGGTTCAAGTCCTTACCTAGCACGTAGAGCCTGTGTGACCTGGCCAAGGCCCTAAACTTCTCAGTGCCCTGGACAGCTCTTTAAGAAGTGTAATTGCAGAGAAAGCACTGGTTTGCATTGGGGGAGGGGGTTTATTCATCCAGGAATTCTCCATATTGGTGAAATAATAGACTTAATCCTAAATCCTAGCCATATCACTCATCCTGATGGAATCCCTTTCCAAAAGTCACCTGTTAAAAGATAAGATGAAGTGCCATTGGTAACCCAGACAGAAATTGCATCCAGAGAGTTGGGGGTGGGGTGCTTTATACATTAAGTTCAAAAGAAAACATCTACTTCAACGTTAGAAATTGAGTCCTTTCCTCGCCGTGATGTAAGGGCCCACTCCTAAATTCTCAAGTACAATACTGGCTGTAAAAATATTTTGAAATCTTGCTTTAAAATCTCAACTTTATTCATTACTGTTATTAACATGAAATTTAAAGTCCTAGACTCATCTTAGACTTATCTGTTGAACATGAAAAAAACTCAAGAGAAAAATCCTCATGTAATAAATAAATTTTAAAAATTCACATTAAAAATCCCTATGTTTCAAAGGTTTTTTTCACATTGGCATGTTCTTTTGTTTGTTAGTTTTTTGGAATGAGAACATTATGCAACATTCATCACCTTAGAGGTATGACAAGATTCATTCTTATCATTTCAAAAATCATGCTCTTATCACAAAGGTGACTATGCCCAGCAATGTACACAACATTCTGGACCCCTCTACAAGGGCTGAGAACCACAGGAATAACACCATGAAATTTCCAAGCTGTTGTTTGTTCATTTTTCCTCTATAGTACAAGCTCATCACTGGTTTTATTAACTCGATTGTCCCTAAAATGGAGGGTTTAATTTGACTGATCTAATTTCACCTAATGACAAATGGGCTGTTAAAAAGAAAACTATGAGAAATACTGGCCAATGTTGTTGGACCTCTTTTTGAGCTCGGCAGGAAACAGACTGTATACCTCAATACATACAGCCCTGCATATGTACGACCATGTACATTTTCTATTTCCCTTTTCTTGAACTTCCTGTGCAGCTGAGTCCAGGGTATTAATTGCCATGAATGATGCAATGGTTTAACAGATAATTTATCAGCGAGGAAATCTTTTAAAGTATTCAAGTCCACAATTATCTCTTGTTTCACTTTGAGTGTACAAATGGAATTCTACTCAGATAGAAAGTAGAGAATGCTGATGGACATGTGTAGGGTCCTGAGCACCAAAGAACAAGGTCAGTGACTAGGAAATGCAAGATTGAAGGTGCTGATTTTGTACTTTCCTGTTCGAATTCCAACTTTGTGACTTCGTGCCTGGGTGGCCCCCTCTTGACTTCAGTTTCCTCATCTGTAACATGACTGGGTATGGGCTCTGTGATCTCTCAGGTCCTTTCTAGGACCTGAAATCTCTGACTGTGCAATGTTTCCCCTTCTGATACAGGAAGCCAGGATGCAAATAACACAGAGAGGGACCTCCAGTCAGGCTCCCCCACCCTCCGAGAGGAGGAGGGAGGCAGTCACCTGGCAAATAAGGCATGGCTTTCTGGAGCATTTCTCTTACTCTGATTTTTTTCTTTTTTTTTGGTGTAGGAAGGAAGCATTGGGTCCTGATTTTTTTCTGAATCAGATTATTGAAATTTATCTTAAGTATCGTTTATCCTGCTTCAGAAAAGGGACAGAGATGTTAAGAGCCTTCTAAATCACTTTGTATTTATAAAGTGTAATGTTTGGGAAAGTTTTGTATGATCTGATTCTGCCTAGTGGAAATATTTCAGATGGAGGTGAAAATATTGGAAGTTGCAGGATGCCAAAAGGATATGATGTTACCTGTTAACTCTTGAGATGTCACATCCTATGGAACTAAGAATTAATGAAACGGCTGTAAGATGAAGCTACAATTTAACCAGTTAGTGATTCAATTTAAAACATTTAAAAGTTTCTGGTTTATCTAGAAACATTGTTCACTATATATGTATCTGTGTGTGTGTGTGTGTGTGTGTGTGTGTGTGTGTGTGTGTGTGTGTGTGTGTG
>CM053592.1:7108189-7126239 GCA_028646515.1 Pseudochirops corinnae
TTTTTTTTGGGGGGGGGGCAGGACATGGCTACTGTGGAAGCGTGTTTTGCATATGGAGATCAGGTAGTAGGGGTGGGGGTGGGGGGAAGGCCTCTATCTACTCAAGGAGCATTGCTGCACAATATCCTTTCTAAGCTATGGTTGAATAACATCCCACTTCTATTAACTCTTGAATTAACACACCTGTAATTGACTTGTTTTGTTTCATCATTGAACCTAAACTAACAGGCACAAGCTGGATTTGGGCCCACCACTAATACGTGGCTTCGTCAAAAACAGATCATGCTGGACTAACCTTATTTCCTTTTTGCCAGAGGGTTATCACACTGGTGAGCGACAGTGGAGAGAGAGCTGGCCTCAAAGCCAGGAAGAGCTGGGTTTGAGTCCTACCTTTGACACATATTGTCTGTGTGACTCTGGGCAAATCATTTCAACTCTCAACTCTATAGACAACCCTTGAAGACTTTTAATTGCAGAGAAGGTACAACCTGCATTGATGGGGAGAATTTCCTCACTTGGGAATGCCTTAGACCAATTCCACAGCCCTAGTCACTGTCCCTTATTCTACCAAACTGGTGGGTCAGACAACTATTACAGATGGAGTATAACAATATCAATAAAACCTTTGGTGTAATCTCTCATGCAATCTTTGTACGTGAGCTGAAGAGGTGTGTGCTTGATACAATATAGTTAGCTAGAATAGAACTGATTGAAGAATCTAAAGAGTGATTTAGAGTTTTGATATTCCTATAGGTCTATAATGGAGGGCTCAAGGGATCTGAACCTGGCTCCATGTCTTATCAGTAATGGTGATAAAAACAATAGTTAGCATTAGGTAGTACTTTAAGGTTTGTGAAGCACTCTGCGGATGTTATCTATTTCCCAATTATACATAAAGTTTCCTTAATGTTCATTTACAAAAATTTTGAATTCCAAATTCTTTATCTTGCTCCCACTCCTCCCCCTTCCTTGAGAACACAAGCAATTTGATATCAATTATATATGTGAAGTCGCACAAAACATTCCATATTAGCTGTATTGTAAAAGAAAACAGACAAAAACCCAACAAAAAAGTTTTTAAAAAAATGTGCTTCAGTCTGCATCGAATTCATCTGTTCTCTCTATGGAGGCAGATAATATTTTTCATCATGCCTCCTTCAGAATTATTTCAAATCATTGCCTTGATAGGAGTCGCTAAGTCTGTTACAGTTGATTATTGTTACAATGTTGCTGTTACTGTATACAGTATTCTCCCGGTTCTGCTCCCCTCACTCAGCACCAGTTCATGTAAGTCTTCCAAGGTTTTTCTGAGAGCATCCTGCTCATCATTTATTATAGCACAGTAGTATTTCATCACAATCGTATACCACAACCTGTTCAGCTATTCCCCAGTTAATGGTCATCTCCTCAATTTCTAGTTCTTTGTCAAGGAGTGTGATGTGTTGTACCCACGACTTGTGGTACCTCCACCCTCTTCTCTTACTTGTTTTGTTTCAGTGAACTTTAGCAATGCCTTTGGCTTCCACCTTTCACCTAAATCTTGCGTGTGGTTTCCAGAAGCTATCGCAAGCACAGCAACCACATCCCAGGAAAACAATCTGGGCAGATGGCTGAAACCGAGTTGAAGGTAACTGACGGGCCTTAACTCCATTAATGAGGGAATGTCTACTCCAAGCACGTGAAGACTTCCCCTGGTGGAATGGGAGAATGAGAACAGTTTGTGCCAGTGGCCACCAAGGCAGCTGCAGCAGGTGCTGTGGAGCCCTCAGAGCTTGGTCAAACATTGAAGACGAAGGCTCTCCCTGGTCATCGATGGTCCTCTTGACTTTTGTCCTGCCACTGTATTTCGATGACTTTGGAGGAGAGAGCGAGGCTGACGATTTTGTACAGCTCTGCCTCAGTTAAATGCAGTTCACGTACAAGTCAAAGCATCACTCATGGTGTCATTGGTCTTCTTCCAAAACTAAGGACAGACAACAACGACATCTGGTCCTCACAGTGACCTTGGGAGATGGGTGCCTTTGTTATTCTGATTTTATAGTTGGACAAACTGAGTGAGACAGAGATTAAGTGACTTGCCAGGATGGCACAGCTAGTAAGTGTTTGAGGCAGAATTCAAACTCAGGTCTGGCAAAGGTTCATGTCATACTAGGAAATACATGCTTAATAAGGTACTTACTGAGCTTTTGGACTGAACTGGAGAGGTTTAGCCTGGAGAAAAGAATACTGGGGGAGGGTGGGAGGAGGGCAGGGAGGGAGCTGTCATGATATCTGTCTTCAAGTAGGTGACTGTTATGTAGAGGAAGGGTTAGACCTGGTCTGCCTGGCCCCAGAGAGCAGATCCAGGAACAATGGGCAGAGGTGATAGAGAAGCAAATTTAGAAAAACCTAATAATTAAGTGTTTCTCCCCATCTTTCAAATCATCTTACTCTTTACACCCTCTGTGATCACTGTTCTTAAACAGGATACTTTAAGACCCCTGACCTCTGTTCCCTGGCTGTCCTTCACTTCTGAAATGCTGCCCCTCCCTCTTCATCTTTGCCTTGTGCCTTCCCTGGCTTCATTCTAGTCTCACCTAAAATCTCACCTTCTGCAGAAAGCCTTTGCCAATCCCTATTAATATTAGTGTCTCCCCCTGCTCTTCCCCCCTTACCTCCAATTCATCCTATATTTAACTTGCTCATCTGTGTGCTTCACCCCTTGAGGGCAGCGACTGCCTTTTAGCTTTCTTTGGATCCTCAGTATTTACCACTGTGCCTGCCACGTAATAAGTGTGTATACACAATGGATAGAGTGCTGGGCCTGAAGTCAGGATGACTCCTCACTTTGAGTTTAAATCCAACCTAATACAATTACTAGCTGTGTCACCCTGAGCAAGTCACTTTACCCTGTTGCTCTCTGTTTCCTCATCTGTAAAATGAGCTAGAGAAGGAAAATGCCAAACCACTCCAGCATCCCTGCCAAGAAAATTCCAAATGGGATCATGAAGAATCAGACATGACTGAAGTGACTGAACAACAAAACCTCAGAATTAGAATGAGCTACCTCAGGACTTGGTGGGTTTTCTCTCAGCTTGAGGTCTTTGAGCAAAGCTTAGATGTCTATTTGTCAGGTACCCTGTAGAGGAGATTTTTTAAAAATCAAGCACAGTGTAATTAGGTTCTCGTGGAGATCCTTCTGACTCAGGCTCTGAGCTTCCCTGTTCTAGATTTCAAAATGCTTTTTAAGCTATAAAATGAAGTAATACTGTGTTATTATTATATCATTATTTCAGGTTCCTTGAGGGCTGCCATTTTGTTGTGGCCATCTTTTTATCTCCCATCGCTCCTTAGCCCACAGCTGGCGACCAAAAATTTTATTTGCATGAAATATAAGAAAAAGCATCCCCTAGATTTCTCCATCTGCAAGGAAAATGTTCTGTGCTGTTGCTCCAGCAACAAGCAAATTAAGAAACCAATGATGCCATGGAAGCTCTTGAAATATCCCCCTGCTATGGGGATAAATGCTGAAATCACTCTTGGCTGATCTCACCAAGTTTCAGAATGAATAGCAAATGGGAAATTTTTTAAACGAGCAAAGAAACTTATTGCTCATTGTTACCATATTATGAAAAGGAAAAAGAGGGGATAAGTTTTCTGAAGCATCCTCTGTGTGATGGTCCCAAGTGCATCATTAGAAATCTCTCATCCTGCTCCTCTCCAGCTCTCTTGCTCCTAATGAATGAAGTTGTCTTCCCAGCTCAGGGAGCAGAGTGGCCCAGATGGAAGGATAAGGGGCCATGGCATCATCAGGTTTTCCATTTCCCCCTGTGAGGTGCTTGGTTTCCATCTCACAGGCATTGTTTGGCCACAATTCACACACACAATCTAGATGTAGAGGAAAATATAGAGCTGAGGGCTTGGTTTTCAGAAGATGCTTCTTCCAAATAGATACAAGCTGACTTCTTGGCGAGGTTTTGTTGGATCCAGTTTCACTGATGGGTAGCCCAAGGCAAAAGTATTTTAGAACTGTGGTCAAGCTAACCTCTGAAGCGACCCTGGACAGGGTGGCCTGACCCCATCTGCCTACCTAACACTTACATCCTGCCCACTGACTGGCTGCCCTTCACTTGCTCCTTCATGGGCCACATACGGTGACACAGGTTGTCAGTTGGCCCTTATTACTCATCAGAACCCAAGTCCCTGGTGGGTGTAGCCCTAATGACTAGTCTTTTTTTGTTGTTTATTTACACAGTGGTTTCTAGTTGACTAAGTAACAACAGGAACAACACACATTCTTAGATGACTTAAGTCATGTCTTTAGAATCAGAAAATATGGGTTCAAATCTCACACTTGATGCTTATGTGTGTGACGTTGGACAGATCACTTAACTTCGATGGACTTCAGTTTCCTCATGTGTGAAACGAGGGGGTTAGATCAGATGGGTCTTGACTTAGGATCCTTTGATCATCTGGTAGTTACATGGCACAGTGGAAAAAGTGTGGCCTGAAGTCAGAAAGACCTGAATTCGAATCCTGCCTAAGACCTCCTCAATGGGACCAAGTCACTTAACTTCTGCCTGCCTCAGTTTCTCCATCAGTAAAATGGGCATAATAATAGCATCTATTTCCCAGCATTTGTTGTGAGGATAAAGTGAGATAAGATTTGTAAGGTGCTTTGTAAGTCTTAAAACTCTATATTAATTATAACTATTATTATCCAAAGCAAAAGATATTAAGTCCATGAACTTGTTTTTGAAAATATTTTTATAATTATATTTTGTTTTTAAAAAAGTATTTTTAGGAGTCCTTGTGCTTCACCAGACTGCCAAGGGAGTTCATTACACACACACACACACACACACACACACACACACACACACACACACACGATTAAGAATCCTTGATCTAGGGGGATGGCTTAGGCTTAAGCGGGAAAGAACTATAAAATTGTACTTCCCCTTTGACCAAACAAGCGGCTCCCAGGTCTGTATACCAAAGAGATCAAAGGAAAAAGGAAAAGGAACCACATGCATAAAAATATCCATAGCAACTCTTTTTGTGGTGGCAAAGAACTGGAAATTGAGGGGATGTCCATCAATTAGAGCATGACTGAACAAGTAGTAGTATGGGATTGTAATGGAATATTATTGTGCTATGGAAAATGGTAAGGGGGTTGGTTTCACAAAAGCATGGCAAGATGTATTTTAACTGATGCAAAGTGAATTGAGAAGAACCAGGAGGTCATTGTGCATAGTAATAGCAATATTGTATGATTAACTGTGAAAGAACGATCCATATAATGATCCAAGACAATTCCAAAGTAATCATGATGGAAAAATGCCACCCACCTACAGAGAAAGAACTGATAAACTCTGAGTACAAAGTGTGATTTTCTTACTTTATTTTTTCACTTTTTTTTGAAATATGGCTAACATGGAAATTTTTTTGCATAATTTCATGTGTATAATTGACACCATTTTGCTTGCCTTCTTAGTGGGAGGGGAGAGAGGGAAGGAGAGAGAGAATTTGTAACCCAAAATTTGAAACAAAAAGAATAGCAAAAATAAATACTATTTTAAAAAAATACTACGATCGGTAGCTTTATATGAGAGAGACAGAGACAGAGAGACAGAGAGGGAGAGAGGGAGAGAGGAGAGAGGAGAGAGAGAGAGGAGAGATAGACAGAGACAGAAACAGACAGACAGAGAGACAGAGAGAAAGAGAGAGAGAGGGGAGAGAGAGAGAGAAGTTAGGGAGGCAGGGAGGAGAGACAGAGAGAGACAGAGGGAGAGAGACAGAGAGAGAGAGAAAGAGAGAGAGAGAGAAGAAAAGAGAAAGGAGAGAGAGAGAGAGGGAGGGAAGGAGAGAGACAGAGAGAGAGAGAGAAAGAGACAGAGAGGAAAAGAGAAAGGAGAAAGAGAGAGAGAGACAGAGACAGAGAGAGAGGAGAGACAGAGAGAGAGGAGAGGAGAGAGAGAAGAGAAGAGAAGAGTGAGAGACAGAGAGGAGAGAGAGAATGAGAATGAAAATGTATTGGCAACTGAAAGCTGTGCTTTCAAATCCTGACTTCTCCTTACTACCTAGGTGACTCTGACCAAGCACCTCATTGTTTGGGCATCAGTTTTCAAATCTCTAAAATGGAGAGAGTGTCCTGAGAGACCCAGGTATAAATGGCAGCCACTTCTGTGAGTTGGCTAGCTGCCATCCATCATTATCTTCTATCTCCAGAGTCCAGCAACATGCCTTGTACACAGTAAGTGCCTAACTTGGTTAACTGAATTCATGCAATGCCACATTAAAGCTATTCAAGGTAGGTGGGTGACCTGTCCTGTTTTGGTCAGTTTCTGCCAAAAGACAATTCTGCAACTTTCTTGGGGTTTCATATCTTAGTCTGATGCCATGGAAAGGGCACTAAACTTAGACTACAAGTACTGGGTTTGAATCTTGCCTCACCAGCCTTCTAGCCTTGGACAAGTCACTCTCCAGTGGCCACTTTCCCCCTTTGGATAATGAGGACGTTGGAGTGGCTGATGCCCATGGTCCCGTCTAATTGCTAATCCTTCAATCGAGCACTTCTAAGATAGTCAGAAAATCCAGTCTCTCCCTCAAAAAATGCTGTAAGGAAAACAGAATAAAGCCCTCAGTTTTCTCTTTAGTCAATTTTAATTTAATCAGGATTGGAAAACTCAGAAAAGAAAGTTCTTGACACCAAAGTCCTTGCCCTCGTATGGGTTAGCATCAGAAACTGATATGGTTTTATTAACACAAATGACACTATAGAATATGGCTTATTATCTGGTTGGCAGTCATACCCTGAGGACCACCAGGCCTTTCCAGTTGTCTTGTAGCTGAAACCTCCCTGAGGGTTGTGTCTGTTCTCATCAGACTGTGATATCTGCTTGCCGATTCAAATCCCCAGAGTTTCGCACATAATAAATAACTGAGTGCTTTTTCATTAAGTAGTTGTTCAGTTGCTTCAGTCATGTCTGACTCTTTGTGACCCCATTTGGGATTTTCTTGGCCAAGATACTGCAGTGGTTTGCCGTTTCCTTCTCCAGCTCACTTTGCAGATGAAGAAATGGACACAAAGGGTTAAGTGATTTGCCCAGGGTCACACAACTAAGTGTCTGAGACTGGATTTGAACTCAGGTCTTCCTGACTCTAGGCCCAGTGTTCTCTCCACTTAACTGCCCCCATCCATCCAGTACTCTCTTCAGTATAAGGAAGCAGAGTGATATACTGAAAAGTGTTGGAGGAAAAGTCAGGAGAGGACCCAAGTTTGAATCTTAATGTTCACTGGTAGTGTGACCCTAGACAAGTCACTTAATTTTTTTCTAAGCCTCAGTTTCCTCATCTGTACAAATTGGGCACAATAACACCTGCTTCATGAGGTGTTGTGAGGATCAAAGGAGATTATGTTTGTAAAACATAACAATATGCTGCCTGTTAGTATTCTGAAATCTGTGATTGTTTCTACCAGGTGAGCTCAGAAATATGTAGGGCTATACTCTGGAGAGAGAGGGGTCACAAGACTTATATTATACTTTGGTGATGTGTAAAGAATTTTTAAGTTCCAAAATAGGGAGAATTCTTTTCTTTTGATGCTTCTCCTGGAAAAATATAGCATAAAATTTCTGCTTTCTAGATATGTTTACTATTGCTTAATTTAATATACATGTCTGCAGATCTGTGTTTAGAGAGGAGGACAATGATAAAATCATACTTTTTTTTAGTTCAAGTACATCTGCATCTCAGAAAAAAATAGGAAAAAAGATTCTTTTATTTTGGGAATTGGCCTCACAGACTATCTTGTTTTAATGAACGAGGGGGAAAAGTTGGCTACGATTTAATTCAATTCAGCCAACACATATGAATTCAGCAAGGCATAATGGATGGGTCTGGGGACTTTTAGTCAGGAAGACTTGGATATTCAGACCCTGCTAGAGATACTTGCTAGCGGTGGGACCCTGGGAAAATCACTTAATCTCTCTCTGCCTCAGTTTCCTCTGCAAAATTGAGAGTTTAGACTCAGTGGGTTTCTCAGATCCCCCTCTAGAATCTGTATTACTGTACAAGGAAGCCATTGTGCTAAACAGAAGAATGAAAGTGATGCAATGCCCTGGAGGGAATGTGGTGCTTACTGGTGTAAGATGAGGGTAAAGGATATATCCAGGCAAAGTGCCCTGGAAACCCAAAGGAGGAAGGTATCTCTAATAGTGGGAGAGGATTATTACATAGAAGAAATTCTAGAATTAATTGATAACAAGATTAAGCCCTACTCTACCCTTTTACCCCCAACAGAAGAAGAGAGATTTAGCTATAATGCCACATACAACTCTCATCTTGCCTCTTGCTGGATAGAATAAGACAGTGGTTCTCAACCTTTCTAATGCCACGACCCTTTAATACAATTCCTCATGTTGTGGTGACCCCCAACCATAAAATTATTTTCGTTGCTACTTCATAACTGTAATTTTGCTACTGTTATGAATCTGTCTGATATGCAGGATGTATTTTCATTGTTACAAATTGAACATAACCCACAGGTTGAGAACTGCTGGAATAAGGGACGGCTCTAAAGTAAGTCTGAAAGAAGGCATCAAGTCCTCTTCTTTGTCTGCCAAAAGGCATTTTCCATTCTTTTCTCCCAGAACTGGCCCAGAGTCATAAATCTGGTCCCTGCAGGTCCTCTGAACTCTTTGGGTATCTAGTGGGTGCTTATAGGATCACAGATTGAGAACTGGAAAGTCCCTTAGATGCCATTGAATCTAACTCCATAATATGACAGACAAGGCAGAATGATTAAGTGACTTACCCAGGGTTGTGTGATTTTAGGCAGAATTTGAACACAGGTCTTCCTGACTCCAAGTCCAGTGCCCTATTGACTATGCCAAGCTGGCCTGTTGGTGCATAACACTCCTTAACAAGTGTCTGCTGAGTAGGCATGCATTGTTCTGTGCCGCAATCTGCTCTAACATAGCCTCCTTTCTCCTGCTTCCCCAGAAATGGTTAAGACTTCCTGTACTTTGCATGCTTGAAAAGGGACATCTTTGTTTGCTTTATGTTTAAAGGGGATGCTGTGTGATTCTTGAGGCTTTGCTTTTCACCACTGGCCAGAGTGAGAAACCACTTAGGCGGAGGGCATGGGTGGGCGAGACAGAAAGGTCAAACCAGAAACACACACGCCTTGAAGTGAAAAGAGCCCAAGCTAATTTAAGTCATACTTGGCCTCCCTTCTTTGTCAGTGAAACACTCCTCTCATGTGTGGGCTGTTTGTTTTTCTGTTTTGTTTGTTGTCCTTGTACTGAAATCAAAGCATTCTGAGATCTGGTCAGTAGGGCCTCATTTGGATAGACCTTTTGCTCCCAGCTTCAAGAGCACAGTCAGGTTCAAAAATAGTATTTTAATATTGTAGTAATTTAATTGTATTTTTAACATTATAAAGATTTGATAATTTAAATATTTAGATATTCAATTATATTTCAACATAACTGGTTTCCTTCGTAATCCAAAGTATTTTATGCATCAAATAACATTATTCTGAGAAAAGATTTCCATAGCCTGTACATTTCCATAGCCTGCCAAAGGGACTCAGGACACACAAAAGGTTCAGAGCTCTTGGTCTGTACTGGTCCAATAAGCATGTATTAAATTCTTACTCTGTGCCAGGAACTGACCTGGGTGCTGAAGATACAAAGATAAAAGTAAAATATCTTGCCCTCAAGGAGCTTACATTCTAGGGGGATGGGTAATAGCAGGCATACAGAGAAGTAAAATGCAAAATCTATGTGGGAAAAATCCAAAATCATCTGGGGCAGAGGGAAGAGCTACTAACAACTAGGGTATGTATTGGGGGTGTTTCTTCTCTTAGAACCAGAGACCATCAATTGAAATTCTGGAGGCTTCACCGATGGTGTTTGGGTTGTTTAGGAATAAAGACAAAGGTAAGTCTTGTTGCTGTTTGTCCTTCATTCTCAAAGAGAATCAGTGACTTCACAAGGACAATGTCTTGACTTTTGAGTAAATTGGATTTAATAGAGATGTTTCTTTGTGCTGTCTGACATGAGAATGTAGGATAAGCTAGTCCAAATCATGCCCATCTGAAACCACTGTGCCAGAGAGATGTGTTGTGGTGTTGGTTTTTAGTCATCTATTATCCACTTAGATAAACAACATGATTTGGCTTTGGAGTCAGGAATGACTGGGTCATTTAACCTCTCAAGGTCCTAGGCACTGCTGTTAAGACTAAAAGAGAAATTTGACTTCTGCATATCTTGACTACTCTCTCCACCCTCGCTTTCCCCCAAATATAACTTTAAAGAACAGCCAGACCAATTAAATACTTGCCTATTATTCTATCCATATTATTTTTGTAAGTTTTACGATGTACAGTAACATTGCATTTCAAAATAATGCCGCCAATTTATGGTGCTGACCTAAAGTGCAGCTGACAGCCGCACCAGCATGCGGTTTGGCTGTTCTATTTTTGCCCTCCCAGTGTTCTCCTCCCTCCCACCCCCAAGTTCTAGAACCATAATCAAACCAAGGAGTATGTCATTCTGCTTCCTTCTGCCTGACCTTACCAGCCAAAGTCACCCTTCTTGACCAGCTTACCCTGTGTGTGTTGTGGAACCCTATTAGAATGTATGCTTCTTGAAGGCAGTTGCTGTCTTTTCTTTTTTATTCATATCTCCAGCTTAGCCCAATGGTTGGGACATAGCAAATACTTACATGCTTTTGCATTCATTCATTCATCTTGATGGGCAAAGGGTGATATTTCAAAATTGGGTTTATTTGCATTTCTTTGACTGTGAGTGAGGTTGCTGAACAAGTGACCCTGGACAAGTCACTTAACTTTGTCCTAGTCTCTAGGGCTTACAACCTTGGAGTTATCTCAGACTCCTCATGATCTCTCACCCTAGCCCCCACCCTGTATCCACTATGGTGCCAAGGCCTGTTCATTTCATCTTTGCAACATATCTTGAATACACCTGCTTCTTGTCCCTGACACTGCACTCACTCTAGTACAGGCCGTTATCACCTCATATCTGAACTACAGCAATAGCTGCTGGGGGTCTGTCTGCCTCAAGTCCCTCCCCAGTCCAATCCATCCTCCATTCAGCCACCATAGCAATTTCCTAAAGCCCAGACCTGTGTCACCTTCCTACTTTATAAACTCCAGTGGCTTCCTATTGCCCCCAGGAGCAAATACAAAATGCTCTGTTTGACATTCAGAGCCCTTCAGAACCTGCCCTCTTCTACCTTTCCAATCTTTTTATACCTTACTCCCAACCTGACTCCTTCTTGATTCAGTGACATTGACCTCCTAGCTGTTCCACGAACAAGACCCTCCATCTCTCCACTCTAGGCATTCTCTCTGGCTGTCCCCCAGGGTATGCTCTCCCTCCTTTGCTCTCACTACTGACCTATTCAGTTTTCTTTAAGTCACTCCTAAAATCCCACCTTCTACAGGAAGCCTTTCCCAATCCCTCCTAATTCCTGTGACTTTTTTCTGTTGTTTCTTCTCCTTCTTCTTCTTCTTCTTCTTCTTCTTCTTCTTCTTCTTCTTCTTCTTCTTCTTCTTCTTCTTCTTCTTCTTCTCTTTCCCTTCTCCTTCTCTCTCTCTCCCTCCCTCTCTTCCTATCCCTCTTTCCCTCTCTCCATCTCTCCGTCTCTCTCCATCTCCCTTTTCCTCTCCCTCTCCCTCTCCCTCTCTCTCTCTTTCTCTGTCTCTCTCTCTCTGTCTCTGTCTCTGTCTCTCTCTCTTTCTCTCTCTCTGTATCCCACTTGGAATTTATTTGTTTGCTTGTTGTCTTCCCCAGTAGATTATCAGCTCTTTGAAGGTAGGAACTATCCTTTGCCTCTTTTTGTATCTCCAGCACTTAGCCACAGCCTGGCACATAGTAGGCTCTTCAAAAATGTTTCTTTGTTGACTGATTAAAGAGGGGCAGCATAAGCAGAACACGGGTCTTAGAGTCAGGAAGGCTTGTGTTCAAACCCATTCTTGGATATTTATTAGCTTTGTGAACAAAACAAGCATTAAGTGCCTGCTACGATTTGATTCTCACAACAACCCTGGGAAAGAGGTGTTATGATCCACATTTTATAGTACAGGAAACTAAGGCAGACAGAGGTTAAGTGACTTGTTCAGGGTCACACAATGAATAAGTGTCTGAGGCTGGACTGAACGTGTCTCTGGTGCCAGGTCCAACTCTCTATCCATTACACCACCTAGCACCTAGGCTGGGCAAACCATTTAACCTTAATGTCACTCAAGCAACTCCCTAGGACTTAAGTTGCAGAAGGGTTGTGATCTGCATCGAAGAGTGAAGGGAGTTTCCACATAAAATTTCCCCACGCTGATGCAGTCCTAGAACCTCCTCATATTGGTGTGATGATAAGTCAATTTATATTGAGGTTTATGGAGCACTTTCCTCACAACAACCACAAGAGGAAGATAGTAAGGTACTGTTCTTCCCTTTTTATAGAGGAGGAGAATCTGACTCAGAGTGGTCAAGAGACTTGACCACAGTCACACATATTTTAAGTGGCAAACCATGTTGCTGGAGAGTTGACATTGGTTTGTTAGAATATTCATTCATTTTCCTATGGAAACTGTATGAGCCAAACTATACCCAACACTTAATAGTAAGGACTTGTGCTTCCAGCGGGGTGTGTGTGTGTGTGTGTGTGTGTGTGTGTGTGTGTGTGTGTGTGTGTGTAGGGTGGGGTGGGTGATAAGAGTTACTGAGCAGCTGAACTATTTAATCTTACTTAGCTGACCCTAATCTCATGTGAGTAGCATGGGGGTACTCCCAACTTCTCCTTCTATGCGCTGCTTTCTCTTTAGCCAACACCCTCAGCTCTACCTCTCCAGGGATATTTATTTAACCTGTTGGGGAGAACAGTGATCAAAGTTACCTGAAGCTACTGGCCCCAACAGAGCTAAATTAGCACCTTTCCACACTGGGACTACTATGAGGCTCAGTTGTTCCTGAGCTCTGGATTCTGGGCATCAGAATTCACTTGCTCTTCCTTTGCCTTTGGGGAGTTATAAAATGTGAATCACTAAAACCTCTTGTCAGTTTAGCTTTGAGCCCAAGGTGGAGAATGTTCCTACAAGTTATTCAAATACATCTCTGTGCCTAGCTACTTGCCATACTTTTGCCACCCTCCCCTGAAGGATGCAGCAAGCCAGTTTAGTAATGCTGTCTTACAGAAACTGGTCTCTTTTAAAGCAGGTGGCAAGGTAGCAAACAAATTCTCAGCAAAGATTGCTAAAGCATATTCATCTTTTCTTAGAGAGAGCATGAGAGAGTAGAGGGAAGGGGCAGAGTACAGGAGTGGAGAATTCACCAGGGTTTGACTTTGTGCCTCCATAGGCAGAGCCAACTCTCCATCTGACTTAATCTCAAGTCACATCACGTGGTCCCACTATCAGAGTCTCCCTGTTCTCTCCAGATTTGTTCTAACATTTCAACTGAGTGTGAAAGCTACAACTAGGGCAGAAGGAAGCCCCTAACTCCTCATGCTATCTCCCTTGCTTCTTATAAGGTAGCTCTGAAGCTTCCTTGCATAGGGCATCCTGGAACACCCTATGCCCTCACTCTCAGCAGGCTTGATACTTCTCTCCTTTCATGAGGTTTCAGCTTTCTCGGATGAGGGAGAGGGAGATTGCCCCTTATAGACAATGCATAATTTTGGTTCACCAGCAGACATCAACTTCCAGTCTCCCATGACATTCACCACCACAAATAGCAAAAATAAATGATTTGATAAATTTGGATTCTTGAAATAAACTTATGAAATTCACAATTAGATGTTACCTATGTACATAGAAGTTATCTCTGGTGGATTTGAAAATTGGTGGGATTTGTGTAGGGAATCCTCGAAGTATAATATAAAGATCATGATTTAACTTGTTAGATGCAAAGTTTAGACTGAGAGTAATTATCTAAGAATAACCACCTAAGAATCTCTATGTCTTATCTGAACCAGAAAATTTTATTCCCATTCAGTAGTACAGCTCAGACTTTCAGGAAAATATTTGTTCACTGTTATCTAATGCTTGAAATGAGGTGGCTTCCATCTCCACATTAGAGGGAAAAAGTAAAATTGTACCACCCATTTTTTAGTTGCTGAAATCATCTAAGAACAATCCACCTTTTTTTTTTGGGGGGGGGGGGGTTATTCTACTGCAAATTAAATCAAATTTTAAAAACCTTTAATGCTTATTGTGTGCAAAGAGAAGAGTGCTAAATGCTGGAAAAGATCTTATCTTGAGATGACATGATCCCCACCTTCAGGGAACTTATAATCTAGGAGGAGAGTGAGATGTCAATAGAGAGAAATAGAGAGAAAAATGATATTCAATATTACATGATAAGTATCTAACCCAATGCTATATGAGGATGGATAGGGAAGGTCACTACCAACTAGTGGAATCAGGGAAGGTTTGCTTGGATGGAGTAATATTTAAATTGGGCTTTAAAGCATTGACAGTAGCTGAATATGGGAAAGAAACACAATTCAGATAAAGGGAACAGAAGAATGTAGGGTGTGTGGTACAGGAAGGAGAGAATAGTCTAATACCTCAGTAGGCTGAGGTATAGAGTATATAGAAGGGAGTGATCCAAGGTAAGACTGGAAGGGCAGGATAGTACCTGGATATTGAAGGTTTGAATGTCTTGCAGAGGAGCTTGGACCTTAGGTAGTGTATTTAATCAGGGACAGCTAAGTCCCTCCTCTGGAGGCAGCTCAAACACTACCTTCTGCATGGAACACACCCCCCATCCTCCAATGTTACTTCCTTCTTTCCTTAACTGCCTTAGATCCATTTTGAATTGATCTTGTACATATTTTTATACATATATTTCTTTTTTTTTAATTTTGTTTTTATTCAGAACCTAACAAACAACAAATAAAACATGCATTTGCTTAGACATAGTACAGAATCAGAGGATTGTATATGAAACTGCAAGTCTCTATTTCATAGAGTTTGCTTTCAAAAAAAAAAGTATATTGTAAAGTAAGCCTGTATAGCTTTTGAAGCTGTCTTGTTGGTCTGGTCTCCCTTCTAGCCTTCCTTCTGTCTTTTTCTCTTCATGTTTTGAAAAAAGTACCTCAATGACCCTTTTTATCCTTTTCTTTCTGTTCTTTTTTCTTTTTGCGACACTATTCCAATCCTCATCCCCAACCCCACCCCAAATCCCTTTTGGTACATATATTTCTCGTCAGAATGTAAGCTCCTTGAGGACAAGGATCATTTCATTCTTTGCATTTGTATCCCTAACTCAATGTCCAACCTTTACTTAATAGTCGCTCAATAAATGCTTGATTGTCTTGCTTGTGACTATACCTTCCCTAACTCTGTCCTCCCTCTGAAAGCTCCTATTTCCTTTTCCTCTCCCCACCTACTTCCTTGTCAAACATAATGCACTTCTCCACCAAATTCTCTGTGTGGAGTGGGAGGAGGTAGATGGGAGTTGTGAGGGGAGGGCATATTCAATTCTCCTTTATCCTGTTCACATAAGAATGAGGTTCTCCACCCCTGCCTCAGTATTTGCATACTTTTGGGTGCCTCAATTATGAAAAGCCAGTAAGTTCCTCCCTCTCATTGTTTCTTCCCTAATACATTCCTTCCCCTGCTTTTCTTTGTTCTCTTAAACAAAACCAAAATGGCATCCAGGCCCTACATTGCGTCTGTCTTGCCTCTTTGACCCTTATAATAATAGGATTCTGAAGGGTCAATTATCTCTTCTCCTTCTAGTAATATAAAAAGATTTGATCATCATTTAGCCTTTTCCAATTGTCCAAATGAATTTACCTTTCCAGGTTTCTCTACTATCCTGTGTTTGTTTTTCAGATTCTAGCCAGCACTGATTTTCTTAAGTAATTTCTCAAGTAATGCTAGAAGATCCTTTATTCTATTTAAAAGTCATCACCTCCACTGCCGTAGGATAATACTCTATTTTGCTGCTTGGTTTATTCTGGGTTGTAAAGCTTTTTTTTTTGCCTTTTGAAATACATTCTAAGATTTCATTTCCTTTATTGTAGTCATGGTAGAGTCTCATATGATCTTGATTGTGGTTCCTTGGTACTCAATCATTTTCCCATTTGCTTTGCTTCACTATTTGACATCTGAATGTTTTCTATTTGGTGTTTTGGCCAGAAGGTGAGTAGTGGATTTTTTTTTTTTACTTCTATATTTATTTATTCATTTGTTTATTCATTTTATAAATCTGTTTGCTTATTCATTCATTTGTTTCTCTGTTTGTTTCACTTGCTTGTTCCCTCTTATTTTCCATCATTTTCTTAAGCCTAGGCAATCAACAAAACAATAAATCTGGCCTTGATTTGTAATGTTAGCTGATTTTCAAGGTGTAAATGCTCACATTGAAAACTGAACAGCTCTTCTCCCCAGCCTATTCGAGCTGACTCCAACACTCCTCTTGTCCTGGCTGTGGATATGTGTGTGTGTGTGTGTGTGTGTGTGTGTGTGTGTGTGTGTATAATCAATCACTTAAACATTTGTTAAGTGTTTAGTATGGGCTAGGCACTATGTTAAGTGCTAGATACAAAAAAGGGTAGAAGACAGTCCCTGCCCTCAAGGAATTTACAGTCTCATAGGGGAGACAGCTTGGAAATAAATAGATACAAGCTAAAGGCATTCATTGTATCAGCTGTTGAACCATCACCAGGATAACCTGTCTTCTGAAGGTCTCCAAAACATTATCTTTGGACCTTCCATTTTCTTAAATGGTTAGTTCCTTGCTGTGGCCCCAGCACCACCTGGCCTGAGATCATGGCTTTCATGCCCCATCTACTAGAGATTTCACTGGTGTCAGTCCCTGTCTCCAGCACTCTGGCCTCACCCTGTCACCATCTCCTTCCAACAAGCACAAGGCTTTGGCTTTGTCCCCTGGTGCAGCCCCAACTGACTACACTAGAGTTTGTACTGGCTTTAGCTACTCCAACCAGAATGGTCACAGGCTTCTGGTCATTTTTTGTGACAGCCCTGGATTGTATGTTTCTTCTTGGTTTTATTGAGTGTTTGATTGAGCTGACTTCCCCCCCTCCTCCATCTTTGCTGCAGTGTTTCTCCTTGGAACTGGATTAGGCTCTGCCATCGAGCTCCAGGATTGCTATCTCTGGCAGAAAGAAGTCCAGCTTCCCTATACCCTGTTGTGTTCCATTCTACTTCAATTTATTGGGGTTTCTTGAAGCCAGTGTCTGCTTGCAGACAGATGTGTGTACTCCAGCTGCCTCATGATCTGGACCCAGGAAAGGAACAAGAGCAAGTCTTTGAGACAAATTTTGAAGTGAGCAAGGTACCAATAAAAAAAAACCTGCTAAGGTGAAGCCCCCTTCTTAAAAAAAAAGAGAAAGAAAAATGTCAAAGAGATGCAAATAGATAACAACCAGTTTTCCCCATACTTCAAAACATTGTAAAACTACTCTTTAAGAAGAGTAAGACATGCTGTCTTTCACAGATCAGTTCAAGACAATCTTTGATCCCCTGCAACTAATGATAGGATTTGATAATAGTAAAGAAAGCCAGGAAAATCTTTTATCTTTATGAGGTTATAGGGTTTAGAACTGGAAGTGATGTTCAAGATCATATAGTCCTACTCATTTTATACAAGGGGAAATTGAGGTCTGAAGAGGGGAACTGGCAATGTCCATAGACAGTGTTGATAGATAGATAGATAGATAGATAGATAGATAGATAGATAGATAGATGAGGGAGAAAGATGGGAAGAAAAAAGAAAGAAAGAAAGAAAAAAGAAAGGAAGAAAGGAAGAAAGAAAGAGGAAAAGAAGGAAGGAAAGAAGGGAAGGAAGAAGCAACCACTACTGGCATCTCCCACCCATAGTCTACGATGTTTTCTCTGAGAGGAAAATTGTTCCAGCATTAGTTATCTGAAAACAAAAATTGATCACTGTAACGCCATGCACCAGCAGATTCCCAAAGGAATGCTACTGTGAACAGCTTTTAGAGTTCAGATTACAAAATATAGTGAACACCCTGTTTATTCCATTACAAATCAAGACAAACATTCACAATAT
>CM053592.1:7126739-7149198 GCA_028646515.1 Pseudochirops corinnae
CTCAGCCAATCCCCTTCTTCCACATCAACAGGGGAGTTCATGCCTTCTCAACAGTGGGACAGCGTTTGTACCTTCCACACTTAGCACTTAGTAGCGCTTAGTAGTGCTAAGTATCCTGCTAAACTGATTACTATTACAATCACTGAATCTGATATAAATTCTGTTGTCTCAGTGCCATATCCAGTGTGTTGCCACAATTCACTTTTGGAACATTTCTTGAAATATGTCCCCTTCTCTCTCTACTCCCATTGCCTCTCTGGTGCAGACCCTCTGCACCTTACACCGGGACCATTGTAATAGTTGTTGGGATATCAGCCTGCCTTAAGTCTCTCCCCACTCCTGTCTGTCCTCCATTCAGCCACCAAAGTGATTTTCGTAAAGAGCAGGTCTAATCATGTTACCCCCAACTCAGTAAACCCCAGCAGCTCCCTATGGCTTCCAGGAGTAAATACAAACTATGTTGTGTGGCATTCAAAGCTTTTCATAACTGGTCCCTTCCAACCTTAAGCCCCCCTTCTCCAGGAAGCCTTTTTCCAACCCCTCTTAACTCACCCACTGCCCCTTTGTTGTTTCCTATTTATCCCCTACTTAGCATTGCCTATACCTAGTTGTTTGCATGTTTTCTGCCTCATTGGAAGGTGAGCTTCTTGAGAGGAGGGGATGTCTTTTGCCTTTTTTGTATCCATAGCACTTAGCAGTGCCTGGCACATAGTAGGTGCTTCATAAATGCTTATTGACTGACTTCATTATTCATTATAATAGTTGTGTATATCATTCTCCTACTGCTGCTTCTTTTCTCTGAACAAATTTACACCCATCTTCCCATGTTTCTCTGTAGTCACCATATTTTTCATTCCTTACAGTCCGATAATATTCTGTTGCATTTGTACATCACAATTGTTCAATCCTTCCCTCCTCACTGGGCACCAGCTTTATTTCTACTTTTTGTTACTACAAAGGGTGTTGCTATGCCTTCCTTTCTTCAGTGGCCTGGCAATGCCAGCATCCAGATAGCTGTCGGGTTTGCCTAGTCCATCTTCACATCTCTCACATCCATTTGTTCCTCTCCCCTTACACGGTCACCAGGTTAGGTTGAGGCTTTATCATCCTTCACCTAGATATCGTAGTAGCCTTCTCATTGGTTTTACTGCTTCCAGGCTTTCATCCCTTAGATCCATCCTCCATAAACTATCAAAATAATCTTCCTAAAGCACATGTAAGATGTCTGTCTGTCTAATATGTTTAATATATCATATATACATATGTAGATATACACATACACACGAACACTGGGCTGACCTACATATGGCCTGAATAGATATGTGATCTGGGGTCTGGCTATTCCTGCCTCTAAGGGAGACCTTGATTTCCTTCTTTATGGAGAGCAGGAGGGCTATGTCTCTGTGCTTCTTCCTTCACTCTCTTTTCTTTAGCCTAGAACTATCATATCACCCATCAAAATATCTGTAGTCTAGGGAGACAATGGAGTTCAGAATGAAAACCACTTTCTCTGTTGACTCTCAAGGGAGGGTCACAGTTAACTTATTGTCATCAGCCTAGCTCCTTCCTACCAGACACTAGTTATAAAAATGACAATCATGAATAGTCAGTGCACCTCTTATGGATGTAAGTTGTAAACAGAAACTGGGGAAGTTATACAGATTAGAGTAGATGAAAGTAAGAACAATGGGGGAACCCGATGGTAAATGAGTTCTTCAGCTGGGAATAAGACAAAATCTTAGCTCAACCAAGAGAATGCTTTCATTAGAAGGAGTCTCCTGTTAGGAGCCATCATGGTTGTAGGCACTGAGAATCACAGGACATGTGGGGAGCCGGTTTCCCCACGTGTCTTATGCAGCTTTAGGGATTCTCTAGCTCCCCATTCAGAAATTCACACCAGCTTCTCCTGACCTCTCTTCTTTGCTGTGTCTACCCTCTGAGTTGGTATTCAGCATCATTGTTTTAGAGGTCTACAAGCCAAAGGGGAATGTCCTCCCACAGGTCAAAGCTTCAGGGGTGTGGCCATGTCATCTCTCTGCTCAAGAACATTCCATAGATCCCTATCACCTCTGAGTTAAAATGCAGACTATTCAACCTCACTTTTATTTTATTTATTTTATTTGCTTTTTGAAGGGGGGAATGCAGGGCAATTGGGGTGACTTGCCCAAGTGACTTGCCCAAGGTCACATAGCTAGGAAGTGTTAAGTGTCTGAGGCTGGATTTGAACTCAGGTCCTCCTGACTCAGGGGCTGGTCCTCTATTCACTGTGCCACCAAGCCGCCCCCCAACCTCACTTTTAACACCTTCCATAATCTGCTTCCAATCTCTCTTTCCAGATTTATTTTTTTCTCTGTTTCCAGATTGTAAGGGGAAAGGATCAGGAGAAGAAACAAAAGGTGACTTGGAGGTGATTAAATTTGTAAAGAAGATCAGAGATTGAGTTTGAAAGGGAAAATTGGGAGACATTAAGGCAAATTTGAAGGGCAATAATCTGCAGGTCCTGATATGGCCCCAGATTCTGCTTATAGCTTCTCTAGGAGAGTTTTGTAGGATAAACATTAGGAAGGGTTAAGGAGGACCTTGGACCTGAGGAGGAAGATTCAAGGAGAAAGAGAATGTAGTTGGCAAGGCAGAGGAAAGAATGAAAAGTAAATGGAATCATTGGAAGGTGAAGCAGATAGGATTTTGCTGCAAATGTTTAGGTACAGTGGAATATGGCTTACGAGTTGTTGAAACTAAAGAAACGGAGGTGCTTGGGGTTATCGCTCGCTAATGTGGGTGATAACTGACTATAAAGATTTTTAACCAGGTGCTAAGAATTGAGGTGTTATTTCCCCAAAAGAAGCTAAAAAACACAAGGCTGACAATCTCAACTAGTATGGAAAGTAGGGGAAATTATACATCACCTTTGACCAAGTGTGTAGTGTTTGTATTTCTACCACAGCTGAATGGCTCGATTGTCCTCTGTTCTAGGTGTGGGCAGATCTCCCTAAAGAAAAACATCAAGGTCCCTCTCTGACTGCTCACCCTTTCCTTTTGTTCCCCTTCCTAATCCCCTTCTCCTTCCCTCTCCCCTTCCCCACCCGCCTTCCCCTTCCTCTTCCCCCTTCCTCATCTTTTGCTCCATCCTTTCTCCTTCCTCTCTTCCCCAGCCTAGATGATGCGGTGGTGGAGACAGCGGAGGAGGCCACGGAGCCCGCAGAGCCCACAGAGGCAGACATCACAGAGCTGTGCCAGGGCATGTTCTCCAAAACGGCCACGTACCTGACAGGAGAGCTGACAGCCACCAGTGAAGATTATAAACTTCTGGAAAATATGAACAAACTGACTAGCTTGAAGTATCTAGAAATAAAAGATATTGCGGTAAATAGAAGTAGAAACCTAAAGGACTTAAACCAGAAATATGCAGCATTTTCAGCCTTATCTGGATCAGATCACTTTAATTGAGGAGCAAGTAGTAGCTCTTGAGCAGGCAGCTTACAAGTTGGATGCATATTCAAAGAAACTAGAAGCAAAGTACAAGAAGTTAGAGAGGCGATGAAAGAATTCTTTAGCACAGATTCTAACTACAAGAATATTTTATAAGAAACATGTGGGGTGGAACTTATCACTAGGCTTAAGTTCCTAAAAGGAAGCAGTGCTGCTAATCCAAGGAGACTCCCAGCCCCCACCTCTGGCTGGATGTGTAACCAGCCACCCTGGTGTTTTCCTCAATCTGTACCCCTGGAATCCCATCTTATTGTGTACTTCCTTGTGTGCCCTGGACCAAGGCTCAGAAATCAAGATCAACCCCGTGTGGAGCAGGCACAGATGAGCCACTCTTGGCTCCCCGTCTCCTCCCTTGCCTGCCACCTCCCTCGTTACCTGTTCTTCAACTTAACTAATAAATGCCAACGTATGACCCTTAAAAAAAATATCAAGGAGGGGGAAAGTGACCATTTGTCAAGAGGGAGGAGAGTGGGAAAGCGTTCCAGAGAGAAGAAAGGAAAGGAAAAAGAAAGCTCAGAGCTTGAACCTCAAACAAATTTTAGGCTTTTCCTGAAGAGGAGAGAGATGGATGTGCTGAGATTTATAGAAGCACAGAAACTCTGGGGTGAGAGACCAGAGGCTGACAAAGAGGAAAAGAAGAGTCACTGCTGGTACTAAGGAAGCCATATGTTGACCTGATGACAAAAACAGAGTTTGTTGACTTCCTACGTCATGTATTCAAGACACAAGAGGGAATCTTCCAAGTCTCATTTAAACAAATAGTCCCTTCCCACTTGTAGTGATATACTTGGGCATAAATGATACATACTGTCAGATGGAACCTGACAAATGTCAGATTACAAAGACTTGGGCTGGAAACTGAAGACAAAAGGGGGCAAGGGTTGTGTTTTCCTGTGTCTTGTCCATTGAAGACAATAGATGAAGGAAAGGAAAACTGATTTGGGAAGGGAAGGGTTGAACCATCCCCACCAACTTCCAACCAACCTACAGGGCAGGCAGGCTAGCCTAACTGAAGCAGCAGGGCACCCTGAGGGGGTGGCAGGAGGCAGGATGTGCGAGTCAAGCCACCACCACCTTCACTACTCTCTCTCCTAAGACCCTAATAGAGAGAGCCCAGGACTGACCCCAAGAACCTTGTGAATAGCTATGTTTTCAGCCTCGTGCCTGCAACCTCATCCTGGGAAGTAGCCCTGTAGAGATGCAGCTTGGCCACTGCTCATGCAGAAGCTAAAGTTGTAGCTACTGAAGACTGTATACAGATGATGCTTAGATACATTTGTTCACTCCTAACCTCTCCCCTTAACCTCTAGTCTATGATCTCAAATTGCCTTTTGGACATCTCCGATTTGATGTCTTAGACATTTAAACTCAACATGTCCATAACTGAACTCGGGATCTTTCTCCAAAACCATCCCCTCTGCCTAATCTCCTACTACTGTTGAGGGTAGCACCATCCTCCCAGTCACACAAGCTCATAACCTAGGTATCATATTGGATTTCTCATTTTCTTGCCCCCACCCCCATATCCAATCAATTGCCAGGTCCTGTCATTTTTACCTTTATAATGCCTCTTGTATATGCCTCTTTCTCCCTTCTTACACTGCCCCTGGGACCGTGCAATAGTCATCTAATTATAAATCTCCCTCTCAAACAGGAATATTCCAGTTTAGAGAAGAGGTAAATGTTGAGACCAGGAGCAACACTCTTTTCTTCTTAGAACTTCATCCACAGAGTTTGAAGGTACAGAAACAATTCACAAATGTTTTCCTTTACTCTTTCACTTTCCTCTGTATCAGTTCATACAAATCATCTCAGCTACATCTGAATCTGCCCCTTTAGTAGTTTCTTATAGCATAATGGTATTCACATTCATATTTCATAATTTGTTCAATCTTTCCTCAGTTAATTGGCATCTCCGTAGTTTCTAGTTCCTTGCTGCAATGAAGTGTGCTGCTGTGAATGTTTTTGTACACATGGGTCCTTTCCTTCTTGCTTTGATCTCTTTGGGGTATAATCCTACCAGTGGCATTGGTACATCAAAGAATTTCCATAGTGAAGTGGCTCTTGGGTATGGTTCTAAATTTCTTTCTAGAATGACTGGACCACTTCACAGCTCTGCCAACAGTGGATAATGTGCCTGTTTTCTCATAGTCCCTCCAAGTGTCATTTTCCTCTTTTGTTCATCTTTGCCAACATAATGGATATGAGGCAGATACTTTTATTTTCATTTCTCTTATTATTAGTAAGAACTACATAGATAGTAATTAGCGCAGTATGGATTCACATTCAGGTCCCACAGCTCTTAATTAGTACTCTTGTGCTATGTGATGTTACCTCCCTTCCTGAGGATCATCATTCAAAGTCTTCACTTGCTGTCTTTAATTCTTCATCACCCACTTTCATGTCTATGATATTTGAAGGACTCATGTGAAAGAAAGATTAGATTTGTGACCCAGTCTTATCTTTTTCACCTGAATTGAAGTTTCCTCAACCAGTCATCTTTGTCAGTGAGTTAAGAGGATGTCTACCCAAGCATGTGAAGACTTGCCCTAGTGGAATAAGTGGATGGGAACAATTTGTTCCATGGCCATTAAGGCAGCTGAAGCAGGCACTGTGGAGCACTTAGAGCTTGGTCAGACCTTGAAGACACCAGAATCATCTACTGCATCCCAGACCATCACCAGTTGTCCTGACTTTTGTCCTGCTGCTGGACTTTGATGACTCTGGAAGAGAGAGTGAGGCTGATAGCTTTGTGCAGCTCTGCCTCACTTGACTGTAATTCATGAGCAAGTCAAGACAGCACCCATGATGTCACTGATCCTTTTTGAAAACAAAGGACAAACACCAACCACAATTGTCTATGAGGGTCTCCAGGGCCCTCATCATCATAGTCATTCTTCCCTGACAAGGAGATCAGACAAGTTGGGTTTCCCCTGACCTATTTGGCTGTGTCCCTGCAATAGGTGGAATAGCCCTCTTGAGAAGAGGTGGTTTCACATCAGTCATAGAAAGCTCATAAATCCAGAAGGCTTTTACACACTGAGCCAAATAAATGCTGTGGTTTTTTTTTATCCAAAGACAAGTTTTAATATGCAAATATTCCTGATTGAAGAGAGGTTCAAATGGGGGAGAATTTCTCCCTGCTAATTTGAATTCTCTTTGACCTAAGCAATTTCCACTTATGTTTCATAGTAATTTCAAAAGAAAAGGCAAAAGTCTACAGCAAGCTAAAAATGCTAGGGATACAAAAAGAGACAAAAACAACCCCTGCCCTAGAGCTTACATCTAATAGAGGAGACAACATGCAAACAATTATATATGAAATGAGCTATATAACAAGATCATTAGGAGATAATAACGGAGGGAAGACATTGGAATCAGGAGGGGTCAGGGAATGCTCGCTGTAGAAGGTGGAATTTCAGTTAGAACTAGAAGTTAGGGAGCTCAGTAGTTGGAGCAGAGGAAGGAGAGCCTTCTAGGCATGGAGGGCGGCTAGAGGAAATACCCAGAGATGAGAGAGGGAGGGTGTTGGTGGGGGAACAGCTAGGAGGCCAGTGTCACTGGATCAGAGAGAACATTTTAGGAAATAAAGTGTAAGAAGACTGGAAAGATAAGAGGGGGCAGGTGAAGAAGGGCTTTGAATGCCAAACAGAGCATTTTGGCAATAGGGAGCCATCAAAGTTTATTGAATAGGGGGAGGGATGAAGTTAGAATTTTTTTTAATTTTTGAAACTAGTCATATTAATTACTGTAAATGCTGAAGTCGTTCCTTTGTGTCCCTAAAAAATGGAAAGGTTCCCTCTTTGGATTAGGCCCACAGCAAACAAAAAGTGATCTGTCTTGATTTTGTCCCTGATAAATTAAGGGACGCTTTCTTTGGGTAACTGAAGAGCATTTCCTCTATTGCATTACCCATTCTGATCTTAATCTGAATGAAGTAATAGCCTCTCTTGATAAGCACCCTGATTCGAAGGTGTCAAGGAAGGTGAAGAACACAAGACCAAAGATACCAGTACCACTTAATTCTTAATATTTTATAACACAGCTGAGATCTTGGTGCTCTATGCTTCCACATAGCCTGAAAATGGGCTGAGCATTTACTGTTAAAGGACCTCTTCGAGCCTAGCTAAAGGATGAAAAAGTTGCCAACATAAAGCCAAACAGACTGCTACATTCATGGTCAGTCAACAAGCCTTTGTTAAATGCCTACTATGTGCTAGAGACATTGTGAAGGGCTTCCTGTAGAATGTGGGATTTTACTTGGTACCTGAAGGGATCACACATAGGGCTCCCACTTACTCCCTGACAGTCATGTCACTTCCTCGCCTCAGACTAGATTCCTTGCAGCTCCACACCTATGGGCTTATGATCCTATGACCTGATTAGGAGGCATGCAGGAGCTGGGGTCTGCTTTGGGAAAAGGAGCCCCCATACGAAGGAGGAAGGGAGCACACATCTTATGAAAACATAGATCCTTGAAATGTTGGAGTCAGCTTGAACCGGCTCAAGAGAGCCAATTGTTAGATTTTCAGTGTAAGCCTTTACACCTCGGAATTCAGAAAACTGACAAATCAGGACCTGATCACTTGTTTTGTTGATTGTCTAAAGTTAAGGAGGTGATGGAGAAGATGTCAAAAACACAGATTTAAACTTAAAAGTATGTCATGTTACATTTTGGGGGTTGGGGAGCTGGTTGTTAAACATTTACCACCACATCGCTGACTCTGAAGGAAGAGCAGAGACTGAGTTACTTTTTACCTTTGTATTCTTCACACTTAATACTGTGTACCATCTAGTGGAAGAAGTGTGGGTTTGGGAATTGAGGATCTGGGTTCGGATCCTGCTTCTGTCACTTCTGAAAAATGAGTCCAAAAAATTGGCTGCCGAGTCTCCTTCCTGCTACAATAATAAATCAGTTTTAATTATTATAATAATTAGTATGAATGATACTACTATTATAAATAACTGGTGTTTTTATACTTTGCAAAGTACTTTACAAATATTGCCTCATTTGAGTCTTAACAGTAACCCTGGGAGGGGTTGCTATTATTATTGCCATTTACAGATAAAGAGGTGGAGATAAATAGAGTTGTAAATAACCAGCCCAGGGTCACACAGCTAGTAAGTGTCTGAGGGGAAATTTGAACAATTTTTCTTCCTGACTCCAGGCCCAGTGTCCTATCCACTGCACCATCTGGCTGTATTACATTTATGATCCTATGGGCAAAAAAATGTTCTATTGAATCAGTTTCCCAGGGCATTCAACATGCATAAAAGCTCCACTATAATTACAAAAACACATTCTGAAATCAGCTGAAGTGGATGGAAATGATCTCTCCTTGCTCCAATAGGATGAGAGTGACTTTGCCAGGGTCACACAGCTAGTAAATGTCTGGAGATTTGTCTGGTTTTTCTGGCTCCAGGCTCAACACATAGTTATGGTCCTTGTCAAAGGATGGCAGATGCATGGATTCAGAAGCAGAAGGGACCTGAGAGATCATCTAACCTACCTCCTCATATTAGAGATGGGAAAACCAAGGCCCAGAGAGATGCCATGATTTCCCCAAGGTACCACAAGTAATGATAGACCAGGTTTTGTCCTTCCTGCCCTTCTGTGCTTGGAAAACAGCTTTGGATGTGCAGGTGCCCTCTCCAATATGCCCTGGTTCGGGTTCGTTGCCTCTAGAGCACATTTCTGCTCCCCTGCCAACACTCCTTGGCATCTACACACCTAAGCACATTTCAGAAGGACCCAGGTCACACCATTCATGTAGACTCAGCGAGTTGTTAGCTATGGGGCTGTGGTTACACTGAGTGCATTAGAAGAGCTTATGTAGGAGGGCGCCTTGTCAGCACTTGCACCGGACAGTTCCCATCGGCTTCTAGCAAAGAACATGAAGGTGTCTGCAAGCATAGAGTGGTTAGTGCACATACAGATATTTCAAAGAAGTGAAAAAAAAAAAAAAGTCCTCTCTCAACAGACCATTCATTAACATTTCGAATGCAGTGCCCTTACAGAAGGGGAAATTCTACTAAAAATGGTAGCATTCTTCCTCCTGCTCCAGCTTTCACCATGTTTATTCAGTAGATGGAATGACCAATGATACAGACCAGATCCTCCTCCATGCAGATGCTCAGGGCCCCCTTGTGCTTGAGCTGGTCCATGTTCCAAAGGCATGGCTGTAGCTCACAGCTTCCCTTGCAGGCTTCTCTCCAGGCCCTGTATGCCGGCTCCCGCCTCTGCTGAATCTGTAGGACAAATGCTTCATGTTGGAGCTGCCCATCCTCTCTGAAAAGAGCCATGCTGGGCTTTCCCCGTTAGGTCCAGTCATGGAGAAGAGCAGTAAATTGAGGTTTAGGAAGGCTAAGATTTACCCAAAGCAACACAACTAATAAATACTGGGAGAAGGATTTGAACCCAGGTCTTAGTTAAAAATCCCAGCAGAGACTGGGAAGTACAAAGTCAAGGGATTGGCACACTCTTCACTGGATTGCAGACCTGGAGCTGGAAGCTCAGAACCCCATTTTCCAGAGAAGGATCTTGAAGCCCAGGGATGGGAAGGGACTCACTGAGATAGTTCAGGGAGTGAGGCATTGCCTTTCCACTCCGTCCCATTGCACCCACAGCTATTTAGTAACTACTCTCGGTAAGACACTCAGTCTGAGGCTCAGAAATAGATGAGCTGCAGACCATGCTCTCAATGGGCTCTCAATGAAAGAAGGGAAGGAGAGGCTCACGGACAGCCAGGGGAAGAGAGCATGCAGGAAAGATGCTAGAAGTCCAGAGGCACATTCACAGAGGGCTTCCTGCAGGAGGAGGGGTCTAACTGGTCCCCTTAAAGGAAGAGCAATGTCAGCAGGCAATCTGAGATATGGAGAATTCCAGGTATGGAGAATTATGTCTAATGAACAAGACTGAAAGACACGAGAGGGTTGAGAGACAGAAGGTGTGCCAGTTTGGCTGGAATGGGGAATGCCTGAAGAAGAACAAATAGTGTGAGAGAAAGTTTCATCAGGGATAGTGCAGCTGGAGGAGGAGGTGTGGAGTGGGCTTGAATGCCATGGTCAGAAATGGGAAACTGGGAGCCACTGAAGGGAGGAGTGGCCTGAGCTCAGTCTTGCATTAGGAGGACTGATTTGTGGGGGAGGCACTGAAAAGGCAGGGAGCTGGTTCTCCCAAGAGTCCAGAGGAAGGTAGGGGGTTGTTGGAGGGCAGCAGACGGCAGAGGGCGCTGTATTCAAGAACCGCCATGGAGGGAGAAATGACCAAATCTGGCAGCCACCTGCACAGAGGAGAGGAAGGAGAGGAAGAATGATGCCAAGATCATGAGCCCAGGACCCCCAGGGAAAATTGGAGGGTGGGTCATAGACAGAAATAGAGAAACTAAGGAGAGAGGCACTTTTTAGTTAGGTGAGGCAAGGCATACTGGTAAGACATCCTGATACAAACGTGGAACTGAAGTCCTGAGAATGAGTTTGGGGATAGAAATCTAAATGCGGGAATCATCTGCATTGAGGTTCAGGACTGTGCAGGAATTAGTTCTTAGGTTCTGGAGATCTGATTGTTAAATTTTCTGTGGAAGCATTTACATCTCATAGTCAGCAAAAACTACAAATCCTGGCTTGATTTATTATTTTGTTGATTGCCTAGACTTACAAAAATGATAGAGAAAATTTTATTAATAAATGTTACCATTTAGATTAGTAATTAATAATGCAAATTAAACTTAAAAGTATGTCCTGTATACCTTTTTCCCCCCTACAGAGCTAGTTGTTAAACATATACCAGCTCAGCCAACCACTGGAGATGATCTATGAAACCATAGATGGGAGTGGAACTGAGAATGGAGTAGAGACAGGAGAAAGAAGAGGGTACCAGATAGAGCTGAGCCTTGGGGTGCACCCCTACTTGGGGAGCTCTGCCCACATCTTTCTCTAACTCTCTACTCTCTCCATCTCTTTCTCTAAGGCCTTGGGAGTTGTAGTCCCCAAAGCAGGATCCATGACTTGTGGTCTGGCTGAATTCTGTTGAGTAACAGCAGCCTGGGACTCTTGTGTGACTCATCAAGTTGGGAGCTGATTGTTTCATGGGCTCAGAGTAAGGACGCTGTACTTCCTGCAGTCCCCTTGTGTAGGTGGATAAATTACCAGAAACTCGACACAGCTCCACGTAGTCATCTGTCTCTGCTTCTACTGAAATGACTGGATAAAAGAAAAGGAAGATTTTATAACAAAGAAAAATGGGTCCTTTTTTGTTTGGCCAAACAAGGAAATCCTTTTAGTGAAGAGAGAATGTGCTGCTCAGAACAATTTAAACACATTTTGATTCGTAGTCTTAAATCTAATAGAATTGGACTCCACTGAGTTTGTGGCAGACCTTCAAGGCCTGACCAGGGACCTTTATTCATGTTTTCACACCTTCCAATGGACACATAGGTTTAAAACAGAACAAAACAAAACTACAACAATTCCCCTAACACCGGGAAGGGGATCACATCTCCAAGTGGAAAAAGAAAGACAGATGGGAATCAAAGCTCTTCAAACAATGAAATAACATTTGTAAAGGCCTGGGACATTGTAGGCACTTAATACATGTATATTCCTTTCCCCTTTCCCTCAAATATATTAGAGATGTTCTGTGGAAAGAAAAAAGGAACCTAGAGGATTTGTCCTGATCCCAACCCCTTCTGCTCCCTGATACTACTTTTCCCTTGCCCCAGCATTCACACAGCTGCTCACATTTTTATGGCACCACACAGTGTACAAGTCCTTACAACAACACTCTAAAATAAGGAATGTGAGTATGATTACTGCCACTTTACAGGTGGAGAAACTGAGGCCCAGAGAGGGCATGTGAATTGGCCAGTGTCTTGAATCTAGTTAGTGCTTGTCCAGCCCCCCTACCTACAGGACTTCACTCTTCTCTGCCACATAAACTTCTTGGTCCTTGACATCACTGAGTCAGAAGCGAGATAGATGGAAGACTTAATCTACAGCTATCCCTTCCCCATCGTGGCTTTCCCCATTTGTTATATCTCAATTTGGTGTAAGAAATTAAACAGGAATTTGGGGAGAGTTTTATGGGACACAGAGAACAGGCAAAGGCCAGCAGGTGACACAGAAGAAATTTAGAAACTCAGAAATGCATAAAATTGATGTATCATATTGTGTAATACCAGCATATTTTTTCTTTTAATACCAAAATAATTCAGACTTCTCTGGTATAAAGGAAGGGCCCAAAAATTTTACATGGATTTTCCAGATTGCGCAGGTGCTGCTCCCCTAACCCCTGTGATGTGGAAGAGACAACTGTATTTAGTCAATAATCCAGTCACTCAATAAGTATTTGTTAAGCACCTACTGTTTGTCAGGTTCTGGGCTAAGTTCTGGGGAAACAAAGTTAGCTAAAGGCAAAGCAAGACCCCTGTCCTCTAGGAGCTCACAATCTCATTGCTTTCAAAAAGTATTGGGTTGACACCAGTGAAATTTGCTAACCTCCGCCATATTGCCCAGTAAATAGAACAAGTGTATATCTTTGTGATAAGTTACCTTAGACCAGCTGTTCTCAACCTGTGGGTTGTGTTCAATTTGTAATAATGAAAATACATCCTGTATATGAGAAAGATTCATAACAGTAGCAAAATCATAGTTAGGAAGTAGCAATGAAAATAATTTTATAGTTGGGGGTCACCACAACATGAGGAACTGTATTAAAGAGTAGCAGCATTAAGAAGATTGAGAACCACTGCCTTAGACCCTGCCCTCCCCAATTTGAGCTGAGACACTGGACTTGGATTCAAGTAGACCAAGGTTCAAATCCTGCCTCAGACGCTTAGGATCTGTATAAGTCTGGGCAAGCCACTTTGCATCTCTCTGAGCCTCAGTTTCCCCACATTTAAAATGAGGAGGTTGGCTTGATGGCCTCTAACTTCCCTTCCAGCTCTAGATCCATGATGACTGAGCAAATAAGTGACTGAGTGAATAAAAACTGTGCCAAGTATTGTGGACAAATAGATAGAAAAATATCTTAAGTATATTAAATATATAAAGTATATTAAATGTGTTAAATAGATAAAGTATATTAAAAATTGAGCCCTGCAGAGCTCACATTTTAAACTGACGGTGGTGGTGGGGACAGTACATATGGAGGGTTCAGCTGCAAGGCAGATGGAAAGAGCCCGAGGTCCTTAGGGGACAGTGACAAAGCAGGGGATGATGTCATTCTCACTAATAAAACCATATCCATTTCTGACATTAAGCCACGTGGCAGGTCCTTGGTGGTGAGAGCCCTCAGTAGCCATGGCCACTGAGAAGGTGACAACAGTTGCCAGGTCAAATCTCCATGAGGGTTGATTTGCCAGCTTTTGCCTGGGAGAAGGGGTAGACGAGTGGGGGAAGTGGGCTGGAGCAAGGCCAGTGCATGGAGGTGGGGTGCTACTATTATAGAGCATCTCCATTGTGGTCTTTCATAGTGGAGGTGGTGGTGATGGGGTTGACACTTTTGACACATGCCACCTCCAGTCAGTTTCTTGGTGTGTGTGTGGTGGGGTGTGGGAATAGAGATCTCACTGCTTCAATCAGAAGGGCTTACTAATAAGAGTTCTTAAACATTTTTGTGCCATGGACCCCTTAAGCAATCTGGTGAAGCCTATAGACCCCCTTCTCCTCTCATTAATCTTCAGTCTCTTCTTGTCTATTGACTCTTTCTCTGCTGCCTACAAACATGATCACATATCCCCTAGCCTCATTTGATTGTCCAACCCAAATAACTATCACCCTATATCTCTCCTCCCTTTTATGGATAAACTCCTTGAGAAGGTTGTCTCCAATAGTTACCTTTGCTTCCTTTCCTTGAACTCTGTTCTTAATTCTACAGACTGACTTCTCATCATTCAACTGCACCCATTCTCTCTCAGGTTACTAACAATGCCCATGCCAATCCATCCTCCCCTCAGCTATCCCATTGATCTTCCTAAGTGCATATCTAACAGTATCACTTCCCTATTCAATAAACTCCAGTGGCTTCCAATCACTTGCAGATTATCCTGACTCCAGATCCAGCACACTATCCACTGTGCCAACTGTCTGCAAATAGTCACACTTCTTTATTGCATTGAGACATGGGCTTATTGCTATGGTTGACTCAATTAAACAGTAATGACTTCATTACATGTTTGAAAATCATTCTGAAGGAAAAAAGAGATAGTCAAAATATATCTTTATATGGAAACATATCTTTAGATATATAATATGCATGCATATTAACTTGTGTATATGTGTACATGTACAGTACACATATATATACATGTATATGTGGGACCATAGGGTTTTCCACCTGACTTATATGGATCTATATGCATGTGGCTGTTTCTACATATACATGCATGCATATACACAGGCATGTGTATACATGCACATGCAATGAACATATAATAGCTCTTTAATTGAAAAAAAGAGGCCCAGCTCCAAGTATTTTCCATGAATGAAATGCTCCAGAGTAACAGAGAAAGGAAAAGAAAAGCAAAAACCAATGACTATTGAATAGGCATAAATGCATAATATCTTAAAGTCCATTTCTAAATATAAATAGATGTGACAATATCTTTAAATGGATTTTAAGGTTACATGTATAATAATTTTTTTAAAAACTCACCACTTTATAACAATTCGCCTTTTTATAACCATAAACTTGACAAGTATCAACAAAAGTGAATACTTCTCTAGAATGGAAAAAATTGCATATGAAACTATTACATTCAGTTTGGGACTTTGTGAAATGCATTTCAAATTGAACATGGTAGCTCCAACATTTCCTTACTTGTCCATTTCACCTTCTGAAGTTTCTTCTCTTCTGTGAATTAAAACAAAATAAAAGAAAAAAAAATCAACACTATTATTTTCTTCTTTTTGGGGGGGATGGGAAGTGGGGTTGGAAATCTCTTCTACAACCTCACACACAACCCCGTAATTCCTTTTCTCCCCTCAAAATAAGTGTTATCTTGTAACAAACATAGTCTGTCCAAACAAACCCTTACATTGCCATGTCTGACAATCTGTGCCTCATTATGTACTTAAACTCTATTACCTCTCTGCAGAGAGATGGGGAACAGAGCTCATTATTAGTCTTCTCTAATTGTTATTGATCATCAAATAAATTATAGTTCATTCACAGTTGTTTTCCCTTTCAGCGTTCAAAGAGAATGAAGCTATTAAATAACTTGGTCTCTTAGTTTTGCTCACTTTACTCTGCATCAGTTCATACAAGTCTTCTCAGGTTTTTCTCAAAACCATCCACTACATTATTTCTGATGGCACAACGATATACATTATACTTATATGCTATAATTTGTTCAGCTGTTCCCTAACTTTATTTCCTTTAGTTTGCTACAATGACCAAAAGTATTGCTATAAATATTTTTGTACATTTGGTCATTTCCTTCTGTTTTTGAGTTCTAATGGAGTAGCGAGCAGGGGTGAAATAGAAAGCTAGTATCTGTATCACTGGGTCCAAGGTTATACATAAGTTAGTGATTTGGAGGGTAGAGTTTTTAAAATTTCTTTCCAGAATTATTGGACCACTTTGTAGCTCCAAAAAATAATGCCTTGGTATGATTGGTCTCACATAGCTCCTCCAGCAATTGTTACATTGGGTTTTTTCCCCCTCAGCATCTTAGCAAATAAGATGAATGTGAGATGGAGCCTGCATTATTTTAATTTGAGTTTCTCTTAGTATTAGTCATTTGGATTTTTAAAATATGATGTGGGCTTTTTTTTTTTTTTAGCTTTTTTTCTTTTGAAAACTCTTTTCATATTCTTTGACCATTTATTTCCTGGGATACAGTTTGTTTTATATATTTGAATCAATTATTTATCTATGTTGCATATCACAACTTTTATCTGAAAAACTTGCTGTAAGCATTTCCCTCAGTTAACTGTTTCCTCTCTAATGCTAGCTGCATTGATTTTATTTGTGCAAAAACTTTTCACTTTTATCCACTTTATCTTCTGTGATTCTCTATATAGCTTGTTTGATCAAGAATTCTTCCCCCATCCTTATTTTGGAAAGCTATCTCCTTCCCTGCTTCTCAAACTTATGATATGAATTTTTGTCTTTAGGTCATGTATCCACTTGGATCTTGTTATGATATATTGAATGAGATGCTATTCAAAAATTGAGATGCTATTGCCAAAACTGCTTTTCAATCTTCCTAACAGGGTTTTGGTTTTTGTTTTTTGTAGTTTCAGAGTTCTTACCTCAGTAGCTGCTCACCTTGGCTTTGTCGAACGTCGTGCTATTATGGTCTATCATTTCTGGGTCTTGTATCCCTGATCAGTTTTACTGATCAACTTCCTTTTTTCAACCAGTACCAAGTCGTTTTGATGATTACTCCTTTGTGTATCATTTGAGATCTAATAGTATTTGACTCCTTTCCTTCCCATTTTTTTTCATTATTTCTCTTGAGAATCTTGACCATCTGTTCCCCCAGAGAATTTTGTTATTCCTTCTAATTAAAAAAAACCCAACCTTCTGGTAGTTTGATTAGGATGACGCTGAATTTCTAAATTAATTTAGGAAGTAAGTACTATAATATTTATTATGGCAATACTATCTAACAATTATTTTCTCTCCAAGTATTTAAGCCTGGCTATATTTCTTTAAGTAATGGTATGTATGTATGTTTTTGTATATGTGCATTTTTGTATGTATACATATTTGTGTATATGTAAAATTTTTCTGTATGCCTTGGTAAGGTGTCCCAGATAGTTTGTAAGTTTTGTGGGAATTTTTTATTTTTCTATCTTTTCCTGTTGGATTTTAATGGCTGCTAATATGCAGAAAAACATGATGTTGTTGATTTGTGCTATATCCTGTTTCTTTACTGAAGTTATTAATTATATTTATTATGTATTTATTTATATTATTATATTTAATAAATTTGGACTGAATCTTTAAGATTCTCTAAGTAAATCATCATATTATCTGCAAAACTCAATAATATCATTTTCTCATTTTTTCATAATACTTTGTATTGTCATCACAACAATTAGCAATTTCAGATCTACATCAAATGATAGTGACAACAATGAGCATCTTTTCTCCATCCTTGATCTTAATGAAAAGGTCTCCACTTGTTTTCTTTAATGATAATTATGGTTTATAAGGAATGTAGCTCTTGGCTTTAGATAGATATTATTTACCTTATGAAGGAAAAGTCCATGTATTGCTGTGGCTTACTTTTTTTTTGTCATAAAGAGCTATGGCCAAAAGGTGTTTTGTCTAACATATTTTTCTTTATTTGTTGATGTAAAAATGTGATTTTTATTTTGTTATTTTCTTGTTGTTCAGTCATTTTTCAGTCACATCCAACTCTTTGGGGTTTTCTTGACAAAGTTATTGGAGTGGTTTTCCATTTTCTTCTCCAGCTTATTTTGCAGATGAGGAAACTGAGGCAAATGGAGTTAAATTGCTTGCCCAGGGTCACATAGCTAGTAAGTGTCTGGGGCCAGATTTAAACTCACAAAGATGATTCTTCCTGACTCTCAGACTGTCTCTCTATTTACCATGCCACCTAAAAGTCCCATCATTATTAGAAATATTGTTTATTATGTCTATAGTTTGCCTAATATTGAATCAACCCTGAATTTCTGGTATAAATGTCAACTGTTCATAGTATATAATCTTAATATGTTGATGTTGACTCTTTGGTAGCATTTTATCAATATTTTCATATCAGTCTTCATTAACAATATTGGTCTATAGTCTTCTTTCTCTGACTTCTCTCTCCCTGGCTTAGCTATCAGGACTGTATTTGTCTCATGGAAGGAATTTGGTAAGATATATTATTTCCCTATTTTTGCAAACAATTGTTACAATATTTTAATTAATTGTTCTCTGAATTTTTGATAAAATTCTCTTGTAAATTCATCAGGACATTGTTCTTTTGCAGTTATTTTATGGTTTATTCAGTTTCCCTCCTCCTGAGAATGAGTTATTTAAAATTTCTATTTCACGTCCTATTAATTTTAATATTTCACATTTTTGTAAACATCCGCCCCTTTTATTTATGCTTTCAGCTTTAGTATCATTTGGCATAATAGTTTCTAATAATTTCCTTTATTTCTTCTTCATTTGTTGTGTTTTTCATTTTTTTATATTGACAGTTTGATCTCTTATCAAATTAGCTAATGGCTTATCTATTTTTACTAGTTGTTTTTCTTTTCTTTTTTAAAATTCCCATCAGTTCAATTTTTGTTACTATTATTCTTGTTGTCTTCAATTTTATTAATCTCTTCTTTGATTTTCAGAATTACTTTATGTCTGGTTGAAATTTTCGATTTTTGTTTTTCTAATTTTTTTTACTTGCATGCCCAATTAATTTTTTTTTTATTTTTCTCTTTTGTTGATGAAAATGTTTAGAGATGTGAATTTCCTCCATGTGCTGGTTTAACTTCATCCCAGAAATTTTGATATGTTGTCTTTTCTTTTTGTTGTCATTTCTTTCATGCTATCATCTATGATTTATTCTTTGACCTACCAATTCTTTTGTATTAAATTAATTTCTATTTAAGTTTAAATCCTTTCTTCAAAGGTCCTTTACCGATTGTGCTTACTTAATTATGGTTAGTAAGAGTATGAGTTTTTAATAGTTCTGCTTTTCTGCATTTGTTTATGAGGTTTTTATGCACTAGAATATGTTCAGTCTTTGTAAATGTGCACAGCTGACCCTAAATACTTTGTATTTACATTTAGTAATCTCCATAGACCTATTGTTTCTAGTTCTTCTAAGATTCTCTTCTGGTCCCTAATTTACTTCTTATTTATTTAAATCTATTACCCATCTAAGGAAAGAAGGAAGTAGTGGCTCAGATTCTAAGGAATGATGGGGTGGGGTCATGGGTGCTGTCTAGGGAGGGCTGGAGGAGGAAGGAGGAGTAAGTGCTGTTTGATGACTCGTTGCTGAGGGCTACCAAGGCAGCCATTTATTGAGAGAGGTCTGCTCTTGTCTGGGCATACATATCAGGGATGTGTTGGAAAACTTCCAGACACTTATAACTGTGGGGATACAAGTGATACTCCCCAAAGGAACCTAGGAAGGCTTGCTAGGTATTGTTGGGTGACTATCCATTGAGGTAGAAATAGAAGTACTATTGCCATTGAAGAAACCATCATGGCTTCATCCAATATATGCCATGCCGGATTAATATCTTCGTTTTCCAAGTTACTAAATGGATGAATGCCATAGTTTACCTAGAGTTAGCAAAGCATCTAACAACATCTCATACTATTTGTGTGGGAAAAATGGAGAAATGTGGATGAGAGAGCATTGAATGGCTGGACCCAAAGTGTAGTCATTAATGGTTCATTGGTATTTCCACAGGAGATTTCCAGTGGCATGCCCCAGGGATCTGGGCTTGGTCCTGTCTTGTTTAACATTTTTAGCAGTGACTTGAGGGTACAAGCTGGGAGGGATCCCTATCAGAATCAGTCTCCAAGATCTTGACAGGCTAGGAATTTGGCCTAAATTCTTAAAAAATGAATATAAAATCAACTTCACAAATACAAGTTCAGGGAGATGTGATCAGAGAGCCATTTGTTGAAAGAGACCCAAGTGTTTCAATGGACTGCAGGCTTCCTGTGATCAGCAGTGTGACGTGGCTGCTAAAAAAAGCATCTACAGTTTGGGGCTGCTTTAAAAGAGGCCTAGCTTCCAGGAATAAGGAAGTAATGTTCTTCTGTACTCTGACCACATCTGAAGTACTGTGTTAAGCTCTGCCTATCACAGCATCAGGAGGACATTGATAAGCCAGAAGGCATCCAGAGGAGGTCGCCAGGTGTGCAGCCCATCTCAAATAAACAGTATTGTTTGAAGGGCTGTTTAGATTAGAGAAGACCTGGGGGGATGTGCGAGCTGAGTTTAAGTTTTTTCTGGATTATGGCCATTAGACTCGTTCTGTCTGACCCCAGAGGACAGATGGCAGGAGAAAGCAGGTAGAAGTAGAAAAAATTCAAATTTAGCCTCAGTGTCAGGAAAAATTTGTCAATGATTAGAACCCTCTGAAAGAATGGCTTTCCTTAGGAAGTGGTAGGTTCCTTTTCCTTGGAGGTCTAACTTCACACAGAGACTGGCAGGCCACTTGTCAGGAATGCTTATTACAGAAGATTGATTCCTTGGGCTAGACTAGACAGCTGTTGAGGTCCCTTCCAAGCTAATTCTGGCCATTCAGATCCAATTCTGTGGTCTCCGTGAAGTGAGATGTTGGAGGGGACTAAGCATGACTGCACAAGCATTTAGTTTCTTAATATGGGTACTCTATGTTCTATAGCAATCATCTGTATTGCTGAGTTTTAATTGGAGTCACATCTCAAGACTTGTCATGACCATCCCAGTTTGGACTCATCAGATGACTTCCAAAATAAGGCACCTCAGCTGCTCTGGGGCTGCTCCATACATCCCTCCTTTTGGTAAACCACAGCAGTCATCTGTTAGGAAGCAGAGAAGGGCATGTATCATGAGACAGCATCTCTGCTCATTGAACTGGAAAACAGCAAACTATATGTGATGTGGCTTCTCAATCCTCTGGGCATTAATTTCCAGTGGTGCCTTCTGAGGGTTCAACAAAACCCCAAGATAAAGAAATTCTTAGATTCTTATAACTGCTGGAGTCAGCAGATGGATCTGCAAGAATTAGCCTGGTAAAGGGCACAACATTGTCACCTGACAGTGATGTTAATGAATGAAAGAGGCGCGTGTGCAAGAGGCAGTGTGCCATAATGGAGTCGGGGATCCTGCCTCTGAAGTGTCCGAGCTATGCTGCTATGCCTAACTCAAAATTCCAGGGCCCCAAACAACTCAGACTACAAATGCAGGTGAGATGCCAGGCTGAGATGCCAATGGAGGATGTTTCTACACTGGGAATCCCCTATACCAGTGGTTCTCAATCTTACTAATGCCATAATCCTTTAATACTTGTATGTGGACATATCTGCATGTAGGTGGACCCGCCTGGAGATGGATAGAGGAGTGGTGTCTTGGTTCCTAAGACCATGGGAAATGTGTGTTTTTGTTTAGTCTGCCCTGTTCTTTCTCAGTGATCTCCACTGGCTATTTCCAGGTGGTGCCATGCTCTGTTCACATAATACATAGCAGGAAACAGCCAATGAATGAGGCAGCAATGTAGAGTAGCAGTCAGGCTAGCCAGCGGTGCAGAGATCTGAGTTCAAATCCACTTGTCAGGCATGCTTATTACAAAGGGGTTGCAACCCACAGGTTGAGAACCGCTGCCCTATACAGAGGAAATCACAGGTCCAGACAAACGTGTATGTGTGTGCACTCATGTTCATGTTCCTAAGTAGTAGCCCTTGAGCCAAATGGACAATCATACTGAAAATACAGCTTCTGAAGTTTAGACACAGTCAATTTGGGACCTTGTTGAAGAATGTGGTACAGCAGAAACAGCTGTAAATACAAACCTGGAATGGTTTGCATTACAATGAGAATTCTACCATATCTGACCATGGCATCCATCATTCACACTAATTGGGTCCTGGCTGTACACCTACCTTCAGCTACAAGTTCTCTATGCTAAGCAAGGCCAGGTCCAATTGGACTGCAACTCCCAAGAATCTTGAGTTGTCCAGAGCCTGAGGAGAGTGTGACTTGCCTAGAGTCACAAGCCAGGAGGTGGCAGAGGACTTCTTTTTTTTTTTTTTTTAATGAGTTCCTGAGCTAAAGGATATTTCCTTTTCAGCCAATTTTTTCTTGCTGAAAATGTTGGGTTTTTTCTGAAAATGCCTTTTTCCTGGATCACAATTTTGGACTTTTTTCATTTCTTCGTTGGAAATGGGTTCTTTTTTTTTTTTTTTTTAATTTTTATTATTTTTATTATTTTTATTTTTAAATTTTATTATAGTTTACATCACTCATTTCCACAAGATTTTGAGTTACATATTTTCTCCCCCTCTTTCCCC
>CM053592.1:7149698-7210781 GCA_028646515.1 Pseudochirops corinnae
AATCCCCACTTGCAGCTGGTGCTAATCCACTCACCAGAGAGGCTTCTCCGCTGCTCCCGCCCAGCCGCCCCCAGGGCACAGCCTCGGCTTCAGGCCAGGCTGGCTTCAGTTCGCAGTGCTGATATGGTTCCTCGTAGCCGAGCTGACTTTAGTGGGAAGTATCTTTGTGTGCGTTTTGGAGTTCTAGGATTGGTTTAGAGTCCTATTTTATGGGTATTTTGGGGTGGCTATGTGAGAGCTGCGATATGGTGCTGCTGCTACGCTGCCATCTTGGCTCCGCCCTGGCAGAGGACTTCTTGAAGCCAGACCTTCCTGCTCAGCAGCCAGGTCTCCATGCAGGCCATGCTGCTGTGACAGTCCCCTTAGGATCTGCAGACTACTGTTCTTAAAAGAATCTGTGACAAGAGTATTTTATAGAGAAGAATCAGGAGCTTATTCGCCCCCCATTCACACACTGGGAAGCGTCTATCTGAGGTGGGATTCCAATCCAGCTCTACAGAGAGCAGGCCCACATCCCTTCAATGTGGCCCCAGATTAGCCAGACCCAGGTTTGAACAGTTTCATTTTCTGTGTGACTGCCCTTGGTTGGACTTCAGGAGTTCTAGGGAGGTTGGAAGAATCTGAGTGCTTGAAGGGGCCACAAGTCATCTGTCTAGACTAACACCTTTATTTTGCCAGTGAAGAAGATGAAGTAAGGTGACATGTCCAAAGTCCATCTGGCTGGGCACCAGAGTCAGGATTTGAACTCAGATCTCTGCACCGCTGGCTAGCCTGACTGCTACTCTACATTGCTGCCTCATTCATTGGCTGTTTCCTGCCGTGTATTATGTGAACAGAGCATGGTACCACCTGGAAATAGCCAGTGGAGATCACTGAGAAAGAACAGGGCAGACGAAACAAGAAAAAAGCTCCAATCTGAAAGCAATGTACAGGCTTGGAAATGATTTGAGAACACTGAGCTCTGGCTGCCACGGACGTCGTGAAGACTGACTCTGGTCCTCCACTGTCTGCATCTCTCGGCATCCCCAGCCATTCACAGAGTGCCCAGCATCTTTTGAGCCCCCAATAAATGCATGTGGACCAGCCAGTGTGACCTTGGGATCGTTCATAATCTTCTCCTCAGCGGGAGAGTTTCAGTTGTGAGTGGAAAAGCTGATTAGGTAAGATAATGTCAAAGGCTTTTATAGTCTAATATTTTACAAAATGAGGTGATTAGTGTGTTTTATTCCTATGGAGAAAAAATATGATTAAGTATCAATGCTTGATAAGAGTATCCTTGCAAGATAGCTTTATTTCACACTCTATACAAATGAACAACTATTTTAATGAGGACAAAAAGTTCACCATCTACTTTCAAACAGGTGCAAAGAAAAAGAAGTGAAAGTTCATTTATTACCTGGGGAATTTTGTTGGGAAATCTGTTCTGGCCTATCAGTGCTTAGAGTCCTCCATCAGTGAGATGAGAAAAGGGAAGAAAGAAAGTTTTGTACATTAATGTGGGATTTGCAAGCCTGGCTTTGTGAGTAATTAGCCCCCCCCTTCCCGGGAGTCAGGCCGAGCTCCCGGAAGCCAGTCTTCTGGAGCCTCCAGAGGGGCCACCAAGGCAAAACTCTATCAGTGTCATCCAAAGTGAGGTGGTGGGTGCTGAGGGATTGAATCACAGGACAGGGCACAGTTACAAAAGGATGAGCATTAATAAAGAGTGGTTTTTTTCATCATCCTCAAAAACTCTTGCTCGTTTATTTCTCCATCTCCATCACGATCAGCTTCGTCCAGCATTTCCTGTAAAACAAAGACTTAATCACAAAATCTGAAATACAGCTGGGTCAGCCTTGGGCTCCACTCCAGGCCCCAGGACTCGAGGACTCGGCTCTCTGGCGCCCCTGTGTGGCTGCTCATCGCTGCCACCACCACCTGTCGCTGGACCAGCCCTTCCAACGGGCTCTGCCGACTCTCAGACGCGGCCTCTTCTCCCTCCTGTTCCTAGGAGAGCCCCCTCTCCTAAGAGACACACGGACACCCCCCCTTTCTTTACTTTCCCAAGGGCCGGCAGAGAGCATTGGTAAGGGGAGTCAGGACCTGGTCAGCGCCTTCCTGCTTTTTTACCTTCCCAGGCTTGGTTTTCCTCCCAATGTGCTCTCGCTCTAGCTCTGCCTGCAGACTTTGGCTCACTGAAGAAAGAGGACATACAGCGAATGAAAGAAAACTCACTTACCTGGAGTTCGTCATCTGATAAATTTTCTCCCAATTCCTTGGCGACCCTCTTAATGTTTTTGAGGGTGATGCTTCCTGTGCAGTCATCATCAAATAACTTGAAGGCCTTCAAAATTTCTTCTTTTTCATCCTTTTCACTCTTTTAAAAAGAAACAAATAATAAAATGTGGGCCCAAGTCACCAGAACGAGGTTGTCTGCGCTTGCTTCAGTTGAGGACTATGCTGGCCTCCCGCAAGCACCAAGCTCGGGCGGGCAAGGCCACCTGGCCTTCCCCAGGGGTCCCAGCCCCAGGAATGCTTCCCCTCCCAGGGCTGGGCAGAGTGGTGAGGGTGGAGCAGGGTGCGGACGGCCACTGCAGCCATGGGGGTCCCCCGAGGGCTGGGCCCACAGAAGCCTGACTTACAGCTTTTGAGGGAATGGGAAAGGCAGGTGCCGAGAATAACAGATTCCAAAGGTACCCAGTGAGTGTTTTAAGTGTTAAAATCCTCCATGATTAGTTCCTAAGGTTCCTACTTTACACAGGGATGTTTTATCCCCTTGTCTTGAGGATACAGCACTACTTCGTTACATCTGGCCCACCACTCTTTGTTTGGTGGCTGGTGGCTACAGAAGTTTTCAGACTAATCTTACGTCTTGCTGATCAATGTCTACCATTGCCCAGTTTGGCCCATTCCAAACTCCCCTGCCTATCCCATAACACCTTCAGTAATGCAGCCGCAGGCTATCTGGACAACCTGTCCTGACTCTGCTCCCTGATGCAAAATGTCGGCTGGCCCTTACTGCCTGCGCACTTCCCTTCTCTATGCCCACCCCCTTCATCCTCAAAGGTCCCCACAATATTCTCAACACATCCTAAGCAGAACTCTTACCTTCTCTCCCAAACCCAGCCTCCTGAGCCTCCACTCTCTTATGCCAAAGGTGCCTCACTGGGCTCCCAGACTTCTCACTCTCGTCCCACAAATCCAATCAGTTCCAAAAACTCCTTCCTTTGTCCCCATCCTCTCCTACTCACCAAGCCACCACCTCAGTCCAGGCCCTTGTCACCTCCTCCCTGGACTATGGCAACAGCCTTCGACTCCCTCTTCTCCTGGGTCTGATCGACCCTCCACAGAGCGATCTCCCCAAAGTGCCAGCCTGACTTTATTTGGTAGATACTTCCCAACTGCACTTTCATTGGTCTGGGCCACACTCGGGAGTGTGGTGGCATGCCAAGACGTGAAAACAAGTCCACAGAATTCAAATCAGAACCCAAGTGTAAGAAGAGCACAAAGGGGCCGGCCAGCTCAGTTCCTTATTTCCCCATCTTTGTTCTGTGGCACATGAATTGGAGCAATGAGGGCAGAGGGTGGGAGTGACACAGGGCTGAGGGTTGGCAGGCAAGGTCGAAGATAGGAGAAGGGGACAAGGGAGCCCAGAGCAGGGGACAGCTCACAGGGGAGCAGGGTCAAAGAGGGATCAGGACAAGGAAGGGAGGAAAGCATCCCCAGGGCAGGGTGGAGACCCAGGAGAGACCTGAGGACCAAGAAGAGACTCAGGGGCTGGAGGCAGAGGGAGAGGTGGAATGACAGCCCATGATGATCAGATAAGGAAACCTCAGAGCTCATAAACATGAAAGCGGAACATTTGTGGGGGACGCAACATCAAGAGTGTGTTACTGTTTGTTTTTTTTTCTTTTTCAATGGTAAGAGGTGGGAGGGATAGAAAATGCTTGTTAATTTGAAAAACAAGAGAGAACAGAAGGCAAAGGGGACTGGGCACAGTTACAGAGGTGGGGCAGGACCCCAGTGTCAGAGGAGGAGTGTCATGGAGGCACTAGGCCAAGCTGTGCTACAGGGAGGCTAGCTGGGGGTGATGGCCAAGAAAGGTCATTAGATTTGTAATCCGAGGGGGAATGGAAGGTCCCAAGGGCCTGAAGAGTGAGGAAGCTGTGAGGAAATAGAGGAATCTTGAGTAGACTCTTCTGGAAGCAGGGGCAGAGAGGGAGTTTGAAGGAGGAAGCAGGGAAAGGGAGAGCCAAGTGTGTCTGTAGACAGAGGGGAGAGTCTATGGGGAGGAGAGACCAACAGGGAAGAGGTGCCAAGGCTCCAGAGGAAACGGGAAGGTCTGGGCTTCAGGACTGAGCCAGCAGTGTTTGCCCTGGCCATCCAGCAGAGTCATCTCAGAAAGGCCAGGGAAGGTGGTAGGGATGGGTAAAACAGCAGAGAAAAGAGGAGGTCCAGGAAGCACCTGGATCTGATGTGGCTTTGACCCCAGTAGAGGAGGAGACCAGCTCGCGGTAAACTATCCCTTCCTAGGGGCAGTAAATACTGAACTGACTCCTCTCTCCTAAAATACCTCCTCTAGTAGGAGGTTGAGACCCTGTGATAATCACAGCTGCTGTGTCAGCAGCCCTCAGGAGCTCAGGTCAGCTAAAAACACAAGCTACCACCTTTGGGGGTCCTGTCCTCAAATACAGTTACTTCTGAACAGGCACAGATTTACTTATTACAATATTTATTTTAAAAGGTTATGATTTAAGGGGAGTATTTTTTAGTTTTTAAAATTTCTTACTCTGAGATAGCGGTAACAATACCATACCATTTTTACACTCATCATGGCAAAAAAGTCTTCAAAGTTAATGGTGCCAAATCCTTCTTTGTCAATCTCCGCGATCATTTTCTTAATTTCTTCTTTCTTTGGCTCAAAGCCTAATGCACGCATTGCAATCTGAAATGGGAAGACATAGTTGTATTAGATCATCTTTTTGAAATTAGCCATTTATTTTTACTGATTTGAAATGAGATATTTTGCTTTTTCTCTTAAAAAAGAATTCCTTTCAGACAGCTGTGCACTCAGTGTGGTCCCGTGGACCTAACATACTTCTCAGTCATTCTATCGGCACCGGCACGGGTGCTTCCTTCACCCAGTAGACGATGACGCCCCTTCCGCAGCCCAGGAGATGTCATGTCTCTCATGAGTGGCTGTGGCTGAAAATTCACCATGCTAGATTTCACCTGGCGATGATGCCTGTCCTCCTTTAATGAGAGAAGGTGACCCTGGGTACTTGACGGCACTGAAGCATAGCTCTGGTGTGTTCTACTAAGTGGGAAAAGGTTGAGTGATGGTGTCTGGGGCTGAAGTGCTTATCTGACTGAGGCCTGGCCTGGCTACAGCCACAGAGTCCCATCATCAGGTTGGATTCAGCCCAATATTAAAAAATGATGTCAGTTCACTTGGATACTTGTCCTACCCCTGCTTTACACAGCAGGATTTGGGGAGAAGTCATTGACTAACTGACTAGATTGTTCTCACCTGTGAAATAGGAAAATCATGTCAAACAGTTTCCAAGAAGGCTGTATACATTAAAGAAAAAGTTTCCATTAGCTATTAGAATTCCAACATACACATTTATCACATTTAAGCAATAAAAGTAGATTTGGAAAATACGACACATAATAAAAAACTTTTCAGAATTTTTGAATAGGAAGAAAATTTCCAAACCTTCAATTCCTTCACATCAATGCTTCCAGACCCATCAATATCAAACAAGTCAAAGGCCTCCTTAATTTCTTGTTTCTGCTCCTCAGTCAATTCGACTTTTACATTAGGTTTCTTACGCTGACTGGTACTTGGTCGATAGTTAGAGGCCTATGAAAACAAATACATAGGAGTTAAATCTAAATCAAGCTCCATTCATTAGAGAAGCAAGAAAAATAAGAGTTAAATAGTAGACAAGGTTCTTTATAAATAAAACAAATAATCATGTCCAAGGATCCCTCCCTTCTATCACTACAGAATCACTGTTGTGGCTCGATTCCAATTCCAGTACCTTTAAGTGCTAGGTCACAATGACAATGATGCTAGTCTGTGTATAACTAAGCCTTTGGGACATTCAGAAGATCATTTAGGAGAAAATAATGTGGGCCTACGGCCAACATCACCCTGATTCCCCCCACAAGGGACGTGTTTCAGGCAGAACAAGCCGAGAGCTTAGTGAAGAGAAAGGAAAGAAAATGGAGGAGAGAGCACGTTCTGGGAGGATTCCCAGATCTTTTTGGACACTTCTCACTTGGGCCTGCTCTTTTCCACTGCCACCACAGTAGCTCAAGTCCTTGGTCTCTTGCTTGGATTACTGGGCTATGGGCTGAGCTACCCTGCCTGTCCTGGCTAACACGCTGCTCACTCAGTGCTCAGACACTTTGGGGATGATGAACTGCCAGGTTACTTCAGGCTGGCCCTGTATGGCTAAACAGTGAAGGACTCAGTACTGGGGGATGACAGAGCAATCTCTCCAAGAAGAGCCAAGGACTCAGTGAACCTTTTAAAGGACTCAGGGCCTTCAGGATGGGGTAGGCAGACTTCTCCCCCCTGGTAGCAGTATCCTGATGACCCCTCCTCTGGGGCAGATGTAGGAAAGAGGTCCAGTGAGGCCAGCTTGGGCTCGGGCCCCACGAGGCTTCTTCTGTTTGTTTCTTTGCTTGACTCTCGGTGACCGAACGAACCTGAGATGGACGTGTCCAGGCTCCAAAATGACCCACTTTAAAAATGTTTTTTTTAATACTTTAAAGTTTTGAGTTCCAAACTCCATCCTCTCCCCCTAAGATGGCAGGCAATCAGATCCAAGTTATGCATGTGCAATCACGTAAAACATTTGTACATTGATCATGTTGCACAAGAAGACTTGAATAAAAGAAGAAAATGCAGGTGAAAATGAGCCTGCCTCAGTCTGTGTTCAGATGATCTCAGTTCTTTCTCTGGAGGCGAAGGGTCTGCTTCATCCTGATTCCTTTCAGACTGTCTTATGTCATTGCATTGCCGAGAAGAGCCAAGTCCATCAGAGACCATCATCCCACAATGTGGCTGTTACTGTGCACTATGTTCTCCTGGTTCTGCTCACTTCCCTCAACATCAGCTCCTGTAAGTCTGCCCAAGTTTCTCTGAAATCCACCTGCTCATCATTTCTTACAGCATAACATTCCATTACAATCATATACCACAGCTTGTTTAGCCATTCTCCAAGTAATGGGCATTCCTGTGGTTTCCAATTCTTAGCCACCACAAAAAGAGTTGCTATAAACATTTTTGTACACATAAATCCTTTCTTTTTTGGATGTCTTTGAGGTATAGATCTAGCAGTGGAATTGCTGGATCAAAAGAATGAACAGTTTTATAACTCTTTGGGCATAACTGCTCTCCAGAATGGCTGAATCAGTTCACAACTCTACCAACAATGCATTAGTGTCCCAGTTTTCCAACATCCAACATTTTCCTTTTATGTCATATTGACCACTCTGATAGGTGTGAGGTGGTATCTCATAACTGTTTTAATTGGCATTTCTCTACTCAATAGTGATTTAGAGCATTTTTTCATAAGATTATAGAGAACTTTGATGTCTTTGTCTGAAAAACACCTTTCCATATCCTTTGACCATTTATCAATTGGGAAATGACTTAGTTTGCCTCTGTTCTCTGCATATTTGAGAAATGAGGCCTTTATTAAAGATATTTGGTGCAAAAATCCCCCCAACCACCTTTTCTGCTTTTCTTATACTTTTGATTGTATTGGTTTTATTTGTGCAAAAACTTTTTAATTCTATATAAACGAAATAATCTATTTTACATTTTGTAATGCTCTCTCTGTCTTCTTTGGTCCCAAATTCTTCCCTTATTCCTACATCTGGCAGATAAACTATCCCACACTCTCTTAATTTGCTTGTGGTATCACCCTTTAAGTGTAAGCCACTTGTCTTGGTCTACAAGGTGAAATGTTGGTCTATACCTCGTTTCTGCCACACTGTTTTCCAGTTTTCCCAGCAGTTTTTGTCAAACGATGAGTTTTTGTCCAAAAGCTTGATCACACACTTGGTTTATCATACACTAGATTACTATTGCCGTTCACTATAATGTAACTCGTGCCTAATCTATTCCGCTGATCCGCCACTCTATTTCTGAGCCAGGACCAGATTGTTTGATAACTACCAGGCTCTGGTGAGAGTAAGGTTCAAGCTTTGCCCGTCCCCCTCATCCCCAACATCCTTGCCCCATTATAACAGCTCTTTCATGCTGGGGATGACTTACCCCCATCTAATCTTCCTCCCCACTTCCTCTTCCAATGCAATTTTCCTTCTTACTCCTTTATTTTTTTGGGGGGGTGGGTATCACACCATCAGAATCACCTTATATCCATTCCCCTGTCTATATTTACTCCTTCTAACTGTTCTTATCGTAACAAAGTTCTTAAGAGTTACAAATATTATCTTGCCATATAGAAATATAAACAGTTTAACCTTATTCAATTTGTTTTCTCTTCCTTATTTCTTTTTTAGCTTTTATATTTCCCTTGGGTCTTGTATTTGGAGGTCACATTTTTTATTCAGCTCCAGTCTTTTAAATTAGGAATGCTTGAAAGTCCTCTATTTTGTTAAATATCCATTTCCCCCCTAAAAGATTACATTCAGTTTTGCTGGGTAGGTGATTCTTGGCTGTAACCCCAGTATATCATACTCTAAGTCCTCCAGCTCTTTAATGGGGAACCTGTCAAACCATGTATAATCCTGACTGTAGCTCCACGATATTTCGGCTGTTTCTTTTTGGCTGCTCGCAGTACTTTTTCCTTGATCTGTCCACTCTGGAATTTGGCCGTGATGATTGTGGGAGCTTTCATTCTGGGATCTCTTTCAGGGAGTGATTGACAGATTCTTTTTTTGCCCTTTGGTTCTAATATGTCAGAGCAGTTTTCCTTGATAAGTTCTTAAAGATGCCCAGGCTTTATTATATTTTTTTTCTGATCATGGCTTTCAGGTAGTTTAATAATTCTTACGTTATCTTTCTCAGATCTACATTCTAGGTCGGTTGCTTTTCCAATGAGAAATTTCCAATTTTCTTCTGTTTTTAAAAACTCTTTTTGATTTTATTGTGTCTTGATGTTCCATAGAGTCATTAGCTTGCACTTGCTCAATTCCAGTATTTAAGTAATTGTTTTCTTCAGTGAGCTTTTGTACTTCCTTTTCCAGTTTGGCCAGTTCTATTGTTTAGGGAGTTATTTTCCTCAGTAAATTCTTTTGTATGTTTTCCCCGTGCTTTTGACTCCTTTTTCCATGATTCTTATTACTCTCCTTTCTTTTCCCAGTTTTACTTCTACTTCTCTAATCTGCTTTTTAAAATCCTTGCTAAGTTCTTCCAGGAAGTCTTTCTGGACCTGAGACCAAATTACATTTTTCTTCCAGGCTTCACATTTTGACACTATTGACCGCTTCTAAGTTTATCCCTTGATCTTCCTTCTCACCTTACTAACTTCCTAGGGTCAAGCAAGCTCTTTTTTTTTTTGGCTCATTTTTTCCGCCTTTTTTGTGACTTAGTATTTTTATATGAGAGTTGGGCTCTGATCCTGCACTGCCCCAAAGTTTCCGTGTTGGGGTTCGGCGTCTTACTGCTGGCTCGCTGTTACCGGACGTGGCCTTCTCTTCCGGCTTGCACTGTGGAGCAGGGCCTCCCTGTTGGTGCCCCCTACCTGTGCAGATTAGCTGCTGGCCTGCTCCACAGGTGGGGGCCTTTGTACTGGCTGGCCACATACCAGTCTTTCTGGTGGCTGGCCCTGGAGGACCCATCTTGTTGCTGGTCTGTTGCAGGGGTAGGGCTGTGCTGCTGGGTTGCTATGGAAACAGAGTCTGCTGACAGGCCCTCACTGTAGGTCAGCCCCTGGGGTAGGGCTTCACTACTGTTCAGCAAAGTGGGGGTGGCCTGTTCTGGGCTGGGGCCTTGCTGAGCTACACAGACAGCTCACTTGCCTAGGGGGCTGCTGGCCTCGCTGATGGATTGCCCCAGGCTTGAAGCCTTGCTGGAGGCCCTCCAGCTGCTGCTGCTCTTGTACCTCACTCCCTTCCCAGCCCAGTGAGACACTTTTTCCCTCTCCTTGGATTAATTCTGAGGTGGTTTTCTAGTTGTTTGGAGGGCTTCAGAAGGTTCCTGCCTCACTCCGCCATCTTGGCCAACTACAAGTTTAATAGGACTGGGAATTCTCGGTTTTTGGTCCATGCCCGATGCACCCCCTGCCGTACTCTTGCGGAAGACTGTTTCCAGCTAGAGGGAGGGCGAGTCAGAGGCCCAGGACCTCCTGGCCAACTCACTGTGTTTGGATGGCTTTAAGTCTCCTACTCCTGGCAGAATACTACTTATCATCTGTATTCCTCATTTACATTTCTGGAATGGGCATGTGAGAATCTTTTGAAATCAGCATTATTTTTGTGCTAGAAATAACTATTTGACCCATACCTGATTTGCATTTTACATGGAGTACTTTCACAGTTTGGGGGAGAGCCCAGACTTAGAGCAGAACTTAAGCTTCAAGTGAACCTTGGGGGAGGCACCTGGGCGAAGGAGCAGAAAAAAATGGAGCCTGACCCCACTTTTAGGCAAGCAGTTGGGCTCAGAGTGGAGGGGGAAGGCTCATCCATGGAGACCACCTGGTCTGGCCTCTCTGTTTTACAGATGAAGAAACCAAGTCCCAGGGAGGGCCTTCAGTTCCCCCAGGCACTAAGCATCAAGGGGAGGATTTGAGCCTAGCTCCATCGTCTGCAGATACACTGCTCTGTCCAGTCTCTCCCTTGGCCTGCCCTGATCCAGGGACACCATTTGCTTTCACTGACTTACCTTCAGGGCAGACTGGACACTAAGCTGTTCCCTGCTTCCCTCACTCTTCCAAACTCCTCTGTCCCCCACCCCACCCCCAGGCCAGGCATAAAACCCTCTTTATCCAGGTCGTGTGCAGGGCCTGCAGAGCCCAGGGCTGCCCCATCAAATTCTCCTTCCTTCCGTCATGCTTACTTGTAGTCCTGGCCTGAGAGGCTCTCTCTCCAGTGACTTGCACCCTGACCTCGTACTACTCACTCCCACCAAAATGGCCTGTGCGATGCCTACACCCACCGTAATCCCCCATGATTCTGTGCTTCCTGAGGCTGTCCTTAGGTTGACAACTCCCTCTTCTGTCCTCCAGGGCTAGGCCACCACCTCCAGGTCACCTGCTCCCACCTCTGGGCCTTCCTTTGGCTTTCTCTGTAAGGCCCTTGGCTCTGACATCCCTCGGGGCATCAACCCCAACTTCAGGCTCTTTCCATCTGCAGCCCCTAACCAAGGCTGGCCCACGAGTGGGGAGGGCAAGGAGGGACCTCCAGTGCTGTCATCCCGCCCGCTTCTCTGGACTGGCCCCCAAAGCTCCTTCCTCCGGCGCCTGCATAATCACACATCGTGCAGCCATGCCCCACTAAAATGCTGGGCCCAGAAATGATGAGGATGATGGTGATGGCGATGGTGATGATGATGATGGTGGCAGCTGACATTCACAGAGCACTGGCTCTAAGCATACTATAGTGATTACCCCTGGGGCCTCCTGGGCCCCAGCCCCACCCAGTCACGCCTCTGGCCCAGGCCTGCATTCAGGATTTGGCCCTAGTGTAAAGGCTGGGCTGGAGCCGCCGTCCTTTTCATAGCCTGCCTCGGTTTCCCCATCTGTAAGAGCAGATCTGCGGGCCGCCAGGGGGCGCCACAGAGCACAGAGCACAGGGCCCAGAGTCACACTTCCTAGCTGTGTGACCCTGGGCAAGTCACCTGAGCCTGCTTGCCTCAGTTTCCTCAACTGTAGACTGAGCTGGGGAAGGAGAAGGCAAGGCAGGCCCGAGTCTCTGCCACGGAACCCCAGTGGGGCCGCGGAGAGCTCAACAATCCCACGGAGGAGGGCTACACCGTGGGCCCCGCCCCTCCCCACGGCCGGCCCCGCCTTGCCTCAGTTTCCCCGCCCTGCTCGCGTCTGCCCCGGCTCACCATGCCGAAGGAGATGGGGGCGGCCGCCGGCCGAGGTCCCAGGCGACTCCGAAACTGCTGCTTTCCAGTCTGCCTCGGGCACAGCGGTTGCCAAGGCAGCTCCCTCGTCGGCCCCGCCCCCGTCCTCGCGCCGCCGTCCGCAGCCGTCCAATGGGAGGGAGGCTTCCCCCGAGGCCCCACCCCACTCGCAAGCTCTCCGCTAATCAGAAGGCCGTTCCGCTGCCACCGCCCACCCCCCATCCGGAGCCAACGACGCTGTTCGGGGGTCGGGGCGCCTCCCGGTTGCCTAGCGACGGCGCTTCTCCCTGGACACATGCGCGGTGGGGGCCGGCGGGGTTGGGGTTTGGAGCGGCGGGACCTGGCGGGAGCCGAAGCCGGGCTGGGGTAGAGCTTCCCAGGTGAGGTCAGCTGGGCACGCCGAGGGGGTGTGAGGGGCCCTGGGGCCTGTTGCGGGGGGAGGCCCCTTGGGACGCCGAGGCCCAGGCTGCAGATGCGCGATAGGCTCCGGATGTGTGCGCGTGCGCGTGTCTGTGAGAAACGCCGGCGGGGAGCGCGGTTGTGCTTCGGGGCCTCCTGTGCCTCCGTAACTCCTCTCAGCCCCGGGGAGGGGGGGGGGTAGGGGTGCAGGGAGCCCGGGCTTGGGTCTCTTCCCGGCTGTCTGCTCCCGGGGCTCAGCGGGGCGCCGGCACGCAGCGGGGAGGCTCAGTGGGGGCGGGGCCTCCCCTTGGAGCTCCGGTCGTGTGTGTGTGTGTGGGGGGGGGGGGGGGGTGCCCGGCTCTGGCTCTTCACGGGGGAGCGGAGAGGAGCAGATCTCCGCTTGTTACATCGACTCCCCGGTAAGCCTGGCCTTTGCTCTTCCCTGCAGAAGAGAACACTCTGCTACAATGTAATTCCAGCCTAGTGCCGAGTCCTAGCAGCGGAGGAGGAGCAGCAGCACGGCAGCGAAGAGCGCGCCCTGCGCAGACGATGGCCCTGCCCAGGGCGCACCCGAGTGAAGGAGATGCCCAGCTCCCAGTCGTGCCCAGCGGCCTTTTCCCGCATGACTTCGGGGCCCTGGCCTTGCCTGAAGGAGCGTGAGGCGGTGCCCGCTTCTGTGTCATTGGAGACATCGGGTCACCGTCATGGCTTACATAAACATGAACAGACGGAGACACGCGGGCCTCCAGCAGCTTTCAGCGTTAACGGAGACGGGACGAAGCTTCCTAGGCCCGGTAAAGTCGGCCAAGTTTATCGTAGGCGAAGGCTCTCACGAAAGCGTCCTGGCCTGCTCCACAGTGAGGCTTCTGGAAAGTCTGGATTTGACCACTTCGGTTGGACAGCTACTTTATGAAACGGCGCAGTCGCAGAAGAGCGCCTACGGGACTGGGACCAACACCTTGCTGTTTCTGGCCGGTGCCTGGAGTGCCGCTGCCCTCCAGTGTCTCCAGCAAGACATCCCCATCTCAGCCATAGTGTCGGTGATGTCAGAAGGCCTGACGTCTTGCAGGGAAGAAGTGGATCCTCTTCAGATCCCTCTGCGGGATGTGGTTGCTAACACTGAAGACACAAGGAGATATCCTTTTCTTGGAACCCTCAGTATTATTCCCAGCCCCCTTGTGCAGGTTCCAGCCGAGATTCCTTGGATCCAAGGAGAGCTTGATGTAAAAAATGTGTCTTCTCAACCTTCCACTCCTGGATTTTCCTCCGGGCGCTGCTCTGAATTATCTTCAAGGTCTTCTTACTTCAGCTCTCAATCTGTAGCTAAAGGAAATAAAGCCGCGTCACAGGCTCCCCAGACAAGCCTGATTCCAAAAAGCTATACCACAAAATCAAGACTAAGCCATAGTAGGCATTTTAATAGGGCAGATAATGACTCTCATCAGACGAGCAGCAAAGAACAGCTAGACGCTTATGTTCAGAATTGCAATGATTTGGTGCAGTTGGCAGTGGGTCTGAGTCATGGAGATCATAGCAGCATGGCATTAGTGGAAGCAGCAGTCAGATGCCAGTATCAGAATGCACGGGTGAGGAAGAAGAATTGTACAGTGCCCTTCAGGTTTGATGTTTCAAAGATCTCCACTTGCTGTTTGCCAGGCACCCCTGAAAGCTTTTCTTGTGTCTACTCTGGATATATAACTCTTGTATCAATCAACTACACCACTGTAGTCAGAGAAGTCCAGAATCGGCCTTTGCGTGTAGTTCTCATTGATGGTGACTTCAAAGAGAATTACCGCCACTTGGGGTTGAATAAGCTGGGAAATGTTAAGACTGAATTGGAAAAGCTAACATATCACGAGAAGCTGTGGCTGGACCATACTTTGGAGATACTAGTTCAGTTAAATGTAAACCTAGTCATGGTACGAGGAAATGTGTCTGGAAATTTAATGGAAAGGTGCATGCTTAGTAACCTGCTGCTCATTGGACCAGTGAGTCACCATGTGCTGCAGGATTTTGCAGAAGTCACTGGAGCAGTGCAGGTGACCTATGCCACGCAACTGAATGAAGAGTGTGTGGGGAGTGGCGTCTATGTGAGCCTGTGGAGAGCAGGCCAGCTGAACGCCAAGTTAGTGGGCAACAAGGTGGCCGTCTTAATAAAGGCTGAAGGAATCCTCCTGGCCACTGCCGTGCTCGCCAGCCCAGTCCTGGCGCAGATGCAAGCCAAGGAAGATAATTTCTGGACCTGTGCCTACCGCTTGTATCATGCTCTTGTCGATGAGAAAGTCTTCCTTGGCGGGGGCGCAGTTGAAGTCTTATGCCTTACCCATCTTCACATGCTAATAGAACAGTCACATACAAAGATGGACAAAGATTGTCCAGGACAGCTTCAGATGGCTTCCTCGTGGAAGGCCTCCTCTCAGGCACTTTATCGACCAGCTATACTAAAAGCCTTGGCAGATGGATGGCACAAATACCTTGCATCAATTGTGTATAACACCGGTACTTGCTCTTCAGAGAGTGAAGCCAGCACATTCGTTCAAAACCTTCTCCAAAAAACTACAGACTCTGCTTGTCCTTTATTGTACCTTCTGAAAGAATATGATAAAGTGACTGGTGGGGTTTTAAATTCAGGTGTCCCTAGTAGACTAAAGGAAACTTCAAGGGTTTATGATGTTGTCACGCCAAAGATCGAGGCATGGCGGAGAGCGCTAGATTTGGTATTCTTAGTGCTTCAGACAGATGCTGAAATTATTACTGGGGCTGAGTATACACAGGTACACTCACAGGAGTCTGACGAGTTGTTATTATTGTAGTTTCTGTTTTACCAGTAATGCCATGAAAAAATAATCATAAAACACCTTTTAAGAAAATCTAGGATTCTCTAAGTAAAAAATAGCTTCGGTACCATTTGCTGTTGAATGCAGAGGTAACAAGTACTGAGAAGACAAAACAATTAAGTGCCTTTCTCTTCCTAACAATAAACTAGGAACCTTAGATACATTTGCTACCTGGTCTTCAAAAGAACACTATTAGCTAGTTAAGTTCTGGACCTGAATGATGATGCTAGCATGTTCTGTTAAAGAATTTTTCAGATTATAAAAGCAACCATCCTTCTACCCTAGGAGTGGGAGTGGAACAAAAAAGAAATATTTTTCCAGATGAGAGGCTAAAGTTGATGTGCTAGAACAATAAGAATAATTTTAATTTTCAATTTTTCATTTTATTTGGAGAAAAAAAAGAATATATAAGGTTCAGTGTGACAAGTGAAATGATTTGCCTCATTTAGTGATAGGTTTAAATCTACATCATCTGAAAAGTGCACAGTTCTCTAGCTGACCTTCATTTCTGCTGTCTTTGTTCAAGGCTGTAGTGTCAGGGATATAAGGGATTAATGTGTTTTTTGGAAGACTGTCTCTGCACTTTAACTGAGTTAAAATCATGGGTTTTGCCCCTTTGTATACACTCAGACTTTGCTTTTTTGATTAAAATATTCTCAAGATTACATTATCTCTAGTATTAAAATATGCCTTACCTTGTTCTACGTAATATGTTCATGTAAGTTGAGTTTTAAAAAATTGGATCATTTTATATATAACAAAAGAACTTAATATGTAAAAAGTAATCTATTTAGTGAATAGTTGTATGAAAAAATCTCCCAAATTTCAGATTTTGCAAATTTATGTTTTCGTATGTTGGATTTATATATCTGTATGGCCTCAGACATTCTCTAAATCTTAAAGTTATTGGGCTAAATTTGCTTTTAAAATGTATATAGCCACAATAAGATTGGTCTCTTATTTAGATACTAATTGTTGATGAGACAAGGAAGATGGTCTCCAGCCACTTCTCCTTCTTAGCCGAATAGTGAGAGCAGAGCTCATGCGTAGGACCCTAAAAGCTTAGGCTGTGCAAGCAGGTAGGATGCAGCTTATTCACAAAGCTCCATAAGTCAATTGGTTCATAATTCCTGTTGTCCCAGCAGCTTTGTAAGACATATCCTAGATGTCACTGGTCATTCCAGTTCTAAGAATTACCCCAGAATTAGCCTTTCCAACAAGATGCCTGCACATAGTTCCCCCTGCACTAAAAGAAACTGCCCTTTCAGTAAACCATAAATAATAGTTCCAGTCATTGTCCCCCACTAAGAGAACTTGTTCTTATCACTAATATCAAACTCTCTATCCTTCTTTAAAGGTAAAACCCAAAGTTTTGATATTTTGAATACAAACCTTTTTTGATTCTGACATTCAGAGGATATAGAGCAGTGGTTCTCAACCTGTGGGTCACGACCCCCTTGGGAGTTGAACGACCCTTTCACAAGGGTCACAGGGGTTGCCTAAGACCATTGGAAAACACGTATTTCCGATGGTCTTAGGAACCAGGAACCGAGACACGGCTCCTCTGTCCCTCTCCAGGCAGGTCTGCCCACATGCAGATATGCCCACATACGAGTATTAAAGGGTCACGGCATTAGGAAGGTTGAGAACCCCTGATGTAGAGAATAGAACATTTGAATCCGAGATGCAGCAATGTTTCTTTTTTTCTCCTTCCTTTTTTTTGTTGTTTCCTCAAGTTCGTATAATTTGCTCCCCCATCAGTGGACATGTTGCTAACTTTCCATATCAGCTTATAAAGTGTGCCACACATGCATTACATCACTACTACCCCATAGGCTTTCTTCCTAATGAAGAAACTAAACTGATTTCTTTGTTGTTTTAGAATTGATTCTGCTGCATCATTAATCCTGTTCTGTGTTGCTGACCCATTTTGTGTGATCCTCAGGCCCCATTTCTTTGCCCCTTTGCCTGTGAACTCAGTTTAGAAGTTTGTGTCTCATGCCAACCACTTGCCTCAAGGAAATTTGTTAGACTTGAGGAACGCAGGTGGACCCCAGAACTAGACACTAGACACCAGAACCTTCATAGCACCAAGCTGTCCTTCAGGGAGGTCTGGTTTGTTATCCAGAAAGTCTGGTCCTCTAACTCCAACCTTGCAGGTGGACTCGACCCCTATTTCATAGTCATGGAGGGAAGGAAGGGTCTGTCCTTGGCCCCTCGTTCCTAATTTCCGACCGATCATGTCGCCACTGTGAAGCTGCTAGCCCTGTCACTCGTGGCATTCCCTTCCTCACCTGTCTGCTCCTGTTCTTTATCCTGTGCTTATGTAAAGGAGCTGTGCCCTCTCCTCTGGGCTGCTGGCCTGAGGTAGTCATTTGACCCACCTTGTTAACGGGTTTGGGTCTGTGTTCAAAAACTGAGAAAGCTTGAGATTCTGATCCTTAGTTTGCCTTTATTAACTTATATTGAGACACTAATGCCCAGCTGCTTAGAGCTTATACTCTTTCCCCTACACCTTTGGTCTTGGGATCCTCTACTATTTGGCCATTCTTAAGTCATCAAATTCTGTTACCAGCAACCTGGGTTTCTTATTCCTCAGATTTTCCTAATATTCCATGTTAAAAGATGCAGCAACAAACACTCTTTCCCCTTTCCCTGTATAAATAGGTAAAAGATAGATGTTGGATGATCCTGAAGTCAACATTGTGAGGGAAGAAGCCTGTAGGCAGCACTTCCTATGTCTCCAAGGCAGGTGCATGACCACTTGGAATGAAGTCGGTGAGTAGACTGCATAGACATTCCTTAAATTATTCAACTTGTAGAAATTCATGTAGGGTAAAACCCCAGACTCCTCGCTACTGTGATTGTGACTACCCTCACCCCCAAACTTGGAGATTTTGTTTTGTTGACTTTGGTCTCTAACCAAATTTGCATAGAGGACACTCACTATTCAGTCAGTATCATTAAAATTTGGTTTCCAAGAAAAAAAAAGGAAGAAAGGTAAATTTAACTGACTTTCTTTCCTTCACTTCAGTTCCGTGGGCTGTTCCTTCCAACCTGCTCTTTAGCACATCTATTCTGCTTCTTCCTTTCAGCCTATCTGTAGTCAGGATGATTCCAGATTTCTGCAACTGTCCTTCCTTTACTCAATTTAACATGGCTCCAATTCTCATACCCAATTTCCAAGGGAGAGAAATCTTCTAACTATTTAGGGTTACCTCCCAGCATATAGTGAACACAAGTTAGGATTTTTCAGTACTCTGGCTTTTGATTTTTATTCACTGCTACATTACTCAATTTCTGTTCCCCTATCACTAAATTCTCAGGTTGATGACTGCAGAATATTAATCTACTATCAGAGATTATTTCAGTAGAGAAGGAACAGAGCCATCCTAATTAATATAACTGGCTCCTGTACGAAATGTAGCTGATTTTAAAATTTTATTTAGTATCTTATTTTCTCCCAATTACATGTAAAAACAATGTTCAACATTCGTTTTTTAAATTGAGTTCCAAATTCTCTCCCTCCCTTCTCATCCCCCTCATTGAGAATGCAATATAGGGTATGCATGTGTAGTCATGCAAAACATTTGCATATTAGGTTGTAAAAGAAAATGTAGACCAAAATAATAACCCACGAAAAATAAAATTAAAAAGGTGTGGTTTGATCTGTATTCAGACTCCATCGATTTTTTCTCTGGGGATGGATAGGGAAATGTCTTATCCTGAAAGCCAGTCCCTCCATCTGTGAGAAATGAGTATCAATAACCAGTTATTGGCAGGTGGGGGGGGGGGGGGCGTGACCCGGGATTCAGAGCTCTCCCCTTCTTCTGAAGTTCTGACTTTAAGTTCAATTCTTAAGGACTTTGCTGATGATGAGATAGGTCTCACTTTCTTGTCTGAGGCCCCACCCTGGTGGAAGTTTATTGGGTTCTGCTCAGGTTTGGGTGGGGTATACATTCTTTGAATTGATAACTTAGAGCTATGGATAGTCTGGTATAAAGACGGTTTCCCTATCCAAGAGATACTCAGCCCTTCCTTTTACTGTAGCCCACCTCCAATCCCCTTAACCAGTTAAATTTGATTACTGTTTGATGAGCTACCTACTGATTTGAAGGATATGTAAACTGAGTCCGCTGCCAGGATTGTTTTTGGTCTTAGTCACCTGCTGGCCCTATTAGTAAAATGATTAAATTACCCCCAAACTGTGTCTCTTGGACTTTTAGAAATGTCACCCATCTTAGGTGATCTGGGAATGCTCCAAAAGTAGGCAAAATAAGGCTGTCATTGCCTTAGGAAAAGACAGTCTGCTCTTCCCTCATCCTGAGGAAGAGGAGAAGGAAAACGTCACTAGGATGAACAAGAAGTGAGCAAGCCGGATGGCATTTAAATTGGGTAACTCCATGGCAAGACTAGAGCTTGGGATATGAGTCAGGAGGGGTACTATAGAGACTGAGGGACTGGGTGGGAGTTTTTTTTAATTTATTTATTTTTTGCTGTGATGTTGAGGTATTGTGGCTGACGTGAGACCCCTGCCAGACCTTGGTGGGCTTCAAAGGCCAAATGGGATCTTGTAAGTGGTGAACGAACTATGGCCCCAGAGTCAAATCCAGCCTCCCACTTGTTTTTGCAAAGGAGAGCTAAGAATGATATTTTCATTTTAAAATAAATGAAAAAACCATTCTTAACTCATTGAGCAATTTGGCGCTCAGGCCAGTTTGCTCCACAGTTTGCTGACCCTTTGTTCTAAGGCACGGAGGAGGGGATATCCCACGGTAAAGCACTTATCTCTCCTCCCTCCGTGTCTGTCCAAGAGGGAAGGTGACAATTCCAAAGTTTTCCTGTTCTTTAAAGTTTCTTCCTCCTTCTGTTTAATCCCTGTTAATGTTGGCTAAACACAAATATGTTGTCCTGTTTCTTTCTATGCCTTTTTGTGAAGGGGAAGCCTTTCTGTGTATTATCTTCCCAGTATGTAGAAGGAAGTGAAACGGGACAGAAAGCAGAGATTCTGTCTAATTCTTTGGGATCTTATCTCAACTGGGGTTTCCCGAGTTATATGAAAAAGAATTTTATTTATTGCTACACTGGGATAATTTCCCCCAAAGCAGAGAAAGATCAAGTCATGTAGATCTGGCCTTCTTTCTCCTCTTTACCAAAACTGGGCTTAAAAATAGCAGTGTAGCTGTTAGTGGGCTTGGACCATACTGCTCCATTGTTCCTTTCCACTTGGGATCAAAAGGATGCTTCTTCAGGGTGGGGCTAGAGGAGGTAGTTAGAAAGTAGGTCTAGACTGGTGGGGGGAGAAGGGGACTGGAAAAGACTGGTGATGTCCACATTCCAAGGTTGGGAGCCACCCAAGAGGGAGTAGGAGTCTTTCCTGTTGACCTTATATAATGAACCCTTGAAGACAGCCTTTACAAAATGAACTTTTATTTCCTTCCATGTCATTGTATTGCTTTCAGTTTTTCCTCCTTTTTGGTATTTACAACTAATTAACACAAGGCCTTTATTTTTAGATTTAAAAAATTTTTTTTTGCTTATATCCAAGCTTTAAGAATTAAGTTCTTTGTTTTTCTCCTGATAGGTCAGTTTTTCCTTGGCTTTCACTATCTCCATTATCCCTTTCTGTATTCCTTAGTGTTAGGCCATCATGACTTTTTCCAGAAGCTCACCAGCTCTGCCAGCTAATACAATTAGTTACAGTAAGCACAAATATCTCTTACAGTAACACATTAGTTAACAGTTATTTCTCTAGCAAACAAAGCAAACTCCTCTCATCTTTTTTAGTTTAAAATACCTTCCCTCATCCTTTAATGGGATTGCTACATAGCGTAGTGGATAGAATTCTGGGCCTGGGATCAGTTAGACTCCTCTTCCTGAGTTCAAATACAGCCTTTGACACTTACTAGCTGTGTGACCCTGGGCAAGTCACTTAACCCTATTTGCCTCCGTTCCTCTTCTATCAATGAGCTGGAGAAGGAAATGGCAAACCCCTCCAGTATCTTTGCCAAGAAAACTCCAGATGGTGTCATGGTGAGTCAGACGTGACTGAAAACAACTCCACAACAACAATCCTTTACTCGATTTCTTAAGGAATCTGCTACTACTACCTGCATGACCCTGGGAAATTAACTTCAATTCTCTAGGCTTCAGCTTTCCCATTCTACACTAGTTACCTTGGCCTGGAGACAGGACTTAAATCCCCTCTCTAACAAAGTTACTGGCTCTGCCTTGACCTTGGACATATAAAGCCTCAATTTCCTCATCAAAGTAAGAATAATGTTACCTCATAGGGTCATGGTGAAGAAAGCACTTTGCAAACATAATTATTGTTCAACTGTCTCGCTTCATATTTGGAAAGACAGACAAGATCATGTGTTGAGTGTCATCAGAAGCATCAGAGCAGGGGGCTGGGAAACCTTGGTTGCCCTGTCCCTGTTCTGCTTATTAGCTATGCACTTTTGGACTCAATTTCCACATCTATAAAGTATGGACAGTTGGACTGGATGATTCCCAAGGCCCCTTCCAGATCGTTACTTAATGAACCATCATTTTCGAGACTTCAGCACACAAAAGTAGGAAACTTTCACTGGAAAACAAGGTCTCTTAAGGAAAGGGCCTTGTGAGGAGACTGGACAAAGGCTAGAGCTAGTTAGGGAGCCAGATCCCCTCTTTTCCTCCCTCTTTTCCAAACATGGGCCCAATAACACTAAACAGATGGGAGAAAGCTGATAAGCCCATGCTGTGGGTGCTAGGCCCTCACTGGGACCCTTCCAAACTTCCAAGGCTGAGTGGAAAAAGAAAATGTGTAAACAAGATCCAGATGACGAAACTGTCTGTGTACTGAGAATTATCTTCCCATTAAGTTATCCCAAGTGTCATTAGGAACATCCCACTGAAGTGGAAATCGTTTTTTATGCTTATGGAAATGTCCAAAAGGCCCACACTCCAGCCAAGTTGGACAACTTCCTTTCCTTGCATCCCAGGTCAAAGCCCCTCCCTTTCAGAAACCGTTCCTGATCTACCTGCCCTCCCCTTGAAATCTTGTTACAGTACTGTTTTATTTAAGCTGTAATACTAAGCCTTAGACCTAGAAGACCCACCTAGTAGGTGTCTACTCCATTAACTTGATTAACACAGAGGAAACTGAGGCTCAGGGAATTGCAGAGATTTGTCCAAAGATGTCCAGGTGCAGGACATCAATCCAAATCTGAGATTAAAGTTCTGGGATTAAATCCAGATTTTCTGACTTCTGACTTAAAGGGAGCATGGGAGACATTGTGACATCAGGGAAAACACATTGATTGAGTAGATAGAAGGTGAGTTCAAATCCTGGCTTTCTGTCACTTGCTACAAATTTGGTTAAATCATTTTAAATCATTTAAAAATGAAAACCTGTGCCTGCTGTCAAGATACTCATAGTCTAAGGGGGGAAGAAAACATGTATAAACCAGATATAGTCAGGATAGATTGGGGGTAGCCTCAGAGGGAAGGGATTATCATTATTAGGAAAGCAGAAAGTCTTCTTGTAGAAGGTGGGATTTTAGCTGGGACTTGAAAGAAGCCAAGAAGGGTTAGAGACAGAGATGAGGGGAGAGATTTCCAAGCATGGGGGACAGCCAGAGAAAATGCCCAGAGTTGGGCGATGGAGAATGTTGTTTGAAGAATAGCAAGGAGGTCAGTGTAGTTAGATTGCAGAAGATAAGGACACTGGAAAGGTGGGAAGGGGCCAGGTTGTAAAGGGCTTTGAAAGTTAAACAAAGGACTTTCTATTTGACCCTAGAAGTGATGGGGAGCTGATGGAGTGCATTCAGTTAGGGGAGTGACATGGTCAGATTTTTTGCTTTAACTTGGCAGCTGAGGGGAAGATAGACTGGAGTGGAGAGGAACCAGGAGAGAGGCCATGAGAGTCTGCACCAAGATGGTGATAGAAGGAGTGTGATAGAAGGAGTCCATGGTGAATGGAAGGCATCATCGAAAAGGCTAAGAATGTGATGATAATTTCGTGGCTTATCTCCTCTGTAGTCAGACTGTATCTACCTATTTACATATATAGTACATACTCAGGATGTGCTCTCCCAGCCTCTACTCATCCTGGCAGGCGGGGTCCCCAGAACATATCTATTCATCTCCTCATGGCTCTAGGCTTAACCTTGGGGGTCCCAGAGGTTACTTCCTAATACTATTGCCCACAAGTCCCCAACAGTATGTTTCTCCCTCCTAAAATCAGCTGATATCAGTTAGTCAGCTGAAATTAATTAGCATTTGGGAACAGGTGTTTGCAATGGCAGCATGGTTTGTCTTAGCATCTTGTCTTAGTCTGTGACATGCTGTCCCCCAAGTACATGCAGAGTCTAGGGGAAAGTGGGCTCAAGCTTAGGGAGCACATGTCAAAGGGAGTAGCACAACTCTGAATCATTTTATTGGAGTCCTCATGGTCTTTCTGTTAGGCATGATGTAGCTTTTCTGCTAGGCTTCTTTAGAGCCTCAAACATGCCTTTGCCCATCATAGCCAGTTTGTCTGTCCTCAGCTCCCAATGTGGCTGATGCTGTCCCATGGAAACTGCTGGAGCTCCAAGGGAAGGTCCTCTGGTCCTCTGGTCCTCCAGAGTTCATGGGATCCTTCTCTGGCCATAGACAGGAAGGCTGAGGCTGAGGTGGAGGCCAAGTCAATCTCCTTGCCTCACCAGATGATGCTTTCTCTCGGGCTGGGCTAGAGAGACTTCCGCCAGGAGGCTGCAGGCTCCCGGAGCCTCTATTCCCCACCAGCTCACTAAAAGAACTGATCAAATCCTTCGTCTAATACAAACAAAATGATTGTCACATCTAGGACTTGTTCATACCTGGTGAGCAACCAAGCCATCTTCTCCTCTGACAAAGCTGTCAGATGTCTTGTCACTCACTGGAAGGGGGCTGAGGTAATTTGACGGATCCAAGCATTTCATACATATCTATATTTGTTGTCGTTCGGTCATTTCCAGTCATACCTGACTCTTTGTGACCCCATGTGGAGTTTTTGTGACAAAGATACTAGAGTGGCTGGCCATTTCCCTCTCAGCAAAGAGGGTTAGGTGACTTGCCCACCGTCACACAGATAGTAAGTGTGTGTCTAAGGCCAGATTTGAATTCAGGTCTTCCTGCTTCCAGACCTGGTGTGCTATCCACTGCACTGATACATACATATACACACGTATGTGTATATGCATACATGTATATGTGTGTATATATGTTGTCTCCCCAATTAAAATGTAAGCTCCATGAGGGTAAGGACTGTCTTGTTTTTGTCTTTGTGTACACAGTACTTTGTACATTTCTGAATAACTGCATGTTGATTGACTAATGGACTGACTGGGTAGAAAACCTCCAGTTCCCCTCTAGCTTTTAAGAACATGTTTGCCTGTCTGCTTCTAGATTTTCTCTTTGTCCTTTCTGTTCACATTGAATCTCTTTGCTCATCCCATTGGCACATTTTCCAGCCCATCTTTCCCAATGTTAAAAAGCTTGATGTAATTCCTGGCTTCGCCGAGTCTTCCTCCAGCAGCTTGCTTTTCTCTAACCCCTGTGAACATGTGTTCAGCCAACAATTCAGCCTTCCTTGGCGGGGCTAATAGACATTTTATTCATGTTGAATATTTTTCCTCCAGTGTGTCTTCTGCTGTGGCTTTTGTAGAGTTACGGGGTTTACATTTTTAGGAAAGTGGCAGCAGCAGGAAAGCGACCTTTGCTATGTTACATCTAGAAGTGTGACCTAGTCCTCTGGACTCACTTTAACCCATCGCTTCATTAAGGCAACCAGGTGGCACAATGGATAGAGAAGTAGACTTGGTGTGAGGAAGACCTGCCTGAAATACTTACTAGCTATGCAACCCTGCGCAAGCCCTACAGACTTCTCTAAGCCTCAGTTATCTTGTCTGTACAATGGGAGTAATAATAGTACCTGCAGTTGTTGTAAGGATCACCTGTTTGGAAAAGCACTTTAAAGCAGTATGTAATGCTGCTTATTACTGTTATTGGTCAGCGAGCCTTCGTTAAGCACTTCATATTTGCTAATTAACCATTGTGTAGGGCTGGGGTAAAAAATTCTTAAAGTTGCTGCCCTCAAAGAACTGCCATTCTAATGGGGGAGATGACACATTAGGCAGCTAGGTGGCAGATTGGGCGAGGAATCTGGAAGACCCAAGTTCAAATTCTGCCTCACACACTCACTGTCTAGCATCCTCTGCAAATCACTTAATGTCTGTGGACTTGTTTCCTTATTTGTAAAAGGAGACAGAGGGTGGGACTTGATGGCCTCTAAGGTACTTTTCATCTCCAAATCTTTGGTCCTCTATTTAAATAAACCCACCTTCCTGATGCCATTGGTCCTCTAGAATGAAGGACAAACGATAATCTGTGAGTAGCAGTAGCTGCCCCACTGGTGTCTCAGTTGGCCAGTTCCAGTTGGGCAATCCCTTCCTTCCATCCGTCCTTCCTTCATCCCTTCCTCCCTTCCTTCCTCTGTCCACATGGGAAATCATCACTTACGTGGGGGTGTTCTACCCAAAGGAAAGCGTACTTCTTGAAATAGAACTCTGGAAAAATGAGGCTTTGGTAAGACCCATTGGGATTCAAATGGAGCTACTTGAGTATGCCTTAAACCCAAATCACTCTGGCTCTCAATGATTGGCCAATGATAGGTCCCAGTCCAAGCCTCTGCTGTTCATTGTTTGGACGATAACAGTTGTTTCTGTTCTGGCCAGAAACCCTGTAGGTCTTCCCTTCCCAGATTGATTTTTTTTGACTAGGTAAAAGAGGCCGTTTTCTGCCTCATTTCTCTTAGCCTTAATCACTGAATGGTGTTGCCTCGGTGAAACTGAGCTTAAAACAGCTGAGTCTCCCACTGCATGCTGGGCCATCTCTAGTCGTCCCAATCCATCTCTGGCCGCTGCACCCAGAGGGCTCTAGAGAGAGTGAGGCTGGTGACTGTGCACAGCCCTCCCTCACTTCAGGACATTTCACTTGCTAGTCAAGACATCACTTTCCTGATGTCACGGTCTTCTTTGAGTGTGAAGGACAGTCAGCAAAAACAAATAAATCCTGAGCTAATTGTAGGGAATAGTAATTAGTAGGGAAGGCAGAAGGAAAATGGGAGGAGAGAGTGAGACCTCGGGAAGAAAGTGGAATTTGGGCTGAATCTAAAAGAAAGCGAAGCATCCCAAGAGGCTGAAGTGAGGAGGGAGGGCACTCCAGGCAGAGCAGACAGCCAGGGCAAAGTCATGGAGGCAGGAAATTATGTGTCACATGTGAGGAACAGCAAGCATCCCTTATTGTCTTAACCATGGAATTCTATGGTCTGTTTTAAAAGCTCTCTGTGGAGCTGCCCTACCCTATCACTGACCTCCCAGCTGCCTCCCTGGCCAACTCGGTCACTCTGCTAGTAACTGGGACTTCTCATTTTCTTTTCTTTTCCTTATGGTAGCTGTGCATTGCTGTCAAGCCTCCATATGTAAAATTATTCAGTTTTCCTAGCTTAGCCAACTATCTGTTCTTCCCCAAGTCATTAAGTCATTCCTTCCACACTCTTGGAATAATCAGAAAAAATGACCATGGTAGGGGGTGGCTAGGTGGTGCCATGAATAGAGTACCAGCCCTGGAGTCAGGAGGATCAGAGTTCAAATGTGACCTCAGACACTTAACACAAAACTAGCTGTGTGACCTTGGGCAAGTCACTTAACCCCAATTGCTCTACCTCTCCCCTTCCAAAAAAAAAAAAACATAAAAAAAAATGACCATGGTGGTTCAAGAGAAGAAAAGAAAACCTAGCCATTTCAAAAATCAAGAAATGTATTCTTAGCTTCTCAGTACAGAAAGAACTGGGCCTGAAGGAAACCAGGTGCCAGGAGAGAAACAATGCAAGGCAATGCACACCCCCAACTCTGGTGTGGCCCTTGTTCATGCAGATAGGGGAGCTGCCCATTAACTGTACTATGATGATGTTACCAGTGCATTTATCAAGGGTGGAGAATATGAAGAGACTTTGGAAATATTTCAGAGGTCCGGAGAGTTTGCAAGAGGAAATGGTGTGCATCTTCTGACTTCTCTCAGCAATTCAAGTGAATCCAGAAAATAGTTCAATAAATATGATTTTGAAATCTACAAATAACTGTGGCAACTGGGTTATCACCCGCTTGGAGAAAATGGGAGGGCAGAGAGGGGTGCCGGCCAAAGCTTGGAGCAGCTGAATCGGAGCTCAGATAGCAGCTTCCTTTTAATAAGTATCTTCAGAAAGCCATCAGCAATTTACAGGGGAAATTTTCCACTATTTGTGCTTTGATTTCTATTTAGTAAATGTTTCTGATGTTCAGGGGCTATAGTAAATAGGAGTATTTACCCTTAGTAACCATAAAACCTAAGTTTGAGCAATGTGACCATACCCCTTTGGGGAACCTTTGAACATGGGAGTACGAGTGCTGGTTGGGGTGAGTGGACCAACCTAGAGAAAAAAGAGAAGATGGGGGTTCAGGTGACATACCTGTGCTACCCTATGGGGGCACATCTGGATTTTATTAGGGCCCCTTGGCATCAGCAGGGAACTACTGGAGAGATTCTCCATCTGGGACTTGTTGGATACCTTAGCTTCATGTGGATCAACCAGAGAAGACAGTAAAAATGATCTTATCCTCAATTAAATCATAACAGATTGTCACAGGAACAGTCCAGTTAAAATGGAAAGAATGCCAGAGTCGAATGCCATCAGAAAAACACAACTGATTTTTGTTAGAATTGCAGATTAAATGTTCAGAATATGTTACGGGCATTCAAAAGAATTACTATAGAAAGGAACTGATATCCAAGGAATCATTGGTGAAACATAAGCTATCGTATGAGGTCTGTTTTTACTTTCCAAATTTTAAGGCAAAGTTTTGAGGAGAGACTTTGTTATTCATAGACAGTCTGACACTGACAGTCATATAAACCCACTCAAATGTGAGATACCCCAGTTGAAGAAGAAATGAAAAAATGATGGAAGCCAAAAACCTAATCTAACCACCAATTGGCATGATGCCCTGTTGAAAGAGGCTCCACATTTCTTGAATTGATACTTAATTCAGTTGAACTTAATTCAACATTGATGAAGAGTCATTGATCCTCCCCTACTTCCTGCTCTCTTCTCTTTAGGTTTTTGGGGCACCCCTCTCTTCTGGTTCTCCATCTGAGTGCCCCTTCTCTGTCTCCCTTGGTGGACCTTCATCCAGGTCATGCTCTACTAACTAACCACAGGCTTCTGTCTTGGGATATTTTCTCTTCTTGGCTAGGTGATTCCATTAGCTTCCATGGATTCAGTTGTCATCTCTATGCTGATGATTCTCAAATATACTTATCCAGCCCCAACCTCTGCTGACTGCTGACCTCCAGCCTCACATCTCCAGCTGCCTAATAGAGATTTTGAACTGGATGCCCTATACGTAGATGTCTTAAATTCAACATGCCAAAGCTGACCTCGTTACCTTTCCCACTAACCCTTTCACGCTACCAGATTTCCCTCTTACTCGAGGGCACCACCATCTTCTCAGTTACCCCAGGCTCACATGCAGGGTGTTTCCTGGACTCCCTTCTCTCACTCTCCCATATCCAATCAGTTGCCAAATCTTGTTGATTTTACCTTCAGAACATCTCTTGAATACATTCCCTTCTTACCTTGGATACTGCCTCCACTCTGGTGTGGGCCCTCATCTTATGAATGATATTTTCCATAAATGTCACAATATCAAGCACTTATAATCCTGAACATGGAAGAGGAGGCTTTCAAAATACAGAGACGTCAACGAGGAGATACTGACTTGCCATAGAACTGCTGTGTGGTGCAGTGGATAGAGCACTGGGCTTGGAATCAGGAAGACTCATCGTCATGAGTGGAGTCTGGCTTTAGACACTTACTAACTGTATGACCCTGGACAAGTCACTTCACCCTGTTTGCCTCAGTTTCCTCATTTGTAAAATAAGCCAGAGAAGGAAATGGCCAAGCACTCCAGGGTCTTTGCCATGAAAACCACAAACGGGGTCATGAAGAATCAGACATGACTGAACTCAGCTACAACAAAAGTTTCTGTCTGAATCCCACTGAGCAAGGTAATAATAGTATAATATGCGTCGTGCTGGTCATCCCACATGGAACAGGGAGAAGACCCCATGTGCAATGAGACATTTTTCCTACTTGTAACAGGGTTGTCTTTTTTATTGCTGAGCTCACATCCTACATGTAGTGAGCCCATGGGCTGTGAGTGTGTATCATGGTGGCAAAGGCTGCTGCGCAATGTCTTTAAATACCCTCAGGACCAAACACCTCCCCCTCACCCCCTCCCCAATCCTTAGCGTGCTACTTGTCTTCTTAGCTCCTTTAATTATCTCCTAAATTTCAGGGTAACGGAGGAATTTGTCGTGGTGTTTCCTCGTGTGGCATTGGCATGACACCTGATCCTCCTTCCTCTTCCAAAGGGCTGACTTGCTCATCCAGACACCTCCCCTCCTGAGCACATCCACCTTTCAAGCAGCAGGTGGCAGTGTAAGCTCTGAGGTCTTCCATGTTTGATTGAAGCTCTCTGCTGAGATCAGGGGTTCCATTAGACTTCCATTAGAGCTGAGATGAGCGACATCCTTATTCCAAGGTTGGGTCACCTGCTTGAATCACCTGATGATAAACCAAAGTCCTCTGACATCCATACCGTAGCTAGGTCCCATGGTTGCCAAACAATTCTAGGAACTAGGGTTCCCCAGACATTAACTTGAAAGTCCTCGTGTCGATTGTGTGCAAATCAGATGCTGAAAACCATCTTAGCCTTGGGTCCCTTGGTTTTTGAGGGGCTTCTTTTTGTTATTTATTTTCCCCCTTTCCTTGAGCAAAATCATTCTCCTCTGAAAAGAGCATGTGTTGTCCCTGCCAATTAGAATAGGAGCTCCTTGAAAACATGGGCTGTCTCTTTTTCATTTGTATTTCCAACACTTAGCACAGTGCTTTGCACATAGTAAGTATTTAATAATGCTCTTTTTATTCTATCCCCTTTATGTTCAGAAATTGCCTAGAAGGAAAAAAATCTCTTTAATTAATAATCTCCAGGTTTCCATACTAGACTAGAGAAATGCATTTTCCAATAAGATTTCTCTTTTCTCTTGGTCTCCAACCTGAATCTATATTTAGAGAAATACCAATATTACTAGCCATATTATTTATTAAAAATTAACACCATTTGGGCCAGAGGGCATTGCTTTGGCATAGAACATTTGACAGCAATAACCAAAAATAAAGAAACAGGAAAATACTTCAAAATAGGAGAAAAGTTACAACCAGAGTTACCTCTTATCATTAGCAGTATCTGCCTACACCTCTCAAAACAACAGAATCATAGATGAACAATTCAGTTTTCTCAGGAGGTCAGATAAGGTCTCTGGAATTCTTCTCATAATGTCTTTGGCACAGAATGAGAGTTAAACTCAGTCCTCTCAAAATATTTCTTCATATTCTCAAAAATAATAGTTAATTCTCCAAGTATCCTCAGGGAAAAAAGTTCTCTCGAGGATCTCAGTGCCATTGAGAGACTAGATTCCATCAGCCATGGTGGTACCTGTTAGTCTACACGATTCAATCTAGTTACTTTCTTTTGAAGTTATAATAATAGTAATCAAAATATCTGTAAGGAGGGTTATGTAATCTGAGTTTACAATAGGAATCTTTATAGTAATAGCAATGCTTTAACACATTATCTCTCAAGAACCCTGTAAGGTATGCAGTAAAACAACAACGACGGTGATAATGATAGCTAGTATTTAAGTAACATTTGAGGTTTACAAAGCACTTTACAATATTATTTCATTTGACCCGAGATTCTTATCTTTGGAGGTAAGTGTTTTTATTACTCCCATTTTACAGGTGAAGAAACAGAGGCAAATAGAGCTTACATAAGGTAGGTCACGGAGCTACTTAAGAGCCTGAGGTTGGATTTTAATTCAGATCTTCCTGACTCCATCTCTCTAGTTCATGCATTTTCACTGGCTGGCCCCCATGCCCGGCATTCTCTCCCTCCTCATCTCGAGTCCCAGCTAAAATCTCAACCGAGTACAGGGAGCTCTTCCCAATCTCCTGTAGTGCTGGTGCCTCTCTTCTGTACAGAGTTTGTGTGAACATGGTTGGTTGCTTGTTGTCTCCACCATTAGATTATAAACTCCCCGAGGTCAGGAACTGTCTTTTGCCTTCCTTTATATCCCTGACACTTAGCACAGTGCCTGACACAGAGAAGACACTTATTAAATGTTGATTGACTGCCTGCAGGTCCACCATACTCTCCACTGTACTAACTGCATTATTATTCCCATTTGATAGATGAGTAAATAAGGCTCAAAGACGTTGTGTGATTTTTTCAAGATCTAAGTTTTGTAGCATTTTCATGTGGTTTTCCCGACTTTAAATTCACTACTCTTCAAGGAAAAAGAGTACTTGAATTACAAAAAAAGGGTTCATAACTCTGTATTGTGTACTCCTTTGACAGTCTGGTGAAGCCTTTGAACCAATTCTCAAAATAATATTACTAAATGCATGAGATAAGATACATAGGTTTATAAAAGAAGCGAATTATATTGAAATACAGTTACTAAAATATAATTTTAAGTTCACACTCTTCTGGTTAAGAACCCATGATTTAAGGGGATTATTATGTTTCACTCTGTCATATAATGAAGTCATTTTAAAATAAGTTTTTATTGATGTGTTCTATTTCTTACATCACCCTAATTGTTCCAAATAGCCCTCTCCCTCCCTGTCCCAGAGCACCATCCCATGTAACAAATGGTATTTTTAAAGAAGCAAAAAAATCAGTACAAATGATTGATACATTGAAAAAGTCTGAAAACGTGCAGCATGTAACACCTGCTCATCTCCCACCTCCACAAAGGGTGGATTGGGGAGATCCTCTCATATTTCTTTAATGAAGCTATTTAAAAAAATCATAGTGATACTATATTTTAAAAATCAAAATATGGATATCTCTCAGTTCTATGGGGCAACTAGGTAGCACAGTGCTGGTCCTAGAATTGGGAAGACCTGAATTCAAATTCTGACTCAGACACTAACTAGCTGTGTAACCCTGGGCAAGTCACTTAACCCTGTTTGCCTTAGTTTCCTCATCTGTAAAATGAGCTGGAGAAGGAAATGGCAAACCATTCTACTATCTTTGCCAAGAAAACCCCAAAAGGGGTCATGACAGAAAAGCAACTCAATAAGAAAAAAGTTCTACCTTGACATCTCTTCTGTGACAGACTGTTGATTGGAAGAATTCTGTGTGTGTGTGTGTGTGTGTGTGTGTGTGTGTGTGTCTGTGTGTCTGTGTGTCTGTGTGTCTGTGTCTGTGTGTCTGTGTGTGTCCATGTCTGTGTGAGAGTGTGAGTGTCTTCCTCTCTGAATCACACAAAGTAGCAAGAGATCTGTCATCCCTCATAGGACCTTCTGTTTGATGATTCCATTGGTTCTCTCTCTTTAATTATGTTTTTAATGTGATTTGAAAATCTATAAACAAAGAGCTATGTACACAATTCTGCCTTTGGGTCAATGTTTGCATATAGTGCTAGTCTGTAGAGTTAATTCCAATGAGCTCAATGGCAAAAAAATAAACACCAGAAATAAGAATGAAAACAAAAAGTAGATTCGAATGTAGGATGACTAAATCATTAAGCAGAGCCTGGGGTGGGGGTGGGGGGCGGTGAGGAAGGGAAAGGGCTGGGTTAGCTCAGCCTTAGCGCCATCAGCGATCCTGAGGCATTCGGCACTTGCTGAGCAATCCAGCCGATCGAATGCGAGCAGAGACGCATGTAAGAGTTAGTTAAAAGCTCTGGAAACTCCCGAATGACTTATAAAAGGAAAAACTACTCTCTTTTCAACCCCCATTACATCGATGACACCCAACAAACCAGTCCAAACCTTCTTTCCTGCTCTCTCCCTGCACCTACTCCCACCCTAACTACTACTGCCTTCCTTCTGAGATTTCCTTCCATTAACTCCGTGTGTATCTTTCAAGAGCATAGTTTTAGCATGTTGTCTCCCCAGTAGACTATGAGTTCCCCCAGGACAAGGACTGTGTTGCTGCCTTTATATTCCTAGCAGTAGCCATGGCTAATAGTCTTGACCTATGTCTTGACACTAGAGTCAGATGATTTTGGAGAACAGTGAGGCTAATGATTCTGCACAGCTCTGCCTCACTAAAATCCCATTCATTTGCAAGTCAAGACATTACTTTCCCGAAGCCTTTGATCCATTGAGGATGAAAGAGGAACAACAACATTCCTAGTTCTTAGCACAGTGTGAGACTCACAGTAAGTGGTTAAAAAGTTCTTGATCACTGATTGATGACGACCCTTCAAATACTTGAAGACAGTTAGCTGTTCTTTTTTTCCAGGCTAAACACTCCCAGCTCTTTTGGCTAAGAGTCATATGGCATAGATTCCAGTCTTGGTCACAGTTCTGCTAATTATCCTTCTCCCTAAAATGTGGTGCCCAGAAAAGAACTCAGTAGTCCAATTGTGGTCTGAGCAAGCCAGCAACAGGAAGACTGGCACCTTCTTTATTTTTTACACTTCATTTCATTTTATTTTTACACTGTGATCTTGGGGGGGGGGGGGAGCGAGGAAGGGAGATTTCCTTTTTATTGCTATGAATTTTTAAAACTGAACCAACAGGAACATTTCCCTATACAAATGTAACCCACATGTAACACAGATGGGAAGCATGAGCATGGGGGGAGCTTCATGGAATGCCCATATGATGGGAGAAGTCTGGTGCTCCACATATAACAGTAAATATTTTATTTTTTTAAAAGTAAATATTTTAATTGGGCAACCCTACATGTAGCAATGAAAAAGAGGAATGGGAAGGAAACAGGAATGCACTGGGAAAATCCCCTGTCCTCTTCTTTCAAACCACATTTTTCACTCACCAGCAATAATAGACTAGAATATCTTAAGGTAGGTTCCACAGACTCCACCTACCCCAGGAGCCTGTGGTTAGATTTCAAGGGATCCTTAACCTTGACACTTTAATATTTTGATAACTGCATTTCAGTATAATTGGTTTCATTTATAATCCTATGCATTTTATATTATGCATTAAAATATTATTCTGAGGTGAGGTTTATAGACATTACCAGACTGCCAAAAGGAGTGTATCATACACACACACATACACACATAAGTGATTAAGAATCCCTGGTCTAGGAGAAACTTATGGTAAGTGAGGAACCCAAGAGTATATTCTAAGGCATTCCAAAAGGGCACTCCTATCCCTGTCAAAGAATTCACTATTTGACTAGAGGGAAAGTCTATGATTCAGAATAAGTGCCTGATCTTACGCAATTTTCATCTTGGTTTGGCTGATAAATTTAGGGCAGAATTGGAAGAGAATTTTGGGCTGAGAGCTGTATCTATTGTGCCACCTAGCTTGCTCTAAAATCCACATGATGGTAGTGGTGGGGTTTGAACCCACTCCAAAGAAGCTGGAGGTAAATCCAGTGCCTTCAGCTTCTCAGATGTACTCCCTCTTTGAGAGTACCTCTACTAGGTAACTGGAAGGTAGGAAGCCAGATTGATCCAGTGATTCCAATCATTCAGACACTTTTTGTGGTTGTAGGTTATTTGATTGATGACGATGAGATCTGGAGACAATGAGGTGAGGGGAGGGTTGGCTGGAGGGGATTGGGAGACGATCCGGGGTAGCTTCATGACGTTCTTTAAGTCAAATGACTATTAGCGTTAGGGCGAGAGAGAAAAAAATCTTGTGATTTCTCTAAACTCTGGTGACTTTGAAACTAAACTTCACAAAATTTTGGATAGAGGCAAAATGGAGTCACTAATGCTATTTCAGTATTACAATATGTAAAATATATGTATATAAATGCTCTGGTCTGTATAGTGTAACTTTAAAGTTTATAGACTATCTTAAGAAAGTTAAGAGTTAACCCATATATTTGAGTCAAAAAGAGACTCAGTGGCACCTATACCAAGTGTGGAAGTGGTTAGTAAATCGCTGATTAAAATGACAGATGGCATAGATTTCTTCTTTCTCCAGCAACTGATGTTGTAATGTCAGTTGAACTATATATGTATGTGTATGTAATACACACACACATACACACACACACACACACACACACACACACCCCCACACACCCCAGGGGTATTCTTGTGTCTATGTATATACTGTCCATGAGAGCGTCTACATTTTACCCCTTTCTCTATAAACATATATATACATCAATGTTCACATACATATATGAATGTGCGTATAAACATGTATGTGTGTCTTGTGTGTATATGTCTGCATGTATGCTTATATATCTCTAGCCATATTGTATTATTTTGTACAGTTTAGTGATTTATCTATAGGCCAAAGAGGTTAAAAGAAGTCCTACCTTTCCAGGGATGAGAGGGGGGAGGATGGAGAGGAGGGCAGTTTTGGGGGGAGGGTTGTTAGAAGCACACACTTCTGTAAAGGGACAGGGACAAAGTAGAGAATAGAACAAGAGGGGGTTGGAATAGGAAGGAGAGAATTATACAGGTACTGGGGTAGGGAGATCCATCTTGCCCTACCAGAAATTCAGAGGGGTAATGGGGGAGGATATAGAAGAGAGCTGATTGGGGGAGGGAGTATACAGTGGGATCACTGTTTTGGGGTAGGGAAAAGATGGGGAGAAAATTTGTAAATCTCATGGAAATGAATGTTGTAAACTAAAAATAAACAAAAGTTAAAAAAAAAAAAAGAAGTCCTACCTTTCCTATTGACTTAAAGATCTTTACGCATGCTAGGCACATTCAATATGGAGTTAGCCAAGAGCATGAATTCAGGGTTGGGGACCCATTGGAAATTGATCAATCACAATAGCAGCAAGTGACCTGGACTGATTGGTGCTATCCTTCTGGATATTTTTTCTTCTAGAGAGACTAAAAAAATTGTAGTCAAGGAAAGGAGGCTGGGTATGTTCAGTCCTGATCTTCCAGCTTGGAAAAAGTGTGAGATCCCCTTGCTTGGCTGGACAAACCTGATGAGCACCTGGGAACTGAACCTCTTGGGGCCCAGGAACAGATATATGGCTGATGGAGTTTGAATACTTATCCCTTCTTTCTCTCTTACTTCCATTTAATGAATCAAAGCTTATAAAAAAACACCCAAACAACTAACCCCTGGTCTCCTAGACCAGTACAATAGCATGTGGTGAAAAAGTGGTATGCAAATATATATTTGCTGGGAACTTTTATATATTTCTTTTAATTCAAATAAAGATGATGCATTTATTTTTATCATCATTATTCTTTCCATCTTTTCCACGTTCCTCGTTGTTCACTTGGGTTTTTTGCAAGCTGCGTAAGGATATAAAGTACCATCTATATTTGGACCAATATTCTAGTCACCAGAAGTTCCAGAGTGACGTTCTACCTACTACTACTCTTGTAGTTTCCAAAGTCATTCATGAATAAGAATATTTTTCTTAAGATTTGGATAAAAATTGTTCAGATTGTTCATAAACTGATTTTTATATTATATTTTACTTTACCATATTTTACATTTACTATAAAACTATAAAATATTATATTTTATAATACTATAAATATACTATATTTTATATTTACTATATTTTATATAGTAAAGACATGGTTAGCTCTCATGGAATATTTTCATTGTTTTGTCCTACTAGGGAAGAGTTCACTTTTGTATCCCAAAGAGTTCTTTAGCTTTGCATGAAGTGATGCAAAAATAACTGACCAGAATCCAAAGAACACAATGCATGTGACTACAGTCATGTAGGGGATACTTATTCTAAATGACAACAGAACACAAATAAAAAACCATAGTCATCCTTTTTTTTAAACAAATGGAAAATTACTAAAGCATCAGCTTCCATGTATCATCAGCCCCATCATTCTCCTCTCTTATTTTTTCTAGCTCTTTTTAGGGACCTTCCATTGGCTTTTGGTGGATTCAATTGGGAATATGACAAGGGTTTTATGATGTCTTCAAACAAAATTTTGCAATAAATTCCCTTTGTAATTCAAGGAATTAATAGCACCCTCTTTCATTCTTTATGCATGAGCAATCCTGATTGACTACAAAAGAAATCCACTTACAGATCAACTACATAGTCTCATTTTTTTGGCCATTTAATTAAAAATGTCTAATCTGAAAGCATCGAGACCAAGCTGATTCCAGTCACTGACTCCTCCACCATCTGAAGTCATGACCTTACTTGATTTATGGCTGTACTGGTAAATTTTCCACCCTTCTCCATCTTGTTTCTCATCTCCCCTTTCTCCCATCAGGGAATTAACATTCCTCCAGCATGGAGAAAAAATAGATTGCTATCACAAGCGTGATGGAGTCTTTATTTCGAAGTGTAGACAGGACCTCACAAATGGTGTGACTAATGCTTCTCTGCCTACGCACTGATGTCATAAGCAGAATCTAATATCAGTGAGGTGAGTGGGAGTTCACATTGAAGCTGGTCCCAAGAAGAGTAGAGCCAGACAGGAAGGAAGGAAAGAAGGCATCCTTTGAATGAGTTACATACGGGAGAAGGTGAAATTCAAATTCAGTCCTTAACATAACTGCTTAAGAATAGATAAGTGCTTTACAAAGCTTACAATGTTATAAATTATTAGTTGTAACAGAGCATTTTTATGATGCTTACTGTTGTTCTGTCGTGTCTGGTTCTTTGTGACCCTGTGGACCATACTATCCATGTGGTTTTCTTTGTAAAAATATTAGACTGGCTTGCCATTTCCTTCTCTAGTGGTTTAAGGCAAACAGAGGTTAACTGACTTGCGTAGGGTCACACAGCTAGTAATTATCTGAGGCCAGATTTGAACTCAGGTCTTACTAGCTCAATTTACTGAGCCCCCTAGCTACTCCTAGGCAAGCAGAGGTTAAGTGACTTGCCCAAGGACACATTGCTAGTAAGTGTCTGAGGCTGAATTTGAACTCAGGTCTTCTTGATCCAGGCCTAGTGCTGTATCCACGGAGCCATCTAACTACCTTTGCCTAGTTCTTACCACTATGCTAAGAATAGTCTCACCTTTAGATCCTTACAACAAACCTGGAAGATCATTGCTATTATTATCCTCTGAGATAGAGAGTGGTTAAGTGATTTGCCCAGCATTACAGAGCTAAGAAATGTCTGTGGCTGGATTTGAACTTGTATCTTCCTGACCCCAACTCCAGCACTCCATCCACTGCACCACCCAGCCACCTCAATCCTAGCTGTGGTTATCATGAGTTGTCATTATTATATCATTCACTTCCATTTCTGACTCTTTTTAATCTACATAGTTCCCAGCTAAAAAACAAACACCATTTTATTTTCAGAGCAAGAAAGAATAATTAGAAAATTTCTTGATTGGGTTTGGGATCACACATTTACTCCTAAAATGAATTAGATCAATGATTTTGCCTTTATTAGAGTTATCAATAAGTAGAATTTGTATAAATAGAATTAGGTCTTGAATTTTACAGGTGTCAGAAATCTTCCTATTTCAGGATAATTTGGGCAGAGCCCCCCTGAGAATTAATGTTAACTAACATTTCATTTCTGAATTAATGAATAGTTTTTTAAAGAATATGATTTTTATCCTTTTAAACCATACATGATACTAACATCCATTATTATTGATATTTCCAAGTGAGTTTTAATAATAAATAAAGATCATTTGAAATGAGTAGAATCACAGAATCAGAATCACAAAACTTCCAAGTTGAAAGGCAGCTCAGGGACTATCCAGTTCAATTCAAATCAGATCAAGAATTCCCTTGATGATGTCACTTACAAGAAGTCATCTAGCCTTTGTGGAAAACCTCTTCAATTTGTGTTTTAATAAAATATTTAATAATTTTATTATTTATTTACTTTTAACACATTTTAAACATCGAGTTCCAAATTCTCTCCTTCCCTTCATCATCTCCCCCCCCCACCAAGAAGACAAACGACATAATACCCATTAGATATGTAAAATCATGTCAAACATAATTCCATATTGGTTATGTCATTTTTAAAAAGGCAAGAAAAGTAAAGTGAGAAAATTATACTTCAAGTTGCACTCAGAGTTCATCAGTTCTCTCTCTTATGGTAGATAGCATTTTTCATCTCAAGTCCTTTGGAATTGTTTTGGATCATTGTATTCATCAGAGTAATTAAGTCTGGCATAGTTGATCATCGTTACAATATTTCTCTTACTGTGTATAATGATCTCTTGGTTCTGCTCACATCAATTTGCATCTGTTCATATTGGTTTTCCCAGTTTTTTTTTTCTGAAACCATCCTCTTTATCATTTCCATCACAATTATATACCACACCTTGTTCAGGCATTCCCCAGTTGATGGATGTCCCGCCTGTTTTCAATTCTGTGTCACCACAAAAAGAGCTACTATAAATATTTTTGTGCATATAGGTCCTTTACCTTTTCCTTTGATCTCTTTGGGATCAAATAGTAGTGGTATTGTTGGGTCAAAGAGTATGCACAGTTGTTCTCCAGGATGGTTGGACCACTTCACAGCTCCACTTTTCTTAGTATATCTATTTTCCCCTCATCCTCTCCAGCATTTGTCATTTCTGATAGGCATGAAGTGGTATCTCAGAGTTACTTTCATTTGCATTTCTCTCATCAATAATGATTTGGAGCATTTTTTTCATATGAACATAGATAGCTTTGATTTCCTCTTTGCAAAACTGCCTGTTTATATCCTTTACTTTGGGAAATGACTCTTATTTTCATAAATTTGACTCAGTTCTGTCCTCAGTACACATTTGAAAAAGGAGACTTTGTAAAGCCAAGCACGAGCAGGGATTGCTGCTGTGAACAGCTTCAAGCTTCTGATTATACAGTATAGTGAACTCTCTATTTTTTCAGTAACAAACTGAAAAACATTCGCAGAAATCAAATTACAGCATTTACAATGTTATAAGTTAACAACTTATCACTAAAGTAGCCACATAGTTTTAAGCAAAAGATAACATTTATTTAGTAATTCAATCATTTAGCAAGTCCTTAATTCAATCACAAAGTACAAAGGTCAAAGTTCTCCACCTTTAGGCCACATTGTTTTAATCTCTTTAATCAAAAAGTCCTCTTTCTTCTTAATTGCAGAAGTTCTTAACTCAATCATCTAAATATAAAGATCAAAGTTCTCCACCCTAGGACACAGTAAATCACGATCTTCTCAGTTTGCATTAAATATCCAAGGAGAGGTCTTTTCATCTTAACTTGAGGCAGGCTCTCAGCTTCCATAGTTCCTCTTCCATATTGAAGCTTACAATATCTGGTTCACTTCAAGTCCTTCACAGTTTCTGTTCCTGGGAAGACAAAGCTTAACAAAGCCTTACAATAACATTCATACACATTGCTGGCATCCTCATCAATTTACTTTCTGCCTGTGAAATCAACATAGACCCAACAATAAGGTCTGAAGAATCAACACAAATCATCAGTATAGTCCCAGGACCTCTGAAAATGTTAGCAAGACCTTCCTTCAGGATTTCTGTAAACATAAAACAAGAAAATCCTCTTTCAGGGCTTCTGAAACAGTGGTGAGGTCCCAGGCTTTTGTAACAACAGCAACGTCCTCTGTCAGCAAATGAATCTGACAAAGTAACATCAAAACAGACAGACAAAGTACTGGCATCACAGTCATGCTTCCTCCCAGTTCTCCTCTCTTCTCATTTCTCAGTTCTTCTCAATTCTCTTCTCAGTTCTCAGAAGTTCTCAGCAGCTCTGGCTGGCTCTCAGAAGAACTTCTGGCTCTCTCTTCAGCAATTGTGTTGCCCAGAAGTTCTGGCTCTCTAACTTGGGCTTTTCCTTATATATGGTATTAACTCCTCCCTGTTCTGCCCCTTCCTGTTACATCAGCAACTTCCTCCCACATGGGATTCACAAGTTCTGGATCTTAATACTTGACACAATCATGAACTTGAAACAAGGTGCTAAATACCTGTTTGCTTGCCAATACAAGGGGCAGGGAAGATCTTCAAATTCCCATTACCATTACAGGCCTTTATCAGAAAAACTTTCTTTCAAATATTTTATATTACTTCATTGGAAACTTAAAAAAAAAATTCAGTTTCCCTGATTATCTCTTTTAATTAGGTCTATTTTTGCTTTTGCTTAGTCTGATATTATGATTTCTACCTCTGCCTTTTTTACTTTAGCTGAAGCATAAACAATTCTCCTTAAGTCCCTTATTTTAATTCTGTGTGTCTTTCTGTTTCAAGTCTGTCTCTTATAAACAACATATTGTTAAATTCTGGTTTCTGATCTATTCTACTTTTATGGGTGAGACGATGGTATTCACATTCACAGCTATGATTACTAACTATATATTTCCCTCTATCCTATTTTCTCTCCCTCTTTTTACCCTGCCCTCTTTAAGAGTCTGTTTTGCTTCTGACTATTGCCTTCCTTAATCTGCTTTGCCCTCTATCATCTCACTTGATCTCCTTCCTCTTCTACTTTTCTGCTGAGTGAGATAGATTTCTATACCTATCTGAGTGTCTGCACATTCTTCCTTCTTTGAACCAATTCCAATGAGAGTGAGGTTCAAGCATTGCCTGCAACTCCCTCCATTTTTCCCTCCACTGTAAAAGTTCTTTCATGCACACTGTGTGTGTGTGTGTGTGTGTGTGTGTGTGTGTGTATGTTCTTCCTCTCCTTTCCCCCTTCTCTCAGTACATCTCACTTTCTTATCCCTTCATTTTTTTTTATGGGAGATCATGCCAACATAATTTATTCATACTTATGTCCCCTGTCTATGTAAATTCCTTATAACTGCTCTAATAATGATAACATTCTTAGGAGTTACATGTATCATTTTCCTGTATAGGAATGTAAACAGTTTAACCTTATTCAGTGTCTTATGATTACTCTTTCATGTTTACCTTCTTATGCTTCTATTGAGTTTTGTGTTTGAATGTCAGATTTTCCATTTAGCTCTGGTCTTTTCTTCAGGAATGCTTGAAAGTCCTCTATTTCATTATATATCAATTTCTCCACACCTCTCTCCCTGCAATAATTATACTCCTTTGACTTTCAGAATATCATATCCCAAGCCCTTTACTCCTTTAATGTGGAAGCTGCTAAATCTTCTGTGATCTTGACTGTCGTTCCACAATATTTGTTTTGTTTCTTTTGGGTTGTTTGTAATATTTTCTTTTGGCCTGAGAGCTCTGGAATCTGGCTATAGTATTCCTGGGAGTTCTTATTTTAGGATCTCTTTTATGAGGTTGCATTGCAAAGCCCTTCACTATTGTAAAGTGTGTCATGTTCAAGGATATTTCTAGGAAGAAAATTAAGCACATTAGCCTAGTTTGTAGATTCTACATTCCCTTTTTAAAAATAAAATCATTTCTCCAATTCTGTAGTACCTCTAATCTATTCTTCACAATCTTCCAAATATCACAAACCTGTACATCAGCAACCACGTCCTCCATTTCTTTCACTGCTTGGAATATAGTTTATCTGAGTCTGTGACTTTATTTTATTTTTTGCATTCCCAGCCCTTGGTATGGTGCCTGGCATAGGCACTTAATAAATATTGGCTGAATTTATTTTTTTGGATCTGGGGCAGTTAAGTGCTTTCTTACTGTCTATTTATCTTGGTTTTCAATTGCCTATTAATCATCTCTGTTGAGAGGCAGGATGGTGCTGTGGAAAGTGTGCTAGATTTGGAGTCCTAGGACCCATGTTTGAATCCTGTCTCTGCCAGTCACTGCTTTTGTGAACTGAGGCAAGTGATTTCATTTCTTCAGACCTCAGTTTCCTCAACTGTAAAATGAAGGGTGGGCTAAATGACCACTAAGGTATCTTTCAGCTCTAAATCTGTGATCCTATGATCAATCTCTGACCTTTCCAGTCAAAAGATTATTGTCCCTGGTGGAGGAAGTCACAATGAAAGGTGATAGTTCTGCCTTCTTTTCATCTCCATCACCATCATCTCATCAATCACAAACAGAAGATTTACCAAAGGTTCCCAAAGTAGGTGATGCTTCCCCCTGGGGGTGCTGGAATGATCCAGGCAATGGAATTTTTTTTAAATGACACAAATTTAAAACAAAACAAAACAAAAACCTTAAAGGGTTAAAGAAAGTAGATTTCCAGGGGGCACTGAATAATTTTTTGGTGTGAAAAAGGAGCAGCAGGTCAAATAAGTTTGGGAACCTCTGATTCTGACCCATCTTTGATTCCCATCTTTTCCTCAATAAAGCTTATTTGAACACTTTTTGTTGTCCTTAGCTTCCCCTGCCAACATCAGCTGATTCAGAACCTCAGCATCATTAAAAATGGACCACACCATGTGTTTGTATTCATTCTCCATTCTCCATTCCATGCCTTCGCTTTCATATTTTATACATGTAAGTATATAAATGTTACATTCATAATATGTAATGTATATTTTATTATGAACTTAACAGTTATCAATGAATAGGAACATTTTCATATTCAAGGGACAAAAAAGAGGACTTCATATAAAACTGTGAATCTCCCAAATATAGCTTGTTTATATATATGTGTGTGTGTGTGTGTATGTATGTATACACACACACACACACACACACACACACACACACACACATATATACTTTAATTAATGTGGTAGTAACAACACTGCCTTTTTTGTCTGGTCTCCCTTCTAAACTTTCTTCTGCTCTCTTCTGTGTTGAATGAGCTAGATGGTGTAGAGGATAGCATGTTGGATTTGGAATCAGGAAGACTCAAGTCTGGATCCAGCCACAGAAACTATAGTTGGCTGTGTGGCCTTGGGGAAGACTCGGACTTCTCTGGGCCTCAGTTGTCTCATCTGTAAAATTAGGGGCTTGGACTCCATGGCCTCCAAGGTCCCTTCCTGCTCTAATTTATGATCCTGTGATTTTTAAAATTTAGGTTTGCCAATGAGACCTATGCATCCACATAAGTCTCTTTCTTAGATTGTCCTCATCATTAGGATGAGTTCTCTTTGTGTCTTCAGAATTTGATTCTTAAGAACTTCTCATACCTAAAATGACCACAATAATAAAAACTCCTAATTACATAACTTTGAGGTCTGCAAAGTGCTTTCTTCACCACAGCCCTGTGAAGTAGATAGATGCTCCTACCTCTCCTTCCTATGAATTCTGGGAAATATGCTTCCCAAATCTACATGGGGCAGTCTGACCATGCTGCTACTCCTCTCACCCTCCAGCTCTACTGTCCCAATGATGGAGCCAGTTCCCCCCTCCTTTACTTCACCAGCTCTGTCTTGCTGGTATAAACAGATCCACAGTCACCATTCCCTCCATTTCTTCCTCTACTTTTGGAAAGCTGAGGTTACTAAGCAGCAGGTACAACAACAGCAAATTCAAAACCAACACACTCTGTATTATGTGTAGTGTTCTGGAGGTTTCAGTGAATGGAACACACCTTCCTTCCTTATAGGAGAGTGGTGATGTAGTGTAGTAGATAAAGGGCTGGCTTTGGAGCCAGGGTTCAAGTCTTATATCTAACCCACTCTAGCTGTGTGCCCTGGGTAAGTCACTTAACTTCTCTGTGTTTTAGGCGACTTCCTAAGAGGAGGTAGGGTATCTACACTGCTAGAGGGAGTTTCCTTAGCTGGGGGTGCCTATATCAATGAAATCAGGGATCTAGCCGCTATATAAAGGATGATTTATCTCTTATGAAAATGTTGGGGATTTTAACGTCTCATCCACTCTGCTTCCACTTTTTAAAAAAATCACTCTTCATTTCTTAAATTGTGTGTGTGTGTATTTGTGTGTGTGTGTGTGTGTGTGTGTGTGTGTGTGAGAGAGAGAGAGAGAGAGAGAGAAATCCTAACTTTGACAATAATTGCTATGAGGAGGATGTTTCCATAGCTCAGATGTTCCTGGGAAGGCTGTCCTGACTGCACAGATTAAATAGCTCTTTACACCCTAGCGGGCTGATTGCTGGAGGTCAGGCTCAAGGTCAATGGCTGGAAGAGGGCGGAAACAAAGTCATGGTCTGGCTGAGTGCACAGTACACTTTGGCCCATAGCAGCAGCTAATGCTTCTTCAATGACGAATAAAAAGGACTCATCTCACTTCTTTGCAAACAAACAAGCCCTGGCCAGAGTCTCCTGACCTTTGCAATCAGATTTATGTAACTTCTAAGTGTGGTTTCTGCTGTGGGTGCTGCCTGATGTCTGCTCAGGAAAATTCTCTGGGAAAACACCCATCTTTTAATAAGAATTAGGAAAGGATCAGAGAATCATAGGACTGGGAGGAACTTCAGTTCCATAAATATTGACTTTAGTCATCCATGATGCACAAGGTGCTAAGAAAGAAAAATAATAATAGCCATTCCCAAAGGAACAGTTGGGGAGATTCTCTTGGGGGAGGGGGTGTCAAATAACACAAGAGCACAAATCAATAGGATGAGGACAAAGGAGAGCCTTAAAGACCCATAGTAACCAAAGAGAACAAAGAAAACATTTCTGGCTGGATCAGGGAAAGTTTCATGGAGCAGGCGGCACCAGAAATGGGCATTGAAAGGGAGGGATCCTGAAAGACGGAGCTGACAAAATGCCTTTCTGATTGCCAGAAGCAAGTGGCCAAAGCATATCAATAATCAATACATATTGTTTTGTGCCAGGAACCGTCCCGGGCACTGGAGATTCAAAGAGGAAAATTAAGCAGCCCCCTTTCTCAAGGCGCTTACGTTCTAGCAAGGGAGACAACATATGCATCCATAAGTGCATGTAGAATAAACAGAAAATAAATACAAGGTTGTTTAGGGAGGGAGGGCACTTGTAGTTTGGGGAGATTAGTCGAGATTTTGCTAATTTAGAAGATTGTCTTTGAGCTGAGTTTTGAAGAAATTTGGGGATTCTAATTATGTGATGGTGAGGAGGGAGAACATTGCAAGCATGAGGAATAGTCATAGTTAATGGCACAGAAATGGAAGCTGTAGTATCCTCTGTGAGGGACAACAGCAAGAAGACTAGTTAAGCTAGACAGTGGATTGGGATGATGGAGGAGAAGGGTGATGTATAATAAGTGTAGGAATATGGATTGTGGAAACTTTTAAAAGTCAAAAGACAAAATTTATATTTGATCCTAGGGACAACGGAGAAAAAATGAAGTGTTGAACAGAGGGGAGACAGCCATACCTGTGCTTAAGGAAAATAAGTTTGACTGCTCTATGGATAAAGGATTGGAGAAGAGGGAGCCTTGAAGACTCCAATCAGGAAGCCAGAGGTGACGAGAGCTTGAATTAAGGTGATGCCTTTTTTTTTCATTTTAAGGAATATCATTCTCAAAAGAATTATAGATTGGTAGCAATTATGAGAAAGATTGGGAAAGCTAAGTGTTACAATGGATAGAGTACCAAACTTGAAGTTAGGAAGACTCATCTTCCTGAGTTCAAATCTGACATCAGACACTTACTGGTTGTGTGATCCTGGGGACGTCACTTAACCCTGTTTACCTCAGTTTTCTCATCTGTCAAATAAACTGGAGAAGGAAATGGCAAACCGCTCCAGCATTTCTGCTAAGAAAATCCTAAATAGAGTCGCAAAGAGTTGGACAAAACTGAACATAACATTGCAAAAATAAGAAAGATTGCACCAATAACAATACAAATTAGAGTGATTCTAAGGTTTCATCTCATACCCAGAAAATTATCAGAGATAGAAACAATCAGTGTTGGAAGAGCTAAAGATAGGCATGTTGAATATGCTGTTAGTGGCACCATCAATTGGTTTAACCATTCTGGAAAGCAATTTGGAATAACGTTCAGAAAGTGACTCTAATGTCCATTTCCTTTTAGTCCATTGCTAGACAAATACCCCGAAAAGGTAAAAGACAGAAAGATAGGTCTCTTACTATCAACTGGGAAATGGATTTAATAATCGGGCTACACAAATGGGATCAAACATTACTTCACTGTAAGAAACAACAAATATGAAGAATTCAGAGAAGTATATAGTTCATGCATTGATAGAAAATGAAGTAAGCAGAACCAGAAAAATTGACACAGAGAATGAATACAACAATGTAAACAGAAAGAACGGGCAAATAAAACTGAGCATAATAAAATTATAATGATTGAACCTGGTTTCAGAGAAAAAGGGAGAAAATGTACCTCCTTCCATGTGAAGGTGGGGAGCTATGGCTGTGCAATGTTGTGTAGGGCTCTAGGCTGTCTGGCATAAATGATACGTTGGTTGGTTTGCCTGAACTTCTCTTTTAGATCTTCATTTTAAAAGATGTTTCTCTGGGTACAGGAGGAGGGAAGACTATATTTGCAAGTAAAATGTGAAATAAAAACAAAAGGCACCAGAAACAACAAACATAAACAGAAGATAATAGATAAGCAAGAAAATAGCATCATTTAAAACTAAAGTCTAGTATTTGATAAATCTGAGAATATAGGTTACTGGGGTAAGATTGAGGTTTTGAAAAAAAACAAACTGGAATTGTTGAAAGATGGAAAGTTGTTTGTTAAAAAAATTAGGATTGGACCAGTGATGGAAAGACCACTTACTGGCTCTGTAACCAAAAGTCCTGAGTTCAGATCAAACTACTGTGTGGCACTGGGTAATCTCTTTGGGGATCAGTTTATTCATGTGTAAAATGACTGATTTGGACTGGATTTTTTCTAAGGTTTGTTTAAACTCTGAATCTGTGATGCTATGTTCCTAAAAATAAGCTAAAAATGGAAATAGCCCCGGTATAGAAAAACTAAGGAAAGAACGTGATCAGGGACCTCTTTCAATGATGAACCAAATAAAGCATAGCAAAGATCATGGAAGATAAAACAGAAAATGTCAACTATAAAAATCTAAGCTTTTGCATGAACAAAATCAATGATCAATTGGAGACAGAATTAGGAAAGAAATTGTAGAGATGAGAAAATATTTACATCAAATATCAAAATCTTACTTGCAGAACACACAGAATTGACAAAAATATATAAGACCAACAGTCATTCCCCAATTGTTAAATGATCAGATGATATCAACTATAAACATACATATAAAACATGCTCCAAATCATTAATAATGATGTGTATATTAAAACAAATCTCAGATGACAAAAATGGTCATAGCCCAGCAGTTCTCAACCTGTAGGTCACGACCCCTTTGGGGGTCGAATGACCCTTTCACAGGAGTCGCCTAAGACCATGGGAAAACACATATTTCCGATGGTCTTAGGAACCCAGACACTGGTCCTCTATCTGTCCCCAGGCGGGTCCGCCCACATGCAGATATGCCCACAGGCGAGTATTAAAGGGTCGTGGCATTAGAAAGGTTGAGAACCACTGTCATAGCCAGTGTTGGAGGAGCTGAAGGTCGTTGATATACTATTGAGGGAGCTGTGAAATGGTCCAACAATTACAGATTTTCATTTGGAGTTTTGCAAAAGAGACTAGCTTTTCTATATCCTTTTGTCCAGCAATACCACTAAGTCAAAGAAGTCAAAGACAGAAAAAAAAGGTTCAACACATATCAAAGTATTCATAGCAAAACTCTTTGTGGTAGTGAAAAAACAAATAAACATAACAAGTGGAAACAACCTGGGTATCCATTAATTACGGCAACTTCTCTCTACATAACTCATCAGTTTCCATTGGTTCAATTAATATTTGTATGATAAATGACTTTCAGATCTCTCTGTCCAGTCCCAGTCCTTTCTGAGATTTAAAAAATAGATCATTAAAGATCATAGTGTTAAATTCAAATAGAAAAAAGGTCAGTAAGTGGTACATAAGGATCCCTGCAGGTTGCATATTGACTTAGCCACAAATGAACATTATAATTTATTGTGTTTTTTATCTATTTTGTTAATCAGTTCTCAATTACATTTTAATCTGATTTAGGCCCCCTGAGGAGAGTTGGGGTGGCAAGTTTGATGCCCCTGATTAAAGAGATGGCTCATAAACATGTAGAAAACAAAACTGTGATAACAAAGAACCAGAATGACTGCATTAAGAGAAGGTCATTCCAGGCTCTTCTCATTTCTTTACTGAAGGAAACCAGTTACCAGTGTTACCAGATCAAGAGATGCAGAGAAGGTTGGGAATGTAGTTTACTAAGATATTAGCAAAGCTTTTGATAAAATATCTCATACTCTCCTTGGGGAAAAGATGGAATGATGTGGATTAGACAACAATGAAATGGGATTCAGAAATGGTTCGTTGCCTGGACTCAAAGAAGAGTTGTTAATAGTTTAACACCAACATGGCAGGAGGTCTCTAGTGGAATGCCATAGCATCTGTGTTTGGCCCTGTGATGTTGAGCATTTTTATCACCTAATTGGATAAAGGCATAGGTGCCAGGCTCATGACACTTGTAGGTAACATATAGCTGGAAGCGATAATTTACACCATGGATAACAGAGTCAGGATCTGAAAGGATCTTAATGGATGAAAACACTGGGCTCAATCTAATATGATGAAATTGAACAGGGATGGAAGTAAGGTTACATACCCAAAACTAATTCCACAAGTATAAGATGGAGGTGTGGATAAACTTGTTCTGAAAAAGTTGGCAGGATCTGAGTAGACACTCACTCCTCTAGACTTTCCAAGCAGTCACACAAAAAAGTCTGAAACTCCTCTCTATGACTAGACTAGGTAGAGTCTTTCCAGAGCAGTAGGTTTAACATTTTAAAAAGCAGGAATAATCTTTTGGAAACTTAGGTTATGTGATTATCTTGCTTTTTATCTTCAGATCCTGGGATCCTTTGTTAAATATTTAGCTTACAGCAGCACATATGACCTATCCGAAAAATCACTTTTCTTAATCCTCCTCTACTAATCCCACATGGCTCAATGATTCCTGTTAAGCCAAAATGGTGTTTAGGAGCAGAGGTAGAGAAGGGAGAAATTAGGGAAGGAGGGAAGTAGGAAAATTACTTTTAAAAAGTTCTGATCTCTAATGGTTAGATGGGGACTAGCAAAAACATTCATTTATTCCCATGTTTTCACTCAATATCACAAAACCTGTCTAAAGATTTGAATAGGTTCTACTGTTGTAGTAGAATGGGAAGTGATTCTGAAATCTGAGGGCAGAGCATCAACCACCTCCTCTATTACTGACCAAAAGAAAGTCATATATTCCTTGGGAACCTCGGTTTCCTCAGTGGTGATAATGGAAGGCAGTTGGACTTGATGATTCCAATGCTAAATCCTATTCAAGGCTACTTTTGAAAGGATAACAAATAACCAGGGTTGGCATCATTCATTTCTCATGGAAAAGAGCAACACATTGCTTTAACAGATACACAGTCCATATTCGTCAGGGAGTGATGTGGATTCTTGGACTAGTCCATGATCTCAATGAAGAGAAGTGAGGGAATGAGCATTTATTATTATTATTATTATTAGTCTTGGCCAGGAGGTTTCAGACTTTTTTGTGTGACTGTGTGGAAAGTCTAGAGGAGCCTGTGACCCCCTGTTAGAATCATCTTCCTAAATAATAGAAGGAGATGCTCAGTTTCAGCTAGTGGTTAGTGAAAATAATAATGTAATTTTTTCCCATTCAAAATGAATGAAACCTCTCTACTGACCCACTGGGGTTCATGGACTCCAGGTGAAGATCCTCTGCTCCAGTGCATGTGTGTGGGCAAAAGAAGGACAGGAAGTCACATTATCAAGGCAGATTTGAAGCAAAGTTTACAGAGAATCTGCTGCAAGATGGAACCATATACAAAACCATTCATTGGATTGCAAACTCCTTGAGGGCAGGGACTGGTTTTTTTGTGTCCCCAGAGTTTAGTGCAGTCATTACTGTTGTTGTTCAGTCATTTTGGTCATCTGACTCCTTGTGACCCCAAAAGAAAAAAGGTCACAACGGTCTGGTGCAAAATCACCTGGAGCCCAGCACACACAAAAAACCACAGTTCTCTTCTGTTACAGCTGTGGCCTGGATGGACACATGAGTGATGAGCGCTCCCAAATGAAGGATTAAGGCCTGGAGAAAGAGAAGTTGAATTCCAAAGGATCAGCATTGGGAAATGAAACCATGTCAGGGATAGAACCCCAAAATGATCAGAATGATTCCACTAATAGTTAGATCACAATCATTTGATTTAAAAATATTATCATCAAGATATATAGAAAAACAACTGTTTTCTGTCTTCAGTATGGACAAATGCCCATGGCTAAGGTAGCTAGCATGGTAGACTTGGAGTCAGCTCTGGGCAAGTCACTTAATCTCTGTCTCAGTTCCATCATCTGTAAAGGGTGGATAATTAGAGCATCTACTTTGCAGTTTTTTGTGATAATTAAACAGAAATGATACAGATGGTCCAATGTAACAAAAAAAGAAAATGTTGATGTTGGAGGGGATGTGGGAAAACTGGGACACTGATACACTGTTAGTAGAGTTGTGAACTGATCCAACCATTCTGGAGAGCAATTTGAAACTATGCCCAAAGGGCTATAAAACTGTGCATACCTTTTGATCCAGCAATATCATTGCTAGGTCTATATCCTAAAGACATCCACCTCCAGAGAAAGAACTGATGTTGTCTGAATACATGAAGCATACTATTTTCTCTTTCTTTGTTTCCTTCCTTTATTTTTCTTCCTCCTTTCCTTTCTCTCTCTCTCTCTCTCTCTCTCTCTCTCTCTCTCTCTCTCTTTCTCTCTCTCTCCCTTTCCCTCTCTGCCTTCCTTTCTCTTTCTTTTTTTTCTTTCTTTATGTTTTCCTTTCTTTTTTCCTTTTTTCTTTCTTGTTTGAGTTTTCTTGTACAAAATGACTAATATGAAAAGGTTTTATGTGATTGAAAATGTATAACTTATATCAGATTGCTTACCATTTCAGGGAGGAAGACAGGGAGGGAAGAAGGGACAGAATTTGGAACTCAAAACTTTAAAAAAAATATTAAAATTATTTTATATGTAATTGGGGAAAATAAAATAAAAATAAAATACATGTAAAGCATTGTGCAAACCTCAGAGTGCTCTATAAATGCTATTATCAGTATTAGTAGTATGATTATTCATTCAAGGGGAGTTTTATCGTTGACTCAGAAGAAGCTGATGCCTCATGAACTAAGATTGGGAAAAAAAATGATGGAATGAAGCTTGAGTATGTTATCAAGAATTGAAGCAAGGTGAAAGTTTTTCTGAAACACATTTGCATTGAGACATTATTAGAGACTCTTGATAATCAGATAAAATAACTTTGAAACATAGGATATCTCAGCTGAAGAATGCATTAGAAAGTGAAATATGGCAAAGATATACATTCAGAAGAAATCAAAGTGTTTAAATCTGAGATCTGAAGACAATCAAACTCCGAGACAAACTCATCACCTTTATCCAATGAACTGTTAAAAGATGCCCAAGCAATTGTCAATGAGCATTTATGAAAAGCCTGCTATGTGCCAGGCACTGTCCTAAGCACTGGGATACTGAGAAAAGTAAAAGACAATCCCTGCCCTGGAGGAGCTTGCGATTAAATGGGAGAGAAAACATGCAAACAGCTATAGAAAGAAATTATAGACAGTTAAATTGGAAATAGGGAAGGCACTAGAATTCTGATGGCTGTGAAAAGGCTGGGTAAGATATTAGCTAGAACCTGAAGGAAGGCAAGGGAAGCCAGAAGGAAGAGATGGGAAGGAAGAGCAAATCAGCAAAAAGGCCTGGAACCAAGAGATGGAGTAACTTGTTCTTCCCATCTAGCTTTGGTTTATGATTTCCAGCAACTCCAGTCCATTGACACAGGCAACCATAGGCTGGAAAGGACACCTGCTGCATTGAAATAGCAGCTCAAGAATGGCACCTTTCTCTGTATCCCTAACAGTAGCTCAAGATGATGCCTTTCTTTGAATCCCCAACATTAGCACAGTGCAGGGCATACAGCAGGTACGTAATAAATGCTTGTTAACTTATTGCCTCTTGAAGCCCAGTTTGTTTTCTTGACATCACACAGAACTCCTGAGACAAGCGTTGCTTTAGGCAAAATAGAAACTGCACATAGAAACTCAATAACTTGGCTGAGAACTGAGGACATCCCCAGGTCAAACAAAGGGAAGGGCTGAACCCAGCAGTGACTTTCCTGCTTAAAGCACCAAGTCAGTGATTGTTGTGATGGTTAAAGGTGACTTTAGTTGTGATCTTTCTCACTGCATATATATATATATATATATATATATATATATATATATATATATATGTATGTATATATATGTACACGTATATATTGTAAATAATTGTTTATTCCTTTTTTGTTATTGTTGGTTGTACTCTTAAAAATAGTCTTTGTTGTTTATTTAAGGCTAGTAAAATAGAAGATTTGATGGGGAAGACAAATGTTACAAAAGTTATGGGAAAAGATTTTTTCCAGTTTAATTAACAAAAATTATTTACCAAAATGGGGTTGGGGCTATGAGCTAATTTATTCATTAATGTGAGATATGTTCCAAATTTAGTGATTAAAAAGGAAATATCAGAGCATACCCCCCTTGATTGCCTTAGAGTCCACGATGCAAGACTGAATAAAGAAAAAGAGTCCCGTAGCAGCAAGAGGGGTGATCAGTCCATTTAGACTGCACTTAAAATATGCTGGGTCCTAACTGCCACCTCATTACATTTTTCTTTCTCTCCATGCTAAAAATACCCAAACTTCAGCTGATCTTTATTTTCAGTTTTTCTCTTGGGTCACCGTGGTCTAGAGGATAGAAGTCTTTATTTGGAGTTAGGAGACTTGAAAACTCACCTCTCTGTGCCTCGGCTTCCTCCTCTGCGCAATGGAGGTAAGAATAGCACCTACCTTACTAGATGATTCCTTAAGGTGCTTTCCATCTATAAAGACTGTAGTTCCACAACCCAAAGCAAAAATTTTCTTCACCAATATATCTCAGTATAAGAGGATTGTTTTGAAACGGAGAATTGCAAGGAGAAGGATTTCTTCCAAGGAGAAACACTCCAATCTCGAACCCGTATAATTTAGATCAAGAAGGTACTTCTAACCCAAGGATTCTTAACCTATGGTCTATGGGTCTCTAAAGATGTCTGTGAATTTGGATGGGGAAAAAATTGCATCTTTATTTCAGTATACTTGGTTTCCTTTGTGCCCTATGCATTTTGTGTTTTGTATTTTAAAACATTATTTTGAGAAAGCTCAGTAGATTTCATCAGAGCGAGAAAGGAGCTCACGACACACACACACACACACACACACACACACACTCAAAAAGTTCGATTTTATAGATGAGGAGAGAGTCCCAGAGGCAAAGGATGGGGGCAAAGACCGGCAGAAGTTCCGGAATGGGTCGTTTAGGGCCCTTGGAAAATTAGTAACGCGCTTGTGTGGCCACTGACAAAAACATTTCACCTCTAAACTGCAAAATAAGGGAGATTAGGCTAGGTCATTGAATCCCACCCTATAATCATTCGGACAGGAATCAAACCTGGGCTCCACATCAGAGTAGCTTCTCTGGCTTGAAATAGAGGGAGAAAAGGCAGTCTTGGAGTAAGAGCTGCGTTCAGACTTTGAAAGCTGAGTCACGGCCCAAGGAAAGTTTCTACGAGTCGGGAAACAATGTGCTCCAAGCGGGAGGAAAGGGCAAAGGGGGCCAAGGCAAAGGGGTCGCTTTGTTCGAACCTGCCCAAGTCTTAACTCTTGTTTCTTTCCTGCAGCGTCCGCGTTCGCGGGGTCTAGCCACGGGGCAGCCCTCAAGGAGGGCCAGAGCCGGGGCGGGCCGGGGGGAGCGGGGAGGGAGGAGAAGTGACGCCGCACCGCAGGCTCAGGGCTTGAACACAGCCCCGGGACAGCCCTGCGCCTCCCTCCGTCCTTGGCTGTCTTGGAGAAGCTGCTTCTCTTTGCTGCTAGCGGTGAGTGCGCGGGGCTGGAGACGTGAGCGAGGCGCCGGGCGCACACTTGGCCCAGAGACCATTGGACCCCGAGACTACCCCCAGCTCCACTGAGTACTGAGACTGCCCCCCCACCCCCAGTCGGGACGGGGCGGAGGGGAGAGGAAAGAAGACGCGACAGCCGGCTTCGGGGCTTGATTGCGTGTGTCAGAGGGGATCTTAGGGAGTATGTTCTTGGCTGGAGGGCGTGACTATGGCTCTGCGAGAGTACTAACCTGAGTGTTAGGGGGAGTGTCGCTGTTAGGGTGTGTGCTCATTTTAATGGGTTCGTGTATATTAGTGTTGGTTTCTCTGTTAGGGTGAGCTATGTGTGTGTATACCTTCTGGTGTGTTAACTTGAGTGTGTTAGGGTGAGTAATTGGCGTTTTAGTGTAATTGTGTTAACCTGTGTATGCTAGTGAATGTTGGTGTGTTATTCTGAATGTGTTTTAGCGTTGGTGTGTGGTAATGTGAGTGTGTCGCTTAGGGGGTTCGTGTGTGTGTTGCTCTAAGTTAGTGTGTGAACGTCGGTCTGAGTTTGTATAGATCAGTGGGAGAGAGTCTGCTACTGTGTTGGTGTGGGAGGTACTCTGTGCTAGTATGTTAGTGTGAGTGTGTGTGTGGTGTGTGTGTGTGTGTGTGTGCGTGCGTGCCCGGAACCCGAGGCCTCGGGGCCTGAGCTCAGGGGGCGGGGGCGGCCGGCGATCTCCAAGCCGGGAGCCAGAGCTGGGGGTCCCTCCAGTCTGAGCAGAGCCCGAGCGGGCCTGGGGTGGGAGGCTGGGGGGCCGCGGGCAGGGCGGGAGCCAGCTGGCCGCGAGGCTGGGGGGCCGCGGGAGGGGCCGCGCCCCTCTGCGGCTGGCCGCTCGGGGGGCCCGGGCAGCGGCGCCAGGCCCGTCCCGCAGCGGCGGCATGGCCGCGGGCAGCATCACCACGTTACCGGCCCTGTCCGGGGACGGAGGCAGCGGGGGCGCCTTTCCCCCTGGCCACTTCAAGGACCCCAAGCGGCTATACTGCAAGAACGGGGGCTTCTTCTTGCGCATCCATCCCGATGGTCGTGTGGACGGCATCCGAGAGAAAAGCGACCCACACAGTGAGTGCCTCCCTGTGCCCCTACCCCTTTCTCGCCCTGCCTTTGGCCCTATTCGCGTTCTCCATCACTCTCCGAACCTCCAGAGATTCTGAGCTTTAAGAAAGCTCGGGGACAACTAGTCCCCATCCCCGTCTTCTTGTAAGAGGGGTAAACCGAGGCTAGGGAGGGAACAAGACTTGCTTTAGATCACATGTAGTAAGGGAGCACGACCTGGTTTGGAATCCTGGCAGTCAGAAGCCGAATTCAGGGCTTTTCTGTTCTTCCATCCTTTCTCCCCTACTTTTTCCTGTTTACTTGGTCACCCTCCCCTTTACGCTCTCCTCCAGCCTAATTTTCTCTCCTCCCTTGTTTACTTCTCCAACTAATCTCCATTTCACTTTTCTCCAGAGCGATATGTGGTTTCTTTCCTCCCAGACCTTCAGGTTTTCAGGTTTACCACCTCCTTCCCCGCTGGTGGCCGGCTCGGACTCCCCCTTCTGCTTTGCGGTGTGTGCCAGCTTCCCTTGGTAAACCAGTTTCCCAAGTCCCTAGAGCCCTGGGCTAACTCAGTTAACCTCAGCCTCCTGCAGGCCACTTGTGAGCAGTCTACCTGTTGCCTTTAGGAATGTTCCCAATTGAGTATGACTCTCAAGGGAAGGAGGCAGCCTGCTGCTACTTTTTACTGTCTCTCTTGGGTAGTCGACTTCCCAAGCACATCTAGGTTTATGAGCTTTCAAAGAAAGGAAGACAGCAATTGTTTCTTCATTGGAAAAACACTTTCATAGACATTGTCTTTGAAATTCAGTCTGAGCAATGTTGAAGCCTTCTAATGATTTTCTGTTTCAAAGACAGAACAAGTTGATGCTGACTCCTTGTCCTGACTTTTTTGAATTGTTGACAACAGAAAGGATAGGGAGGGGAATGGACTGTGTTAATAAGATGTAGCAAGACACGAAGAGTTTTAGGTTATTTAAAAAGAACAAGCAACCATCTGCAGGTAATTCCAAGAGACAATATTAGTCTAAAGAGAGAAAGGAGAAGAAAAATATGACACTGTTTCTGGTACTGATGTTGTTCAGTACTGACTCTGTATGGAGTTTTCTAGCAGAGTTTTAATATCTTACCACTTTTCCACCAGCCCATGGTTTGCCATGTCCTTCTCCAGTAGATTAAGGCAAACAGAGGTTAAGTGATTTGCCCATGGTCACATAGTTAGTAAGTGTCTAAGGCTGGAGGATTTGAACTCAGATCTTCTTGACTCCAGGTCCAATACAGTATCTGCTGAGCCATCTAGCTGCTTTCTGGAATGGGGGAAGGGGGTGAGTGCTATGCAACCTACTCTATATACTGCCTCTTAGCTAGAGATCCTGCTATTCATGAATGTATCTCATGGATTTGTTTGTTTTGGTAAGGGTCGAACGTCAAGCATGTTACCTGCATCACCACACTATTGGACAGCAGGAAGGAACTTTTCTTTCTCTGGTCTGCATTTCTTGTTTTATCCCTATGATGGCTCCTCCATTACTACCAATGCCAAGTTAGCAATAATTTACATCTTAGAGAGTTGTCTGGGATTTGAGAAGCTAAGTAGCCCTGGCCCCTTTCCCTCTCACCACTGCCCTCTGATCTCTTCAATTTCAAACTGGAAGAAAGCTCAGGCAGCATCTAGTCCCCATCCCCTTCTTTTTGTAAGATCAATAAACTGAAGACAGGGCAGGAACAGGATTTGCTTAATATTGCAGCTGGTTGGTAGCCTGACCTGTTTTGAAACCCTGGCAGTGACTGCAAATCCTAAACTTTTTCTGCTTCACTCATGAAGACTGGAATTCAGGTCTTCCTGACTGCAAAGCTGGCCCTCTATCCAGTACATGACATTATCTTTTAGGCCACATTAGCTTTCATTAACATTTGTTCCTCCAAAGATTTGTTTCAGCTCCTTTTCTGGAAGGAAATTCTAGCAGTGTGAGAAGCCTGCTGCCCTATTGGTATCTGAACAGGTGTTTAGGGGTCAAAAGGCTCCTGATGGTGATACCAACTTCTATGGAAGGCTTATGAGAGCTGGCTCTGGATTAAAGCTTTATCTCTGGCACTAATTGCCTGCCTTTGGACAAGTCACTTAATTTCCCTGGCTCTAAAATGTTGAAAATGAGGGGCTGGATTAGATGGTCTTCAAGGTCTCATATAGCTCTGTTCCCTGATCCCATGATCCTGCTAGGAACCTTGAGCTATGATGTATTTAAGGAAAAGGACTCTTCTCAGTGAGATTTTCATTACTTCCAAAATTACAGCAAAAAATAATTTTTAGTATACATATTTTGTAGATAACTTTGCAGGTTCATTCAAAAAAAATTTTCTGATTTTTCAATTTTTTTTTTTAATATCTTACCACTTTTCCACCAGCCCTTTATACTTTAAAGGGTGCATGTAATGAATAGAAGCTTGGGAGTTGGTGAATTCCTTATTGCTATGATGTGGTTCAATCTGTCTTGGTCAAGTGTTTGTTGATAAACGAACATATGCTAGGGCTACAGGTCCCAACCTAGCATTGGACATTGAGCTTGGTTTTGTTTCACATGCAATGTGGAGCTGGCCAGCTGTTTAACAAAAGCATGACGTTTACCAGAAACATTGAGTGGGGGAGAATATGGATGGTTCAGAGCCAACTCATCACCACTGCTCGGAAGAGCTCAGAACTTTTTATCTGATGTGATCCATGGTGGGTTGATATTGTCATCTGTGTGTAAGAAGGACTGAGCTTTCCTCCTTGACATTTGTGACTTGTGCTCTTTCCGGATATTGAACGAGAGGTGAAGCTGACCCAGTCAGACTGCTTCTCCCTTTCCTAGTCTGTAAAAAAGCCCTTGTTGATGATCTCCAGTCAGCTTGACCGCCTTGATGCCCATTGAGGATATAGGTCACATTAAGAACCTATTTGCTTTGTAGTACTATATCATATATGATATATGACTATATATATATATAGTCATTTGACAAACATTTATTGAGTTCCTAATGCTAGCCTGACATTGCAGTAGGCTGAGGGTAAAGGTGAGATAGCCCTTGGCCCAAGGCTGTTAATGGCATCCGGATAAGGGATACAATTCATGTCAGGGAGTGGTGGCCAGGCTAGGGAGCTTTGGTCTAGACAGGCACAGGGATGGTGAGTGCAGTGATTATCATGCCCTTTCTAGTAGCAAGGTAATATTGATTTTATTAGTGTTCCTTGGGCAAGAAGTAGAAAGTAAGTCCAGGAAGGATAGGCATACAATGGCAGGAAGGAGGGGCAGTCTGATTGTGCTAGCAAAGCCTTGGGGGATGCCTAGATGGAATGAAGCATAATAGTCAGGGGCCGGCTAAATACTGAGGGCCAAGGTGGGGTCTGACTCCCTCACCCTCCAGTTTTAGGCAGCTAAGTCCCTGGGAGATTCCCAAAGCTGAACGGAATGACGTCCATAGGGGGTCGTGGGGGACAAGGCTTCTCCTGGGCTGGGTCACAAGGTCACCAGCTGTGGTTGGTGAGAAGTGGGTAGCAGCAGGGCAGAAGGCAAGAGATTGGTGATGGCTAGGCCCTGGAGCCTGGGTAGATAGGATACATTTATTGTCAGGAATGATGGATAGCCATTGGGCAGCCGTAGGCACCAATGGTTTCCTTGACATGTCAAGGGAAAGTAAAGAAGGCCCCCAACACATTGGGTAGGCCCTTCATTGTGGATTTACTGGCTCCAGCTGCCTCGGCCTCCCTGGGGTCAAGGTCACAGGCCATTTGAGCACGCTGATTGATCATGGGGTCATCAATCTTGAGCGAGAACCCAGGGACCTGGCTGCTCACGGAGTCCATCTCCCTCATGGAGCTGAACAAACTGTAGATGGAGAAAGGCCCAGAGACCTTCCCCAGATCATTGGTAAAGTGCTACTGCTGAGATTTGAGACTAGCTCCTCGGACTCCCAACCCATTGGCTCTTCCTGATGCACATATGGTCCCGTGGAAGAGAAATTAAACTTGGTTTTGCTTGGCCCCAGAGGGCAGACCGGGAGTGGGATGTTATAGGAAGACTTCCTTCTCACCTGAGGTCAGACTGGATGGCCACCAGGGGCTTGACCAGCTCTGAAATTCTCTGAGTCCTGATACTTCTGGGATTCTCTCAGCAACCAGGTGAGAGAAGTAACACCAGAGGCAATCCTTATCATCACAGGAGCATGGGATATAGAGTGGGGGGAGATGCTTAGAGGACATGTAATCCAACCTCTTTATTCTTCAGTTGTGGAAACTGAGACAGAAAGAACCCATTTGGAGGGAAGGAGAAGGGTGGCGCAGGGGCCAAAAGGTGGAGGGAGGCAGAGGGCAGAGATGGGTAACTTGGAAGAGTCCTAAAAAACACAAAGGCCTCCGTGAACTTCATTTTCAGAGTTTTGCCCAGGGCCAGCTCAGCTTGGCTGTAGATAATCCAATGAGCTCTTTCCTCTCTGGGATCAGGGCCCAGCACTTTCCTCTGAGGCCTCAAGAAAACCTGGCAGGTTAACTTGTGAAGGCCTCAATGAGGTTATTAGGAGAGGCTGCCAAATCCAGGTTATTTCTCTGAGTGTAACATTCTGCTTTTATTTCGCCTCTCCTACGTGGTCTACAGGGCAGCCAGGTGAAGGAGCTTAAGCTGCGCTTATTTACGTCCTTTTCTTGCACAAATGAGGAAACCGAATCTCATGCAGTCACTCAGTAAACATTGAAGATGCACTTGCTGCATGCCAAGGACTGGGCTAAGCCCTGAGGGTTCAAAAAAGGCAAAAATCTGGTATCGGCAAGAAAAATCCTTTGTGAAGATGCAGAGGAGAGGAAGAGAGAGAGAGAGAGAGAGAGAGAGAGAGAGAGAGAGAGAGAGAGAGAGAG
>CM053592.1:7211281-7259675 GCA_028646515.1 Pseudochirops corinnae
AGAAAGAGACAGAGAAAGAGAATGAGACAGAGAGAGAGAGAAAGAGAGAGAGAGAAAGAGAGGAGGGCAGAAAGAGAGGAAGAGAGAGGAGAGAGGAGAGAGAGACAGAGACAGAAAGAGACACTGAGACAGAAAGAGACAGAGAAAGAGAATGAGACAGAGAGAGAGAGAAAGAGAGAGAGAGAAAGACGGAGACAGAGAGGAAAGGAAAGGAGAGAGAGAGGAGAGAGGGAGAGAAGGGGGAGAGAGAGATAGAGAAAGAGACAGAGACAGAGAAAGAGAAAGAGAGAGGAAAGGAAGAGAGAGAGAGAGAGAGTGAGGAGAGAAGAGAGAGAGTATTTATTAAGTGCTTACTTATATGTTAGGTACTGTACTAAGCACTGGGGAACAAGAAGCAGACCAATTCCTGCACTCAGGAGCTTGCTTTCTAGTGGGAGAAAGGGAAGGTGGAAAGGACAGGGGAAGAGGGAAGGGTACTTGGGTAGAAGAACAGTAGGTAGCCTAACATCCTGATTTGAGAAGGCAAAAGGCTCAACTCTCTAGGCTGGGTGGGGAAGGGGGTTGGTGGTGGTGGGGGATGTGTGAGCTAAGATTGGAGTCCTCATTTTTGGTGGGGTTGGGCAGAGATGGCCCAAGAGGGAGACCCTGTGGGGAGACTGCAGGAGGCCTTCATTCCAGAAGCATGGGAGCTATGTCCTCTCCTGTTCTGGCAGATCTCTTTCAAATGTGTATGGGTTTTATTAATGTAAAACATAACACTTATTCTATGCTCTGAAATTCCAATTCACACAGAGTCATTCACAACAGAGAACATTTTCTTCTCAGCAGCACGTAAAGCATGTGGTGGAGAGTAGTAAAAGAAATGTGTGTGTGTGTGTGTGTGTGTGTATGTGTGTGTGTGTGTGTGTGTGCTCATGGGAGGAAGGGGGTGTTTGAGTATGAAATTTGTTCCAGATGTCCTCATTTCGGAACAAATGGAGTCAATAAGAAGTGCCAGAATGGCCTTTGCACCCCTCCTGGGGAGGCACCTGGGGAGCCTCATGGCTGCATTCACGTCCACACTGGGGCCCAGGCCTCCTGCCATGTGTCCTGGGGCTCCGTTAGGTCTGCAAGTCCAGATGAGGTCTAGACCTCAGCAGTCAGCTGGCTTTTAGGGCCAACATAACCCCCAAGCTCCTGGGCATTTTCAAGATGTGTTTATTTGAAAAGTCCAGTCTGGTTTGGGGCTCCTTCAGGGTAGCATCGATGCTTTGAATGATTTTGGCCACCCTCCCATGACCTCTGAGATCCATTCTGGCCTGGTTTGGATGTTAATCTCTGCTTGTAGATCATACCAACTGTTCTGAAGTGAACCCCTGCCCTCTTCTAGTTCAGAACAGCTCCAGAGGGGTTCTCCTAGTACCCCTAATCTGTGGTGGGAAATAGGGACAGGCCATTTATCTTCCTTGCTGTGACAACTTTGGTTCTGCCAATGTCCCAGCTGCAAGCAGCCCCTTGTACTTAGTGGTTCCTTAATTGCTTCTTTCTGAGTGTTTTGTACATAGAGAACCCTAAGAAATGAATTGACTCTTCTGGACTCCCCTGTGTCCTATTTGGCCCCCTGTGGAGAACTTAGTTTCAAGGTCTCTGAATAAAATTTTAAATTAAAGAGACTCATTGAATAGAAAGCTCAGTTATTCATCCCCAGCAAAAGAAGACAGAACAAAGAAGAGCAGACTTAATGGGGAGAGTTTCTCTCGAGTTCCTGTGATTCCCTCTGTGATATCTGACTGGTTATTGTTGTCACTTTAGTTGTGCGAAGGCAACCATCAAAGGCATCTGTGACTCCTGTCTTTTAGCTCACGGCTGTTGTTACTGCTGAGTTGTTTTCAGTTATGCCCTATTCTTCGTGACCCCATTTGGGGTTTTCTTGGCAGAGATATCAGGGTGGTTTGCCATTTCCTTCTCCAGCTCATTTTACAGATGAGGAAACTGAGGCAAACAAGGTTAAGGGATTTGCCCAGGGTCACATATCTAGCTAGTGTCTGAGGTCAGATTTGAACTGAGGAAGATGAGTCTTCCTGCCTCCAGGCCAAGGACTCTATCCACTGTGCCACCTAGCTGCCCCCAGGGTTTGCAAAGCAATTTATAAATATTGTCTTATTTGGACCTAACAATAACTCTGGAAAATAGGCGCTATTATTATCCCCATTTTATAGATGAGGAAACCAGGGCTGAGAGAGATTATTAGGTGACTTACCCAGGGTCACACAGTAAGTGTCTGAGACGGTATTTAAAGTTAGGACTTTCCTGACTTCAGCTCCAGTGCTCTCTCTGGGCCACCATAAATATGTACATACATACATAGGCACACGTATGCACACACGTGGGTATATATATTTATGTGTATGCACACACACATCTGTCTGAATGTGTCTTGCAAGGAGATAAGAAATCTCTAGCACAGTGGTTCTCAACCTTCCTAATGCCGCAACCCTTTAATACTCATATGTGGGTGTATCTGCATGTGGGCAGACCAGCCTGGAGATGGATAGAGGAGTAGTGTCTCAGTTCCTAAGATCACAGGAAATATGTGTTTGTAGGTGATGCCTGTGAAAGGACCATTTGACCCCCAAAGGGGTTGCGACCCACATGTTGAGAACCGCTGCTCTAGCATCTCCTCCCCCTACCCTTTTCTGAGGGAGACTTCTTTGGAGCCTGAGCCTGATCTAATCTCTTCTAATCTCTTCAGAAAGAAAGGGTGCTGGGCTAGAATTCTATCCATCTGTTTCCTTAAATATTAATAGTCTAGGGCATGCAAGTTTAAAATTCAAATTAAGCTTCTGATTGCTGTTCCTTTAATGCGGAAGGAAGCACCCAAGTTTTATATCCATTGCTTGACTCCCTTCCCACCATATACCAGTTCCACAATGAATACACATAGCATATGGCAAAGAAACTCAATTATCCAGGTTGAAAGCAAAACAGAAATCAGAGAATATACAATCGAGAATACATTCCAGGCAATACACAAAATAAATGAGCTCTCTCATTGGGAGCAAGATAACTCAGCTCAACCAAGAAAGAGAGAGATTCTCAGATCTTACCCAAGGAGAAATTCCCTGAAGTCTCTAATTAGCAAGCTGGGGGTAGAGACTACTGGCTCCTGTCTTGCTAGTTTCTTCCCAGAATCTTTCTTTCCCTTTAGCGACCTGAAGAGAGGTTGGCATCACAGATATTCTCTTTTGAAGCTGGAGACCAGAAGCATCCCTTGAAACTAGAATAAAGGATAAGGAAGAGAAAAGCTTTTCTTTCTCTAGCTCTCACCAAATCTGGCTCTCCCCTCATACAGGCATGGAGGATTGAACTCCACCAAAGAGGAAAGAGTCCCATATATTTTGCCAGGTTACATATGATTATGATATAACACGATGTGATATAATGTAGCATAACATAATATAATGTTTCCTTTGTAATCTCTTTGTATTTCATTTCATCAAATGTGAATCTGAGAAGAGGTCTATTGGATTTACCAGACCCTCAAAGGGGTCTATGACTCCTGACTTAGAATCTTTTCCTTTTAGCTCAGCAGGCTCTAATCTCTGTTAAAATTAATAAGGAAAGGTTCGTTGGATATCATCTGGCCCAATACCTCATTTATATACCTGGAAACTGAGGCCCAAAGGGACAGATTGATTTATCCCAAGATCACACCCATAGCAAACAGTTCAAGCCTGGATCTTTTTCCAAGTTCAGATCCTTTCCATGCTGTGTCCATTCAACTCACCTGTTTCTTAGAATTTCCTTTACAAGTGGATGTCTAGAAGCTGCTGAAGATCACTTCCCATGTCTGCTCTCCATCTTGGATGGATAAACCCTACCTTATGTTTTCTCTCTCCCACCAGCCAAGGGAAGTCCTGCCCCAAAGGTGCTTGCAATTACTCAAACCTCCCTAAATGCTGTTGCTACTTAAGAATCCAAGAACACTAGATAGATAATACTACTACTACTATCACTACTACTACTACTACTACTACTACTACTACTACTACTACTACTACTACTACTACTACTATTACTACTACTTCTTCTTCTACTACTACTCCTACTCCTACTACTGCTGCTACTGCTGCTGCTGCTGCTGCTACTACTACTACTACCATTAAGTAGATGTCTGAAGAGGTCCTAAATGGTTGTTCAGTCATGTCCAACTCTTTGTGACCCTATTTAGGGTTTTCTCATAAAAGATACTGGAGTTCTTTGCCATTTCCTTCTCCAGCTCATTTTACAAATGAAGAAACTGCAGCAAGCAGGGTTAAGTGACTTGCCCAAGGTCACACAGGTAGTAAGTGTCTGAGGTCAGATTTGAACTCAGGGCTGGTACTCTATCTACTATGCACCCAGCTGCCTATCCTAAATGGTATGAGAAGGAAATGCTATTGTAGGGACAAAGAAAGCCTTTTCCTCCCTGAACCCAGCCCATGCTTCTCATCTGCTTATCCTCTCTCTAATTCCTACTCTCTTCCTTTCTCCCTTAATATATGAAACTGCTTTTCTTTGACCCCAACTCTACTTTCTCATAGAGATAGAGAGAAAGGCTTCTGCTTACTCCCTCTCAGAAAGCTGAGGCTGTTCCCCATTCAGAGGGGGCTGAGAAGCATAGAAGACCACTCCTGGTGATCTGCAGGGGTGTCAAATGTTGGACAATGTACAGAATGGCTAAGTTATGCCCGGATTTGAGACAATACATACCTTCATCTCATCTTTCGTCTGGTGTTTCTGTTGAGGACGTGCTAGATGTTTTCATCTATCAAATAAGGTAATTCTTCAGCGCTAGTCTAATGTAACAGGTGTAAATCTTATGAATCTATTTTTTGTGGAATAGAGATAAAGAATTGGGTTTCTTAGGACTTGTTAGTTTGCCTTTGAGGTGTTTATATCTGTGTGTGCACATATGTGTGCCTTTGGAATTCCAAAGGCGTATTGATAGAACCTAAATGCTAATTCTATGTCTCCATCCCATAAAAAAGATGTCTATGCACATGTGTGTATACATATATTAAAATACATACACACATATGTTTATATGTGTTTTATCTCACATATATAATATGCATGTGTGTATATATATAAATATATGTAAAATACATATAATTTTATTTTTGTTGAGACTCTCCCATGACCCCATTTGGGGTTTTCTTGGAGGAGATACTGGAGTGATTTGTCATTTCCTTCTCCTGCTCACTTTGCAGATGAGGAAACTGAGACAAACAGGGTCAAGTGGCTTGCTCAGGATCTTATAGCAAGGAAGTGTCTGAGGCTAGATTCAGGTCTTCCTGATTCCAGACCCAGAACTCTATCCACTGGACTACCTATCTGCTCTAAATGCACATAAACATAGACATATATAAATATATCCCTAAAAAATATGTGTATATATACATATATGTGTGTATGTATGTGTGTATAAATATATATATATACACAAACATATGTAAATATATATATATATGCTTACTATATGTTTGTGAGGTGAAAACATGGGAAAATTGGGGAAAACCTAGGCCCTGGCTTCTGGGGAATCAGCACGGCCACCATCCAGGGCTGTGTCCCAGACATTGCCACACCTTCTGTGCCTTCGAAGGGAAGGTTGATGCCATTTCATAGCTGAAGTCACTTGGCACTTTTCTTCCGGACACGCCCTGAAGTTCTTTTGTTTTGCTTCTGAAATCTCCCTTCCTAATTATCCTCAGACAATGGAGAAACAAACAGAACAGCCTTGAGAGGCTTCACTGGGCTGCCTGCACTGTTTTAAAAATGGACGGTCCTCATTTTAAAATGTCATTCAAGAATACAGCCTATTGCAGCTGCTGCGGGGGCAGATCCATCTGCTGTGGGTTATTGTTAACGGAAAGCCTGTGTAATTCCCACATAATTCACCTGCGCTGTAATTCTCGGTAACAACACTCATACTTGGTTTTGCCCAGACCTCTGATTTCCAGGGTGTAGGGAACTCATTCCCAATGACAGGGTTCTCTCCACTGATGCAGGGGTGTCAGGTGTTGAGTCTTTTCAGTCGTGTCTGACACTCCGTGACCCCATTTGGGGCTTTCTTGGCAGAGATACTGGAGGGGTTTGCCATTTCCTTCTCCAGCTCATTTTACAGATGAGGAAACTGAGGCAAAGTTGAGTGACTTGCCCAGGGTCACACAGCTAGTAAGTGTCTGAGGCCAGATTTGAACTCACAAAGATCAATCTTCCTGACTCCAAGACCCAGCTCTTTTATCTACTTCACCCCCTAGCTGCCTTACTGATTTGTTGGCGTTTTTCTGACTCCTCATCACATTCTGCCATCCTTATTATCCTTGGGCCCTTTTTTGGACAATGGCCCATCTCTGTGAGAAAGCTGTCCTGGGCTAGAGGATCGTAGGATCATGGATCTAGAGTTAAAAGGAACTCCACAGACTATCCCACTAAGTTTACAGATGAGGAAACTGAGGCCCAGAAGACTCACCCAAGACCACACAAGGAGTTAGCAGCAGAGCTGGATTTGAACCCCGGTACTCTGGTCTTTTCACTGTACCATGTAACAGTGAATTATTAAGCTTGCCCACAGGCAAGCCTGGCACGCCCCACCACTGTGTGATGTAACAAATGGGACTGGCCTGCCTGCTGTTCCCAGAAGAGGAGGCTTTGAGTTGGCCGTCTTTATTAAAGCCATCAGCTCCTGGGCCAGGAATAAGACCCTCCAGGGAGCCCCCAGGCTCCCAGCATACTTTTCTTCATGGAACAACCACTCAGGGATGTTTGTATAAACTTATGGGGGAAAAAGAATTTATTTCTATCCTGAGAAGCTGACGTCATGGTGGTGGCCCTCATGGCTGGGTGGAGGTGGCTACTCCCCTCCCTTCCCAGTTTCCCAATGCCCCTCCTAGCAGTGCTGGCTCTCTGGGTCACCTCTGCCTTGCTTTCTTCACCCAGACATCACCGCTACCAACTGAACCCCTCTCAGCCAGGAGAAGGGTCATAGAAATCCAGCTGGCTCCAGCCAGTCCCCCTGGTCTGAGACACCACGTGCCTACCCCTTAGCTTCCCTGAGGATGTTTTTAGCTAGATAGGGAGCCAAGCAGTGCCTGGAGGCAGCCACATGCTTCCCCGTTTTAGCCCAGCTGTAGTCATTTCATGGAGGGTCTTGTGGCATCACTGGTTCTAGCTCAGTTTTGGTGTGGGTGAGAGGTCAACGCTTTTGTTTCTGCATGTGCATGGGCCCCCCGTGCTCCCCTCAGCTTAGTTTCCTTGAAAGCTGCTTGATTCAGGAAAAGAGGCTGAGAGGAGAGTTCCCTGGCTCCCAGAGGGCTCCCGCAGGAAGAAAGTTTCCATTCTCATCAGACTCTGACATCTTATGGCTCCTTTCTCCTATTAAGCCCAAGGTCCCTTGCCTAGCCCTCATGGCCCTACCTATCAACTTTGCCTCTCCTTCCTCCCCAGCATCCATACTGTGATCAGATTCTTCTGCCTTAGTGCTCCTTTCCTTCCCCTCAGCCCCCTCCCCAGGGCCATTTGCATTCCCTGCATTAGGCTTTTTCCCCCTAGTAATAGGAAATACATGCACATATATGTTGTATACATATACACACATACACATATATATCTTTAAGCTTTTCTTCCCCAATAATAACAGCTAGCATATGAACTTTTCTTTTTGCTTTTTGGAGGGCAATTGGGGTTAAGTGACTTGCCCAAGATCACCTGGCTAGTTTTTGTGTTAAGTGTCTGAGGCCACATTTGAACTCAGGTCCTCCTGACTCCAGGGCCGGTGCTCTATTCACTGTGCCATCTAGCCACCCCTAGCATATGGACTTTTAAGGTTTGAAAAGTACTTTACAAATATTATTTCCTTTTCATCCTCCTAACAACCCTGGGAGGTAGATGCCCTTACCATCCCCATTTTACAGATTTAAAAAAAACCAAACTACCTGAGGCAGAGGGAGGTTAAGTGATTTGCCCAGGGTCACACAGATAGTAAGGAGCTGGGGTGAGATTTAAATTCCGATCTTCTGGACCCTATATCTAATATTCTATCCACTCTGCCTTCTAAGTTGCCAGGGCAAGCTCTTTCCATCCACTCTTCCAATGTCGATTCTACCTTTCTAATTGATTAAACAAGGAACATTGCCGAGTATTTACCATGTGCCAGGCACTCTGTTAAATACCGAGGACAGAGACCAGACCTGTGATGTCTTGGTATAGGGGAGACTCAGGTGAGCAAACGCCCCATTTTCATACAAGATAAGGCATCCATTTCTTGGCATTATCTCAACCAGATCTTCTTCCCAATGAAATATGTTCTAGATTTTCCAGAAGGGGAGAAGAGTAAATCCAGCATAGCAAAAACCAAGTTCTTTCTCTTTTCTTCCAAACTAGTTTTGCTCTGATGGTATGCTGGGTCCGGCTTCTAGAGGTAGGGAGAGCCAATTGTTAAATTTTCAGTGTGAGCAATTATACCTTGAAAATCAGTGAATGGTACAAGCCAGGGTTTGATTTGTTGTTCATTGATTGTCTAGACTTCAGAAAAATGATGGAGGGAATGTCAAAAATACAGATTAAACTTAAAGTGTCTTAGGTACATTTTTTTTGGAGAGCCAGTTGTTAAATTTTTATCAGCACACCTCTGCTTTGATCCCTAACTTCCTTTTTTCTGAACTACCACTCTCCTCTCTCCATAGATCCTAGAATTCAGTTAACATTGTTTCTCCCTCTTTCTCCTGTCTCACAAATTCTGTTGATTCTCTCTTCGAAGTGTTTTATACATTCGCCCCTTCCTCTCCAGTGCCTAGGCTGCCTGGGTTGAAGCTGTCATCCCTTCATGCCTAGATTACTGCAGTAATCCCCTACCTTAGATCCCTCCTCCTAGCATTGCCCTCTGGTTCCTGTCCTGCATGACATTGCCTGATTAATCTTTGTAGGTGACATACACAGACCTATGTTAAACAGTCGTTCGCAAAACGTTTACGTGTGAGGTCGGCTGCTATGGACAACCTCAGCTCAGCTTGTCCTCTCAACATGGAATAAGTGCACCATATGTAACTTATAAATTTAATTATTTTATGAACATCTTATAGGACTAGATTTTAAGGTGCTATTTTTTTTTCTGAAATACTGATCTACTTGAGTTAATAATGCTAATAGTGACAATAATTACATTAATATGTTTTTATAAAGCATTTTAAGTTTTCAAAGCACTTTAAAATATTATCTCATTCGATCTTCCGAGTAATCCTGAGAGGTAGGAGCTATTATCCACATTTTACAGATGAGGAAATCAAGGCACAGAGAGATTAGCTTAATTATCACAGCTATTAAATGTCTTGAGGCAGGAAACAGATTCAGGTTTTCCTGACTCCAGCTGTATTGTTCTGTCTACTTAGAATTAATAAGCAATTTTTGAAATTACAATTCCAAACATATCCAAACTTCAAATAATAACTAGCATTGTTCTGAATGAGGTGTGTGGCCCAGAACAAATAGTGTGCATGCACATATATGTATACGCACGTGTACATACACATGTGTGTGCATACACATGTGCATATACATGTGTATATTTACATTTCACACCACCACACACACAATGTTTTTTATAGGTGACATCAGGCTAATGTATGCATCATAAGTAATAAACTTCTAGCTAAAACACAACTCTAATATTCCCTCATTTTGCGGATGAAGGACTATATCTCCCCATGAGATCAGGTACTTTGTTTATAGTCATAGATGTGGCCAGAAGCAGCAAAGGTCATGGAGAAAATCCACAATATGTCGCCATAGTTTGCTACAAACCTCTCGGACCACTCCTGCTCCCTCTTTGCTGATTCTTTCTCTTCCTTGTCCTGCCACCCTCCCATTGTATTCCCCCATGGCTCAGTCCTGACTCAGTACTTTCTCTCTTTATATCATTGCATCTGCAGCTCTCATTCTCTCCCACAACTATAATTTTCTATTTTCAGATCAATCTATCCATCATTCGGTCAGCCAATCAGCAAACATTTATTGGGTGCCTACTTTATATGGAATCAGTCTTCTGGAGTTGTGATTGGTCATTGCATTAACCAGAATTCTCTTGCCAACAATCATTAGAGGTACTGAGTGATCTAAATTACTAACCATTTCTCTCTTTGAATTAAATAAAGTGAAGGGTTTCATTGAGACTGAAAAGAGAAAACCTTTATATTTTCCATAACAGTGAGATTTAGGGGACAAGATGACTACATTGATAGCATCCCATCGCTTTTGAGACATTAGAAAATCAAGAGTGGTAATGGGGAAAAGTTCTCAAGTCACTCAAAGGTGTTTGTCTTGATATTCCTGTTACTTTAGAAAACTGTTCTCCTGATTCTGCTCACTTCAGTCTGCATCCATTCATACAAGTCTTCCCAGATTTCTTGGCAACTATCACTTTCATATTTTTTTACAACACAATAACATTCCATCACATTCATAAACCATAACTTGTTTATCCATTCTCCAATAGATAGGTATGACAAAATTATCCAGGGGCACATTGATTGAGTAATGTCAGTAGTTAGCCTGAGATGCAGAGAGATGTAAAATTGCAGTTTATTCTGAGTGACATGCCGTCAGAAGTTGATGAACATTTCTTGTAATTTGGTTGGTGATATTTGTGCCATCAACAAAAGATAGACTTGCTGCTGAGTCATGGAGAAGAGGAAGGAACAAAGGAAACCTTACATCCTTAATTAGATAAGATGGAGTAGAGTCAAAGCTGATTCCCTGTGGCTATCAGAGTCCCCTAAATCTTCTTTTGCAATCATGAAGCTGCTGTTATTGTTTGTTTTTCATTTGAAGAGCACCATGACATCAGGAAGGTGATGCCATGACAAGCAAGTGAATTGGATTTAAGTAAGGCAAGGCTGTGCAAGGTCACTGGCCTCACTTTCTCTTCCGGAGCCAGCTGGGTCCAGTGACTCAGGATACAATGGGAGACCTTGGCCTTTTTAAGTTAACGTCTTTCCCAGGTCTCAGTTTGTTTGAGGTAATGCCCATTCAGTGATGAAGGGTAGGTAAGAAATAAGGCAAAGAATGGCCTCTTTTATCTTCTCAAAAAAAAAAATCAATTGGGGAGAGGGAGGCCCTCAGGGATCACAAAGCAATTGGAGGCTGAAGAGCACAGCCTGATGCATATTGATCCTGAGCTGTGGCAACCTAACAAAATGGAATTAGTCATGTCAGCTCTCAACAGACCACTCTCTTCCCAAATTCCTTTCAACAACACCCACTTTGTTGTCATTTCTTTGCTCTAACAAAAAATGCTGCTACATTCTGTACATGTGGGTCCTTTCCTCCTTTCTTTGATTTTGGACTATATAAGCTTAGTAGTGGTATTGCTGGGACAAAGGGTATGCACAGTTTAGTGACTTTTTGTATAGTTCAAAATTGCTTTCCATAATAGTTCAACCAATTCACAGGTCTACCAACAGTTTATTCATTACACATGCACACACACATCTATCTTATGTATATAAAAATGGAAGTTAAATCATTTATCTAGGATCACATAGCCAGTAAGGATCAGAAGAATCCAGATCTTCCTGACTCAGGGGCCAAATCTGTACACCACACTATGCCTCATGTATACATCTATATTTGACCAAAGTATTAAAGCAAAGTTAATAGTTTGTAGCCACTTTTCCAGCTGTGTAGCATCTGTAGGATGAAGTAGATGAGACACAGTTTTACTGGGGGGAAAGGGAAAGAGAATAGGAAGGAACTATGGATAATTTTTAAAAATATTGATGACATTTTGATACAACTTCCCGACAAATTTTGTTAATGTATTTACAAACGATATTTCTCCCAAAAGGACAGACTATTAATCACTAACAGAAAAGAGTGTGATGTGTCTTTTTTTGTCAGTGTAGTTCTGCTATGGAACATTGTGTTTGGTTAGAATTTTGTTGCTTTTCTCTATTTGCTTGATGTGTATTATTTGTCTTCTTTCAGGTTCTTGTTCCTCCACTCTGGATTACTTCATATAAGCCTTCCCATGTTTCTCTGAATTCTTTATATTCATCATTCCTTATAGCATGTGGTACTCAGTTACATTCGTATGCCATCTTCTTGAGCCATCCCTAAATCATTATTTCTTTCAAGCTTTTGTATAGCACCAACTTCTCACAAATAATGACTCTGTGGACATTTGGCACCCACAGATCTTTTTGTTAATAGCCTTCTTTGTGGAGGCCATCTCTAGTCTTCCTGATCGATGTCTGGCCACTGGCCCCAGATGGCTCCGGAGGAGAAAGTGAGGCTGGTGACTTTGCACAGCCCTGCCTCACTTAAATCCAGTTCACTTGCATGCCATGCCATTACCTTCCTGATGTCATGATCCTCTTTGAGAACAAAGGACAAACAACAATGTGTGAGTAGTACAGTCTGCCCTCCTGAGGACCCAACTGGCGGCCAGTTCCAGTTGGACAATACAGCTCCTCCCTTTCTCTTCCTTTCATTTCTGACTCTTTGTGACCCTATTTGGGGTTTTCTTGGCAAAGATACTGGATTGGTTGGTCATTTCCTTCTCCAGCTCATTTTACATTTGACTTCACAGACCATAACACTTCAGGTCTTTCTACCCTCCACTACCTCCTGAAGTCCGAGCTCACGTTCATTGCTTCCGTGACACTCTCTATCCATCTCATCCTCTGCCATTCCTTTCTCTTTTTTCCTTCAATCTTTCCCAGCATCAGGATATTTTCCAATGAGTCCCATCTTCTCTCTATGTGGCCAAAGTATTTAAGTTTCAGCTTTATTATTGGGCTTTCCAATGAACAGGCAGAGCTAATTTCTTTAAGTATCGGCTGATTTGATCTCCTTGATAGCCAAGGACTCTCAGAAGTCTTCGCCAGCTCCACAATTTGAAAATGTTTACTCCAGCTGACCTCAGGAAGACTTGGGTTTGAGTCCTGTCTCCGTCACAGATGCACTGGTTGTGTGACTGCTGGCAAATTATGTAGGACTTCTAGGTGTTTCAGTAATTCAGAGGAAGTATAGACTTGCATTGGTCAAGGGAATGCCTTTACTATGTCAATGATAACATGGGATTTGTCCTTATTTTACTAATACATTCTTTTAATAGATCTATATCACTTATTTTGTACATTTTAGATAACATTATAAACTTAATATTACTCCATCAATACATCCAGAAGTTTGCATTTTCCCATTTATTTCCCACAGATATTTTTTCATGAAATCTAATTGCGAAATGTTTGATGGTCTTGATGGCAATTAATGACAGGAACTTGTATTAATTAGTTAGGCATTTTTGTTTGCTAAATTTAAATCATATATCATCATCAACTTAAAGCGGATAGTGACATGTTGAACATATATTGTGATTTTTTTGGAATAGAAATTTATAGAGTCTCCTAATTTTAGGGGCCATAAAATAAAAATGAGGATATTATTTTAAAATATTGTGAAGAAATGTCAAGGAATATGAAATTGCAGAGGCAGCTAGGAGGTCCACTGGAAAGTGTTGGGCCTGGGGTCATGAGATTCATCTTCCCGAGTTCAAATGTGGCCTCAAAAATTTACTAGCCCATGGGAGTAGCAGTGGTAATATTAAAAACATGGAAGAAGAGAAAAAATAGTATCAATGAATTACTAAAGACCAAACAAATCAGAACCCTGGGCAAGTCACTTGGTCCTGTTTGCCTCAGTTTCCTCTTCTGTCAAATGGGCTGGAGAAGGAAATGGCGAATGCTCCAGTTTCTCTGCCAAGAAAACCCAAATGGGGTCAGGAAGAGTCAGACACACCTGAAACAATTAACCAACAGCAACAATAATAACAGTAACATTCGTGTAATGCTACATTCCCGGCCCTGTGCTAACTGCTTTACAATTTTTATCTCACTTGATCCTTGCAACCCTCTGAGGTAGGTGCCATTATCATCCCCATTATACAGTTGAGGAAACTGAGACAAATACAGGTGGCATGACTTATCCAGGGTCACACAGCTAGTTAGGTCTGCGATCGGATATGAATTCAGGTCTTCCTAACTCTAAGCTTGGTGTTCTGTCTGTTGGGTCACCACCCATTGGATGCAAAAGAACTTTCTAAAGATAGTCCAAAGGAGACTGGTTTGTTGAGTGTGGGCAGCTCTAAAATGTGGCTGCTTAGCTTGTTTCCCATTCAGCTGAGAGAGTTGATGAGAAGGGTATTGCACTGGCCAAAGAAACCCAATAATTTCCCCTTAGACTGAGGAAGACCCCAGTTCAGGGAAGAGCCCTGAACCCAGGGGCAGCACCTTTATTGCTTCAGCTGTAGCTTCCCCCAGGCAAAAGAAACAAACCAAGATGTTTAAAATTACAGGAGAGACTGTTATTAGCCTCACTTTACAGTTGGGGAAAACTGAAGCAAACAGGTTAAGTGATTTGCTCAAGATCGCACAGCTAGGAAATGTTTGAGACTGGATTTGAACTCTGGTCTTCATAACTCCTGGACCACTGCATCACCAGCTTGCAGTAGACAGTAAATAGTCAATACTTAGTGACTTGAATGAAAAAATCCTTTACAATCCTTGGTGGGACCCATGAATCATCATGTCCTTCTTATGTTCTGTTTCCAAATGAAATTCTTTGGAGCGTGCAGATCTACCCTGCAAGGAAGATGAGGCTATGATGATATCATCTTATTTTGGCACAGAATGTAGAGGTGGATGTTACTTAGTCTGACTTACTTAGGTGAGAGCACTGTCCAAAGTCACTCTGAGAGATCCCACTCCAAGATTGTGGGAGTTCAAAGCTGGGTCTTGCTTGATTCTACATTCAGTGTCTTCTGGACAATACCAACTGTGATGTGCAACATCTGTCTCTTTCTACATCTTAACTCAGAAAATATTCCCTGCTAGGTGATTTTATTTTTTAAGGATTTTTTAGAAATTGAATATGGTTATTCTGGACACCTGCCGCACAGTTTCTTGGTAGATGCAGACCAAAGCATGTTTTTAAAGTAAGTCTATTTAGGAATGGCTCTCCATTGTTCTTGTTGGCTTCTGTTTTTACCATGTTGCTGTTGGTTAGGTAGGAAGCAAGAAGGAGAGCTAGAGAGGATGCTGGTGAGAAAGATGAGTGGGGGAAAAGTAATTTGTATTAAAATTCTTGTTGCCACTCTTTATGAAGAATTAGAAGATTGCATCAGTATCAGACGGTGCCTTCAATACTGTAAGTACCTACCTCCCTGTAGTCAGATTTGATTATTCCTTCAAGCAATCTCTTGTGAATTCATGTGACTCACTAATTCTCAAAGTGAAAAAACACTAATGAATATGATGTAATGGGAACATCCAGTTTTATTTACTAGGGGCAATTGACTAGCAGCCTAAAAGTCAGGCGACCTGACTTTGTGATACAGGAAAAAAGCCACATTATCTGATATGTTGGCCAGCTTGGATTAATTTTGGAAGGACTCCACCCAAAAGGATTCTCTTAATTGATGGTGAAATTCAAGTTAGTCATTTATTACTTGGTATTTGACATTATCCTTTGAAAATGAAAATCCTTCTGGGAGAAGTCCTGTATTTTTACCCTTAATGGTTTAGTAGAAACAAGTTGTTCCAGAGAGTTTTAGCATTGGGGGATCTGGGTTCAAGTTTTGGATCTGCTGCTGGCTGCTTTGGTGACCTTGGGCACCAGTCACCTAACCATTTGCTTATCTGTGTAAGACAAGGAAAGAGGTGGGCTAGATGACCTGGAAGAGTCCTAGTATGTTGCTTTCTGACCTTTGGGGTTAGAGACTACATCCTGAAGACTTTGATTCCTTTTGATTCCAAAACTCCCACCTTAAGGGACCTTGAGTTCTGATTGATGGATGCCCCATGTTTGGCCCATTATGTCACATTGCTCTAGCCAGGGTTTGTTTTGTTCCCATCATCTCACCAGCCACCTTGCCCCTGAATGTGTATGTATCCTGGACACCACTCTCCTGTTTGTGCTCTCTCCTTCTATTAGAATATAAGATCCTTGAAGGCAGGAGCTATCTTTGTTTTTGTCTTTGTATCTCCAGCAATTAGCATAGTGTTTGACACCTAACAACATCTAATCAATGCTTTTACATTCCTTTCTTCTGTCCTTTGTCCATCCTTCTTTCCTTCCTTTCTTCCTCCCTCCTTTCCTTTCTTCCTTCCTTCCTTCCTAACTTTTTTTCCATCCATCCATCCATCCATCCATCTATCCATCCATCCATCCATCCATCCATCCATCCATCCATCCATCATCTTAAGCCTCTGCCTCCAGTTTGATCCAGACATTCTAGTTCCTGCACTGGAACCTTGTCCTCCTGATTGGTAACTGACCAAAAAATCAGTTCTCTGGCCATCTTTATTTGTGCATGCTACTACTGCCTGTCTCTGAGAAAGTAATCAAATCAGAGCTTCCATTCCTGAAAAGGATGGATCGGCTAGTTACCCTGTGGTTCTGTTCATTATTCCTGTGTCCTCCCACATGGTCCCTCTCTCATGATCCTTCCACGTGTGTTGTTTTCTCCTTTTAGAATGTAAGTTCCTTGCAGGCAAAGACTGTTTTATATATTTACATTCCTGATGCTTAGCATAGTGCCTGGCACACAGTAAGCACTTTATGAATACTTTCCATTCATTCATTCATTCATTCATTCATTCATTCATTCAGGCCACCTTATCCAGTAAACACTTGATCATTTTGTTAAACAAAAAGGCATATTGACTAGGGGCAAGGTCACTTTAAAGTATAAACATTAAAAAAACCCACAGCAATATCTACATTCAGAGAAAGATCTAGAAAGACCAGAGTTTAAATGGGGAGCCATCTACATGCCATCATTCTTTTTCATGTTTGGTTTTCTTTCTTCTTTCCCATTGTTCACTCCATTGGTTACAACCCTTCTATACAACCAGACTAATGTCCAATGTGTAAGTATTTGCAGATCCTATACTTGACTGCATGCCACCATGGCAGGGGGAAGGGAGAGGGAGGGGAGAAAATGTGAAACTCAAGGGCTTGTGGAACTGAATCTTGTAAACTAAAAGTAAATAAACAAGTCAATTAAAATTTAAAAAAAAAACACAGCAGAGGATTGTCAAAGATTCAGGCATTATTGTCTTGTAAGACAGCTGACAAGAGGTGGAAATGAATCTGGAGGAAGCCTGACATGAAAACCAATTGCGTCATATTTTCCCTGAGCATTTGGAAATGAACCTGGTAGCAGAACAACAAACAAACGAAAACTGGACCTCTCTGCCAAGGTTTTCATAAGGACCTGCTTCCGTCATTCGTGACATTGGAAAGACTCCTTTGGGAGCCCCAGAAGTTCTGTGAGGTGTTAACAGCACTTAAGAAAATCAGTTCAGAAGTCAGAGCTCTCATTTATATAATGCCTTACGGTTTGCAGAATGTTATACACACACACACACACACACACACACACACGCACACACACACGTATTTGACTCTGAACTAGGCAAATGCCAACTCCAATGAGCACTTTCATATACACAGTTGTTGTTGCTCTTTGTCCTTTGCTCATGAAGAGAACCAGTGACATCACAGGGTGATGTCTCCGCTTGCCTGTAAATTGGATTTCAGTGAGGCAGGGCTGTGCAAAGTCGTCAGCCTCACTCTCTCCTCCAGAGTCATCAGAGTCCAGTGACAGGACACAGTAGAACAGAAAAAGAGGTTTGTATGTGAAACTATTGTATACCTGGCTTTTTAAGGTATATAATAGGTTCAACATGTAGCTTTCAAAGCTGTCCTGATTGTCTGTGTTTCCTTCTGGCCTCCTTTCTATTCTTTTCTGTGCATTAAAAAAAAATGCTTCAAGGATTCTTTTTGTTTCTTTTCTTTTTATTTATTTGGTTTTTTAATCAGCAACCTTATTTCTAACTCCTCAGTTCCTCCCAAGTCAACTCCATTTGGGAAAAAACAAACAAAACATCTTACATATATTATCGATTTTGTCTCATAGAGGCTAAGTGACTTAACAAGGATTACATGGAGAGTACGCACCTGGGAATGGGGTTTGTACCTATGTCTTCCTGACCTCAAATCCAACCTTTTCACCTCCATGCCAGAAAGAATACACAAAGAAAGGGCTTTGGGAGTCATGGGGGAGAGTGGGAATGATAACATTAAAAAATAAAGACCATTGGCTCCCTAAGGATTGAGAGGCCATCTAGTCTAAACCCTTCATTCTATAGATGAAGAACCTGTGGTCCAGGTAGATTTAATTCTCAAAGTTGTATGGGTAGTAAATACTGGGGGCTAGGACTTGGACCCCAATTTTCTGAATTCAGAATCATTGCTCCTTGCATTATACCATCCTATCTGTCTATTTGCTCAGTGAGGAGTTTGACCTCAGCTCAAGCACCACTTTTTTATGAGGCTTCCCATTTGTTAAAGGCCCTTCACACTCAATTACCTTATGTCAATTTGTATATATTTTGCACGTATTTATTTGTGTTTTTGCTTTTCTTCCTATGAAATGTAAGCTCATTGAGGACAGGGACTGTCCTGTTTCCGTTTCTGTTTTCTTGGTACCTAGCACACTGCCTGTCACAAAGCAGCCACTTGGTAAATGCTAGGTGACTGATTAATTTTGTTAATCTAGCCCAAATGGTTCTTCTCTTTAGACCCCCCCATAAGATGGTCACATCCACAACTAGGTGGCGCCATAGTGGATAAGGTGCCAGACCTGGAGCCAGAAAGACTCGTCTTCCTGAATTCAAATCTGGCTTTATACTCTTACTAGGTGTGACCCTGGGGGAGTCACTTAACCCTGTTTATGTCAGTTCCTTCATCTATAAAATGAGTTAGAGGAGGAAATGGTAAACCACTGTAGTATCATTGCCAAGAAAACCCGAAATGGGGTCACAAAGAGTCAAACACAACTGAAATGACCAAACAACAACAACATATATAGTGATACATTAGCTCAGTGGTTCTCAACCTTCCTAATGCCATGACCCTTTAATACTTCATATGTGGGCGTATCTGCATGTGGGCGGACCCACTTGGAGATAGATAGAGGAGTGGTGTCTCGGTTCCTAAGACCATCAGAAATGTGTTTTTTCCAATGGTCTTAGGCAACCCCGTTCGACCCCCAAAGGGGTCATGACCCACAGGTTGAGAACCGCCTCTCTAGCTCATTCTCCCAAAGCAAGACCAGCTAAATCTCTCCCTCTGGGTGCTAGGGTTTGTCTGATGGGCTCAGGTATCTATCTCTAGTGCTATCCTTTCTGATGTGTTCTCTCCCCACTAAGGGCTTCACTTGAACAAAGCCAGACAGGAAGGGGGACCAGCCTTGCTTTGGGTGGTAAGTGCTCTTTGAATGGCCCCTAGTTCAGGCTACAGTCCATCAATAGAAAATCTCTTCAGTCTGGTTGGTGGACCACAACTGGTTACAGAATAATCTGTGCATGCTCCAAATCACAGAGCCGGGTCCTTCCATTACAGGTCATTATGGCCTTCCTGAAGCAGGATTCCCAGTCTCTTCCATACAAGGACTGCATCAGTGAAGCATGTTGTACTGGCCTGCCATTATACACATAAGGCTCTTCTCCTCAGTTAGAAATGGTGCTTTTGGTTCATCAGTCAACTTTCTGTTAAGTGGTTAATTACATGACATTTGTAAATACTTGGCTTATTTTAAATTCATTTTCAGGTATTCACTGACTTGACATGGCAGCTGTATATTTCCATTCTATAGGGAGTTAAATTAGCCACTGTTAGAGGCAGTATGATGTAATGTTTAGAGAAGCAGCCTCAGAGTCAGGAGGACCTGAGTTCAAATCCTGCCTCAAATGCTTACAACCTGTGTGATCCTGGGCAAGTCCCGTAACCTCTGTGCACCTTAATGTCTTCATCTGTAAAATGGTCTCATTGGACTTAGTGGCTGCCTAATGATTTCTTTGGGCTTTAAAGCTAGGATTGTTCGCCAGACATCTGACTATTTAGTCTCTTGGTCTTCCAGACAAGTCTCTAAGACTGTAAATTATAGGGAAGTGGAAATGCCTACTGGGTGGTGAGCATTTCCACCCCAGTCGTTGCCTACAGCGATGAAATTACAGGTTAGGTAAAAACAAATGTCTTCAGTGCAGGAAAGGGATACGCAGAGAGGAGAGCTCCTTTTGCCTCTGGGTGTCAGTAACAATCTCCATCTAGCTGTTATTTTTTTAATCAGTTCTGGCCTTGCTCTCATTTTATTGGCTTATGATTTTAGGCAACAGCAGGAGCAGCACAGCCCAAGTCTTGGTTGTCCTTCCCTCCACAGTTGCTCCCCAGGGTCCCCTCTCCTCCTCTCCTCTTGGTCATCTCCATCTGTCCCTCCTTTCTTGCTCAGTCCACCCAGCGTATGTCATGCAGGGAATGCAGGCAGGAGTTTTCCTCTGCGGGGCCTCTGCAGAAGCCTTGGAGATTGGCCTTGTACTCTTGGCCCATGTCTCGGTTTTCCAAAGTAGAGAAGGCAGCAGCACTCGTCCCTGATGGGGGGATGTACGGCTTGGACCTTCTTCAGAAGAGACACATAAAAGTCGCTCTTGTCCCCACCCTCCTCTAAAAGGTGTTTTCCTAATGATTATCCCCACTGAAATTGAGAGAGAGAAGGAAGAGGCAATGAGTTGCTGGAAAGCCAGGGCTGCCTCTGCTGGCCTTCCCTGAAGCCCCTCCTTTGCCAGGCTCTCACACACATGCTGCTCTGTTTTCTGTGCTGGAGCAGCCCAGACTGTGTGACTTTTGTAGATGAATGTGAACTCTTCAAACCAGAATAGAAGTTCTGGGAATGGGAGGCCCTGCCCCCCCCCCCACCTTGGCCAGATGCCCCTTTAGGGAGGTGGGGTCTTGTAGGGTCAGCCCAATTGGCTCCCTTTCGTCCATGGGGCACTTTAGTGTGGAGGGAGCATCAGATTCTCAGAGCTCTTCCAAGAAATGATTCCAGAAGTAGGAGCAAAGAGCCAAGAGTGGGCTGTCGCCTGGAGGTGCCCAGTCTTCTGGGGAGGCTGGGAGGCTTGTTTTAAACACTCCTCGGCTGTGGTTTTTGCTTTGGCCTTTGATCTTTAAAGATGTTCTCTCCTCCTGGCTTCTCTGGTCTTAATGGGGACCCTGTTTAGCAACTCCTTGAGGATATTTTGAAATCATCAACACAAGTGATTGTAATATTTTCTAAACATGCCTCCAATTACTTTGGTCAAGTCACCACCCAGGACCTCAGTTTCCTTCCCTGTAAAATGAGACTGAGACTAGATGATCTCCGAGGTCTCTTCCAGATCTGACTGGATAGGGGACCAAGGATTTTTCAAGTGAATTAATCATTTTTGAAGGTGGGGAGCATCTGGTCCTGTGATTTTATTAGTATAACAGAACTCCTGGTAAGGAGATTCCTTCTACTATACAGAGAGTGTAGTGTTAGAGTTGTCTGGGAAACTGAGACTGAGTGAGTAGCTCAGAATCAGTCAGCACATGTCAGAGGCAGGATTTGAACCTGGGAGTCCAGCTCTCTGTTCAGTATACCATAATGCTTATTTGTCATTTTAAAGTTAAAAACAGACTCTGTAACAATTGCTCACCCTTAAAAGTATGAAACAAAGCCAACTTTTTAGGATTTTAGATTAGCACCAAAGATTACCTAGTGCAACCCTTGTATCCAGAAGCATGCCCATAAATGTTTAACAACCGTCTGGGGGGTAGGGGGGAGAGATGTGTCCATGACACACCCACAAGTTTAATTCACATTATTAACATTTTCTCCATCAGTTTCTTAGGTCTAGACTTTAGACAATCAACAAAACAATAGGTCAAGCCCTGATTTGTAGCACGTCCTGATTTCCAAGATGCAAAAGTTCATGCTGAAAATTTAACAATCGGCTCTCCTGAGCTAGAGTAATGTCTTATAAGGGAAGAAAGTGAGCCTCAGATAGTTTAGGTCACTTGTCAAGGAGTGAGTAAAGAATAAAGCAAGCTCCTGGCTTCTCCAAGCTTTGTGCTCTTTTCACCGTTGTCTTCCAAAGAATGATAGTGGCCTCAACTTTATTTTACCTATTACCTTCAGTCTCCTTTACCATTGGACCAAAAGAAGAATGTACACAAGGAGTATAATAAGTAAGTGAAGAGTACCCCAAATGGTGCTTAAGGCTGTGTAATTGGAGAAAGGTGGGGGGCTGCGGTTGTAGAATGTTATGCACACAGACCCTCACTAATGTTTGTTTTTATTTAACTTTTTCTTTGTGACAAAGGAAGGCTCATGGCTGGAGGTGGGGGAATGAGGGGTAGAGGGGGTAGATCCATAAATAATTATGACGTAAAAAGAAAAGGCACAAATGTAACTTTAAAAAAATAGCTTTTCTGTGACCAAACATTGATCTTGGCCATAAATCAGAAAAATGGTTTTGTTTTCATTTCATTCTCCTCCCCTTACCATTTAGCTGTGGGGGAAGTATAGTATGTCCATCAGAGGGAGGAAGAAGCATCAGGTGGGAGGGGGGAGGAAAATGGGCTAAGGTGATGAGGAACATCTCTTGGCAAAGAGGTGGTAGGCTGTGAGCACAGAATGAGACAGGCATTTCCAGACAATGTGTGGATTTGCATCACTGTTCTTATTTGTTTAATGGGAGGGGGTCAGAGGAAGAAATGGGAATAGCAGTAGTAATATTAAAAACATGGAAGAAGAGAAAAAAACCGTGTCGATGAATTACTAAAGACCAAACAAACGAGAACCAAGCAGAAGGAAATTCAGAAGGGAACCCAAACAAGGTGGTTTTGTTATGATGGTGTAAAACTTAACGCGATTTTTTTAAAATCCCAAACTACAAAAGTAAAGATCACAGGTTCACTTACAATCTTCTCTTTGTGAAATGTATGTGCCTTCTGGTCTTTTTGTGTTCTTAACAAAAAAAGAGAATTCAAGCTAAAAGTCAGAGGTCTAGATAATATCCAGGCTGACTAATTCACTCCTGAATAATTGAGAATGCACAGCCAGAGAAACGTAAGGAAAAATTGCAGAGTAGTGGTTCTTTATGGAATTGTTTCAAAGAGTTATCCACCAACTGTCAATCATTATGCTGACATATTGTGTGATATTGGAAGATTGTTAGGTCCAGGGGCAGGTACTCTGTACCTACTTCCTCTCCCTATGGCACTCATCTGCTCTGGACCCATGCAATCTAGACAACATTCAGGGCTGGGGGAAGCCTACCCTCTGATAAGAAGGGACTGAGTCCCCCTTTCCTTGCATTCTTTGACTCTAATAGTCCCCCATCCTGGCACACCAGGGACAAAGTATTTAAAACAGGTTTTGGATAATGTTTAGTTTTTCCCAGAGGGGTAGGGAGAGAGAAGAAAAGTATTCATTGGACAATATGAATCAGGTATGGGACAGATATTTATTTCCTACACACAGAAGAAATGCTAAAAGATAAAAAACACAGCATGCATTGACAAAGTGACTTAAAATGGGATTCACTAACTTAACTTATGACTAAAATTTCATCTAAATATGAAGCAATTTCCAGGACTAATGGTTAGCCATTTTACATTTCACCTTGGCTCTGCACTGTCTCTCTCAAAGTCCATGTCTTCTGAAAAGTCAGGCTAAGGGTTTCACTTCTTCCTCTTGGTGGCCATCTCTGATGAAGATGCTTCCTTTGTCACCATGTGATCCACTCATTGAACCCAGGAATTCTGGACCTCTTACATGTGCTAGGTCACTTTCAGCCTTGGAATAGCCACCTTGAAAGCAAAGTTTAGTCACCAACACGGGGAAGTAAACACAAAGCTGAAAAGGTAGTGAATGACTTAGAGGCAAGCTCATCTACCCAAGTCCATGCTTCCCATGGGACCAGTCACATGGTATGGGGAAGGAACACCACCCATCATCCCCGACCCCTTCATGGGAAGTTTAATGACTGAAAATACTATTTATCATATGGAAGAGTTGTAGTAGGAAAGTCAGAAGCTATTCCTCCTTTTTAAAAATCCATTCAGTCATTGGATATTCCCTCTCAGTAGCTAATGAAGGGATTACTTTGTCATTTCAAAGCATCCAAGGCTTTGAGCAAGGACTCACATACGTGACTGGGTCATCCCCAAGTTACCAAGTACTGAGCCAGCACACATGGTTGACTGGAACCAGGAAGGTCAGCTTTGCTCAAGCTCCATGGCATGGCCTTCATTATACTCAAAATGGAATCAGTAAGACTGAACCCACTCCCAGGGACAAAGCAGTAGGAGCTAATGGGTAGAGTCTTTATTTGGGGTCAGGAGAGCTCTAGATCCTGATCAGACTCTTCTTGGCTATGTGACCTTGGGCCACTAAGTTTTCCTCTCTGAACCTCAATTTTACCATCTGCAAAATGGGGATAACAATACATACATGGCTACCTTCCCATGGTTACTATGAGAAAGTGCTTTATGAATCTTAAAGTGCTAGGTAAATGAGAGATACTGGAGGATGTAACTGATGAGAATGAGTTGAGTTTGTTGGATCATACTTGTGTGTTATGGGGAAAGTCTCTCTACCAGTGTAGATAGACGCCTTTTCTGCATCTTAGAGAGTTGCGTGGGTCACTGAGCCATAAAATGACTGGCCAAGAACCACTGCACATCAGAGATGGGTCTTGAACCCCTGAGACCAGAGCTCTATCCACTATTCCATACTTCTTACCAAGAAATCCCTTCCGTTAAATCAGGCACACAGATAAAATTTGAATTGGAAGTACCCTCTGCCCTCTTGGGCTTCTTCCCGTGATTTGATGTCCCCTCCCAGAATTTCCTTTTAAGAAGGGTGCCCAGGTCAGCCATGTCTTTCTTCTCCAGGATGTACATAGGACTTTCTCTACCATATCCCTTCACTGGGTATTTTTGTGCTACCCCCAAACCATTTTCATGTGTTTCCTTGGTATGTTGTCTTCCCGCATTAGAATGTAAGCTCCTTGGGGGCAGCTAGGTGGTGCAGTGAATAGAGCACTAGCCCTGGAGTCAGGAGGATCTGAGTTTAAATCTGGCCTCATATATTTAACACAAAAACTAGTCGTGTGACCTTGGGAAGTCACTTAACCCCAATTGCCCTACCTTCCTCCCTCCGAAAAGCAAAGAGCAAAACCTAAAAAAAAAAAAAAAAAAAAAAAAAAAAGAAGAATATAAGTTCCTTGAGGGCAGGCATGATCTGAGCACCATCTGTCTACTTCTATCTGTATTCTCAGTACTTAGCACAACGCCTGGTATATAGTAAGAGCTTAATAAGTGAATCTTGTTACCTGACTGCTGTCCACTCATTTCTCAGTCGGGTTGGACTCTCCATGAGCCCATTGGGGTTTTCTTGACAAAAGATACTGGAGTGGTTTTCCATTTCCTTCTCCAGCTCATTTTACAGGTGAGGAAACTGAGGTAAACAGGGGTAAGTGACTTGTCCAGGGTCACACAGTTAGTGTCTTGAGGCTGGATTTGAACTCAGAAAGATGAGCCTGTGTTCTATCCACTGTACCATCTGGTTGTCCTTGTTACCTGACTGACTGATAATTAATACTAAGTTCCCAATTAAGAAGCCAAGTGAACTTTCCTTGAATCCTAATGGAACCATCCAAGTAGACATGTTCATAGAATTCTACAGCTTGAAGGGAGCTTCAGGGTCATCCACTAAATTCCCTCATTTTAAAGATGGAGAAACTAAGTTTCTGAGAAATCATAGGATTAGCTTAGGAGGAAACAGCTATTGTTCATACTCTTCATTTTATGGATTCTGAAACCAAGGCTACAGAAACCAAATGGCTTACACTACTAGCTGGCATATATATATATATAAATTTAAAACACCTCATCCTCTTTTCCAACATATATATATATATAAATTTAAAACACCTCATCCTCTTTTCCAACATTTGTTGTTTTGTGAAGAGGAGTCTATTTGGAAATGATCTAAGTCTGATGACAAGATAAATCTGAGACCAGCGTTTGCTCTTGTTTAGAGCTGTTGTACCCAGTATACACTGGGGGATTTTTGAGAGACTCAACGAGCTACAACTTCAGTAGGCATGCTTAACCACAGATCACCCCTACCCGTGGTTGGCAGGACATGGTGGTTTCACTGAGACTACCTCTGGATTGCAAGCCAGGGGAATTCCCTAGAGACCAAGACAATCAGATCCATCCTGCAGCCACTGACAGATGAGGAACCTTTGCAGAGGGCAAGTCTTCTTGTCTCCACCCAATCTGCTGGAGCTGTCAGTGGGAGAGTTCTTGGAATTCTCTTCTCTCCCCTTTTCTCCTCCCTAGCGCGCTTCTGTCCCTAGTGGCTACTGTTACTGCTGTGAAGCAGCTGAAACATGGAGAAGACTTAGCTTCCTGTATTACACCCTTGAGCTGCAATGTCACAAGGTGCCAGATGGGCAAAGAGAGTCCCTTCTCTTCCATGGGCCATCTGCCTGTCTTTACCATCATTCTCGAGCTTTGGCATTGGAATAGCCTGTCTGTTGAATGGGGTTGGCTGAGTGTGCCCACAGGGTATGCTCATACCTGTCGGCCAGCCAGAGCAAATACTTTGTAAGTTTGTGAAGTCATAAATCCAGTGGGGAACAGGCTTTAAAGGAACAGGAAGTATGGTAACTGGTTGTTTTTATGGACTAAAGCTGCCTGTGGCTGCCCTATGTTGGCAGAAGACAGCAGTCATTCATTAAAAATAATTTTTAAAAATTGTTCACTTTTAGATGGTTTGGCTTAGAGGAAAGAAAGGTCTTTGGCACACTTTGGGGACTTTGCTAACAATGTTGTGTATTTATTTTAGCCAGTCTTGTGAAATGCAAACAAAGCCTCCATTCTGAGGGTAAGAAGAACATTTTTATTTTATAAATATGAACACTTAGGTAGAGAATTAAATAGATTGAAGAAAGCTATATTATATTAATAAGCCAATCCAAATGGTTCCTAAGACTTGTTGATTTTGTCTTTATAATATCTTATGACTCCCTAGTGATTATTCCTGGACTACTGTAATTGTTTCAGAATTGTTTTTCTGCCTTCAAACTCTCCCTTCTCCAATACACTCAAATGAATTCAGTAAGCATTCCACAAACATTTTATGTGCATCTGTTAAACCCCTAATAGCATGGGGGAAGGTGCTGGGCGAAAGCAACGTGCACACAAATGAACAGAAATGACACATGTAACCTCTAGTCTAGGGATCCCCAGTCTTTGGCCTTCCAGAGTGAGATTTGGGGGTGCTTCTAAAGTAGCAATGTCTCTTTTAGGTTTCTTATTGTGCCCACATGGAGTTTATTCTTAGAAATCTTTGAATATAGCTTGCGCACTTTGACAAACATAGACATCTCTATAAAAGTGTCCTTGGCTCCTGTACAAGCACTCAGGGTAACAAGTCTATACTAGGTGGACTTCAAATTTTATTTTACCCCCAGAGAATTACAATGATGAAGATGATGATGAGGAGGAGATTGAAGAAGAGGAAGATGATGAAGATGATGATGATATAATTGCTGAAAAACTTTCAGGGCCAATTGAATGTGGGAATCAAGGATGAAATGTATGCAATTTGGCTACTGCATATGTTACATTCTTTTCATTATATCTAGGATTTTTATAAAATTGTGATAAATTCATTTCATTTAAATAAAAATAAGCCAATTATTCTCATTGATTGTTTGGCTGAAGATGTGAATGGGAGCACACTGGTTTTGTTTTAAAAAAAAGGTGGGGGAAGACAGCATCCCTACGTTGAATTTGGAAATCATCACATGCCTCTTCTTCCCCTTTTCATGTAATGCTGAATGGAACTGGAGAAAATTATTAAAAAATCCTATCTGGGTCAACTACAAATTATGTCATCTGGTCTCCCTTGGGCCCTGACTGTAGCATGGCAATGATTTTGCTCCTCCTTAATCGGGTCTGTCCACACTCTCCACGAGAGCGATTCCAGACCTTCCCTTCTCTCAGAGCTTTCACAGCTCTCCTCTCCTCTCCCTTCTCAGCTCAGATAGATTGTCTCATACTTGATTAAACTCAGCTCTTTCTCAAACTCACTCTTCTCTATGCCTCCCAGTTATATCCTTTGGGTGTGGGGATGAAGGCTATTCCAATGAAGGACCCCTGGCAGGTGGGTTTACAAATTCAGGGGTGGACTCTTATGTGTCTTCTTTTTGTGTGAGTGGATCAGCCAAGGGAAGTTAAGAGAGTATGATTACCAGGTTGGCATTGGATGATGGATTTTTTTTTAAATGACAAGCAAGTATTGGAGGATAAAGGAATTTATCCTTTGTGTTTTTTTTTTTAGCCTTATTACTATGGAATAAACTGGATGCGAGTCCTCCTAGTGGGAGGGTGAAGGTCTATGCAATCATTTCCCCCTCCCAACTTAAATTAACAAGTTGCCATATAGACTCTATTATCTTTATCAGATGAGAACATCTCTACTGAAGTGATCAATCAGAGGCATTAAACTAAGTGCCAACAACCTAATTCATCATTTTTAAAGGAATGAAAGCTATTGGATACAATAAAATAATCCAACAAAAGTAGACTGGGATTGGCTGAGGATGCCCAGTCATGGCCTGGATGTCTTGAATGAAATATTGAGCAAGTAGAACCTAGGCAGCTGGGTGGTGCAGTGGATAGAGCCTTGGGCCTGGGGTCAGGAAGACTCATCTTCCTGAGTTCAAATCCAGCCTCAGACTCTTCCTAGCTGTGTGACCCTGGGCAAGTCATCTCACCCTCTTTGCCTCAGTTTCCTTATCTGTAAAATGAGCTGGAGAAGGAAATGGCAAATCTTCTAGCATCTCTGCCAAGAAAACTCCAAATGGGATCACAAAGAGTCAGACACAGCTGAAATGAATGAACAACAAGAGAATCCTGGGCAATCAAATATAGGGGCTGGTCTAGGGAGTCCTTCCAAGTCCCTGATTGAGAATCATTTGAGGATGGGATGGAGAAGAGCTTCTGTCTCCTCCTCTACCTCCACAGAAGATGACCTTGTCAACTTCACAAAACTGGATTTTGGCCTTCACTAGCAGTGCCCCCAGAGCAGCAGTGTCTGGATTGAAAGTCAAAGAAAAATGAGGTTTCCTGAGGAATGGGGGCTTGCAGACTCTACAAGAATCCCAGCAGAGAGCTGCGTCATGCCCAAGGGGACTTGGTGGGAATCCCCCAATGGGACAAATGGGCTTCTGGCAGCCAGTAGCTGCGTGACCTCATGTGCCCTCTGATCAATCAAAGGCTAAGTGGGAACAACTTAATTAATCAGTCTGGAAGGAATAGAAGCCATTGGACTCAGTGTGTCTTTGTGCAATATATGGCCCTGGTTTTGTTTGTTTGCTTGCTTGCTTGCTTGAGGAGATGCAAGGAGAGGGATCTCAGTTCCTCCCTTTTGGATAGCTCCTTGGCTTTGCCCCTGTGACCTCCCCCCTCTGCCTTCCCATTTTGTTTCCTCTCTCTATTGTATTCACTCAGATACTCTGAAGTGTGTGATCTCATGCACATGGCTGTGGCTCTTCCCTGGAGAAATGCAAAGTGAAAGCCAGCCTTGCCTGCTCATCCTGGGTCACTCTTGTCCAGGTCTTCTGACACCCTGCACATGGCAGGCCTTCTCCCCTTTCTCTTGACATCATGACGCTGCTGGTGAAGGCCATGGGGTCAAATAGCTCTGGCGTGTCTCTTGTAACCAACCTATTTTTTATTTTCAGTCATGCATTTTCTTTGGTGAAATTCTTTTGCCCAGCTCTTCTTGGCATTGCTCTTCCTATGAACCTTTCCTCTCTCCCCATTGCACTCTGGGAAGTAATAATTTTGGATTCCTCAGAGCACACAGAGTTCCGTGACTCAGAGCCGTACAATCATACACCCTCATCACAAAATGTTTACGATTATTACAGTTATCTGTATTTATTGTTTTCCCCTCTTCTCGATGCAGTCATTTCAGTCACGTCTGACTCTCTGGGACCCCATTTGGGGTTTTCTTGGCCAAGACACTGCAATGGTTTGCTATTTCCTTTTCCAGCTCATTTTACAGATGAGGAAACTGAGGCAAACAGGGTGAAGGGACTTGCCCAAGGTCACAAATCTCGATGGTTAAGTCAATCAGACAATAAGCATTTAAGTACCTACTATGCGCCAGGCCCTGTGCTAAGCACTTTACAGGTGTTATCTGATACTCATAACAACCCTGGCAGGCAGGTGGTGTTGTTATCCCATTTTATAGTTGAGAAAACTGAAGCTGAGAGGTTGAATGACTTGCCCAGAGTCACATGGCAAATAACTGATGGAGGCTAGATTTGAACTCAGGTCTTCTTGATGCCAGACCCAGTGCTCTGTTCACTGAGCCACCTCCCTGCTTCATAAAAATGGCCTCTATCATACTAAGCTCTTCATCTCTCCTAACATCTACCACAGCAGGCTTGTTTGAAAACATGAATTTATTGGACACTTATGGACCTTTCATTATTTTTGGGGGGACTTAATCACTGTGCTCTTGCCAAAAATACAATCCTTACTTAGTGGGAGTGAGGCCATCCTTAGATGCTGTGCTTTGTTGGAAACAGATGGCACAAACTTCTCCTTTGTGTGAGTGTCTGTAGAGGTAGCTCACATCACTAAGACAGAATTTCCATGGGCTCGGGAAACTGTGCTGGATTTCCCATTAACCTGCATAAATACTCTAGCACACACTGATGGGTGTTTGACTGTTTTCAGCTGGCAGGCCAAGACTGGGCCTTACCAAAGACACAGAAGGAGCTCTTTCAAAGGAGATGGTGGTGAATTCAGCCCACGTTCTTCTGGAGCTTTGGGTGCCCCGGCCTGTTCGACAAATTGCTTCATTTCCTGAAAAATGTAGGGAATGTTTGCTTTGCCTCATTCCTCTGTTTTCTAGGGGCAGGATTAGATTAGACAGTCAAAAGACCCTTTTGACCTCTAATCTTTTGTGATTTCACCTATAGATGGTATTAATAAAAAGAGCTCAATTTTAATAACACTTTAAGATCTGTGAAATGCTTTACCCATGTCCAATGATCCTGTGATCATTGGTCAACAACCCTGTGTAATGGGTGCTTTTATTACTCCCATTTTATGGATGAGAAAACAAGCTAAAAGGTATCAAGTGACTTGCCCAGAGCCACATAACAAGTAAGCTTCTGAGGCAGGTTTTGAGCTCAGGTCTCACTGACTGCAAGGATAGTCCTCTACATACTCCGCCATCTAGCTGCCATTCATTTATATACTTTCTTCCGTGTTAAGCGTCAGGGAGTTAACTATCAAAAACCGAATTAAATCATAACTTTTGAACTAGAAGGGGCCTTAGAGACCATCTAGTCCAACCTCCTCATCTTATGGAGGAAGAAATGGGATTAAAAATAGAGTTATCTGGGCTTATTGTTACGTACCTTCTTATGTGTATGTGTCTGGTGGGGGGGAAGGAAGGAGGGTGAAGACAAAAAGAAAGAGAGCATGAGATATGAAATATGAGAGAGGGGGAGGGAGAGAGAGAGAGAGAGAGAGAGAGAGAGAGAGAGAGAGAGAGAGAGAGAGAAGGGAGAGAAAAAGGGAGAGAGGAGGGAGAGAAAGAGGGAGAGAGAGGAGAGAGACAGAGGGAGGGAGGGAGAGGCAAAGAGAAAATGGGGAGGGGATATAGAAAGAAGAGGGAGAAGAAGGAAGGGAAGAAGAATGAGAGGGATGGAAGAAGAGAGGGAGGGAGGGAGAGGAAAAGAGAAAGAGAGAAAGGAGGAAGCTATGGGGACAGAGACAGAGAGAGAAAGAGAGGCAGAACGAGGGAGAGGGACCCAGCTTTTGATTTATTCATATTTATGAAGGGAAGCAAAGCCATGGATAAAGCAAAATTTGACATTATCCCCAAGTCGCTTGGATTTATCTCTAGAATTCATTTTAAGTACAATAATGACCTGATGAAGAAGGAGCTAGGAAGTTGTCTATTGCATTCTCTTGCTTAGTAACTTCCCACGGTCTTACATCATGCCTGAAATAGTCAGCCCATTTTTAGACACATGCAAAACATCAGCCTGAGCAGAGCTGCCCTCTCTCAGACTTTCCTTGGAGCTGATGGTTAGATGAAGTAATGAGTTCATATGCAATTGCTCTGAGCCCCCATTTAGGAAAATGCCTCACCTTTAGGAGGATACTGGGCTCTCTGGCTTTACCTTTCTGTCTATTTTTAGTTAATCTGGTCCCTGTGTTTGGGACCAAATTCAGTTCATTTTAAATATATGAACAATGAACAAGCAGGTTATTTCTTTAGTGTCTCAGTAAACAATGGAAGCAGGGAGTTGAGGTAAGAGCCCACCTCCTTCTAGGACTTTCTTCAGGGCTTGAATAGGTAGCTGACACTGGTGGTGTCAGCCCAAGTCTTCTGCTCAGATGTCTGTAGTGCTCATAGTCCCACTTGATATTTTCCTTCTCAACCACAGCTCAGTCCTTCTCTTTCTCCTTTCCTTGGTTGTGCTTGGGCTTCTGATTCTTTCTGGTTCAACTCTATAGGATCCTACTCTTTCTTCTCCCCTTCTAAACCTTCAGAATATTTATCCAGTCCTGAAATAGCCCTATCTTTTATACAAATATTTTATGGAGTGGCCAAGTCTCACATGCTATAGCTTTAATTGATTTTAGTCCTGATTTTGATTAATCTAATCACAAAGTGTTCTTACCAAGCAAAGGAAAGTACTTTTAAGTGGGGTGGGATAGTTAACAGAATCCAGGCTAAGGAGTTTGCATATTATCCAAGAGACAATAGCAAGTCACTGAAGATTCTTGAGCAGAAGAGTAACTATGGCTAGACCTGTGCTTATAGAGGATTATTTTGGTAGATGTGTGTAGGGTGTATAAAAAAGGGAAGAAATCGGGAACAAGGAGGCCAGTTAAAAGACTGTTACGAAAGTCTAGGTGAGATATGATAAAGGCTTGAATTAGGATGGTGAGTGTGTAAGAAGAAAGAAGGAAATGCTAAATGATTGGAAGGTTGGTGGTGGTGACTGAGAGGGAAGAATCCAGCAAAATTCCAAGGTAGCTAATCTCAGTGACCAGAAGGATGGTGGCACCATTGGGAGAAATAGGGGAGTTTGGAGGAGGAGTGGGTTTAGGGAGGAGAAAAGTGGTTCCATGTTGGGTGTGTTGAGTAGAGATGCCCATGAGACATCCAGGTGGAAATGCCCAGTAGGGAGATGGTTATGTGGAATTGATGCTCAGGAGAGACTAGGTCTGGATATATCAATTGGGGAGTCATCAACATAGAGATGATCATTGAACCCATGACTGCTCATGAAATTACCAAGCAGAAATACAGAGAGAAAAGCAAAGAAGAATCAGGGTATGGATATGGAAAACTCCCAGAATTAGAGAGTAGGATAGAGATAATGACAACAACACTGGGGGAAAAAACATCTTTGCAGTGTTTCTTTGATAAAAGTCTAATTTTCAAGATGTACATAGAATTGATTCAAACTTCTAAAAATTAGAGCCCATTCCTCAAGTGATAAGTAATTATTCAGAGAATAATTTTTGAAGAAGAAATATAAATTATAATAGCCATATGAAAAATACTACAGATTTTTATTAGAGAAATATAAACTAAGACAACCCCAAGTTTCTACCTCACATCCATTAGATTGGCAAAGATAAGCAAAAAAGAAAAATGACAAATGTTGGAAGGTCTGTGGGAAACTAGGTACCTTGATCTAGTATGGTGGAGCTAGGAATTGGTACCCTCATTCTGGAACCAATTTACAACCAAGGCTCCTTAGGTACTAAACTGTGTATAACTTTTGACTTGTTGATCAAAGTACCAGTCCTATAGCTCATAGAATTCAAAGAAAAAGTAAAGGGATTCATATGCACAAAAATATATTTGTAGCATCTTTTTATAGTGATAAGAACCTGAAAATTAAAGGAGTACTCATGAATTGAGGAAGGACTGATCAAATTATGGCATATCAATGTAATGGAATACTATTGTGCTGTAAAAAATAAAGGGACAAACAAACATTTTACACATGCTTATATAAACATGAATGGCACTATAGGCCCTATAGGCACCATAAAGGCATTATGAAAATTTTTTACATAGTTAACATGAATTATTTCATGTAGATAAAGTGTTGTTCAGCATTTACTGGGTACAACACTTGCTTTCTATCTTTTGTTCTCAAAGAGGACCATTGACATCAGGGAAGTGACGTGATGACATACAAGTGAATTGGATTTAAGTGAGGGAGAGATGTGCAAAGTCACCAGCCTCACTTTCTCCTCCAGAGCCGTCTGGTTCCAGTGGCCTGATATAGATCAGGGTGACTGGAGATGGCCCAGCATCCAGTGGGGGGACTCTGGCCTTTTCAAGCTAAGGTCTTTTAACAGGTCTTAGTTTGACTGAGGCAGTGCCCATTCAGTGATTAGGGCTTGATAAGAACTGAGGCAGAGAATGGCCTCTTTACCTAGTCAAAAATTTTAAAAAGGCACTGTTCTAAGTAAACAATATACTGTGATTCTTGGAAAAGTTCTGGTTAATGACATTCTCAAATCTGACCTTAATGTTTTAATAAAAGTGTTTGGAAATAGGGGAAAAAAAGAAATAAAGGAACAATTTCAGAGAAACCTAGGAAGATTTGCATAAATTGATAGAGAAAGAAAGGAGCAGAACCAGGAGAATAGTTTATACAGTAACAATAATATTGTAAAGATAAACAACTCTGAAAGACTTAAGAATTCTGATCAAAGCATTAAGTAACAGTGCTTATAGATGACTCTAGTGCTTATCACAGTGCCTGAAACAAAGTCAGTGCTTAATAAGTGTTTGTTGACTGACTGACACTGATAGAGGATTGATGATAGAGTAAGCTTACATACTTACTCCTTACAAAGATGCAACAGATTTGGGATGCAGAATGTGGCATATTTCAGTGTGGGAATTTGTTTTGCTTGATTCATCAAACTTGTTACAATGATTTTCTTCCCTTCAATGGGGAGGAAAGTAATAGGGAGAGAAAATCAATTCTCTTTAATTGAAAAATAAAGTAAAATTGAATTTAAGTTACATTTTCAAAAAAAAAGACAAATGACTCTATAAATGAGTCCTGAAGGAGTAGTCAAAAGTAAGATAGGAAGAGAACTAGGAGAAAGCAGAGAACATCCAGGAGGAAGATGATAGTCACCAGTGTTGGAGATTTAGCAATTCAGCTGCCACTGATAATCTTAGAGCAGTTTCAGCTGAGATTGCAGAGATTGCAGGGTGTTGAGGTGAGAGAAGAAAAGGAAAGGCATCAAAGGCACAGGCAGAGGAGGGTTGGTCTCAACAAAGAAGACAGTTGCATCTTGGTCAGAAACTGGAGCAAAGGAGGAGACTATGAGGGAAGATGTCAAGGACTATTGAGGAATATAATAGGTAAAAAGCAAAAACTCAGAATAAATGGCCTCTATTTTCCTATTAAAGGGAGAAGGTCTTCCATTGAGAGGGTGGGAAAGAGGATGCCTTAGGGTGTCTAAGGAGAGATGATAAGGTTTGCAATAACCTTGGTGGGGAGTGTGCTAGAAAGTCAGTTGGGGAAGAATAAAAGGAACAGCCTGTAGTAGGTGAGGTCCCAATTAAGATATGTTATCCAGGTATCAGAGTTGTGTAACTGCTCAATATTCTTTGAGGATGAAGAAATGATGAACAAGGCAGAGGGAGAGAGAGATGAAAGGTTAGGAGGTTGTGATCAGAGAGGAACTTCAGCCTTCTGGATTAAGTTCATGTCTTTAAGAGGTGATAGTGAGACCAATTACTTGATTAACATTTATCAAGCATCCGCTATGTTTCTGGTGCTATGCTAAGCAAATGGAGATATAAATAATAATAAGTGAATAAATTCCTGCCCTGCAGGAGCTCACAACCTAAGGGGCATCCTTTGTGTGGAGGAGATAGAATGATGGTATGGGTCATGGGAGTTGGATGAGGCCAGGATGTTTGAGGGGACAACAGTGTTCATGCCGAAAACCCAAATCTGGAGACAGGGACTGAGGAGGAGGAGAAACCTGTGAGAGAGATACTGGACTCCTTGAGAAATGAAGGGAATTATCTGGTAGATGACTGCCACCAACATCCCCCCAAAAGTGATCTAAGCAGATCATAGAGATAGCAGAGGGTTGGTCTGGAAGTGGTGGGGAATGAGGATTATGTCTACTCTAGGCCCGGCATTCTGGTAGGCACGGAGAAGATGCAGTGCCTTCTAGGGGAAGCCAGGTTTTCATGTGTAAGAAGATAGAAGGAACAAAAGAAGAAATTCAAGATGAAAAAAACAACAGAATAGGGGTTCCAGGGATCACAAGGAATGGGAGGGAAGAGCAGAATGAGGATTTGGTTGGGATAAGTGAATGGAATGGATCAGAAGGTAAGGAGGAAGTTTGCTAGCGTAGGGTGGAAAAGTAGGGCCCCTACTTCGAGGGCCCTGTAATGACAGAAGCTGGGTTACCTGGTTCTTACATAAACAACAAAAAAAACCTCAGTTCTCTCTCAAGTTGGCCTTTGCTTCATATATCAGAGAATATCCGTATTTGATCAAATCTCAGCATTTGCTAAGAATAGCCACATTTATTTGCTGAAGTGGCTTCTGGGCCCTTTTGTTCCCCTTGTTGTGGTGATTGATTTACTTAAGTTACGCTTCCTTAGGAAATAGTGGTGGTCTCTTCATTTGTGCTTGTTCTTTTGTCCATCTCCTATTTTCCTGGTCAATACTTGTTTAAACCATGTTGGGATTGCCTCAACCATGCATCACACCTTTTCATTTTTTATTTTTCTGATATATTGATTTTGATCTTTGTTCCAGCAAGTCTATGGTTTATAGAGCACTAATTCAGAAATAACTCTCATGTTGGTAACCAATTTTGGGCCACATCCAGTACCTCCAACTCCTTTCTGTAAGAAAATATTCATGCTGTGGGGAGAGGAGGCTTCCCTCCACTTCACAAGCCTTTTCCCAATCCTCAGTCACATTTTTTGCCATTGCTTCTTCACCTTTGCAATGAAGTCATCAAATATTGAGTATGAATTGATTCACTTGACCAAATTTTTTAAATAGAAATTTCTCTACCTCTCTGGTCTCTACAACAAAAGTTGGTACATGGGCTGCATTTAGCTTCATGGAAATATTGGCTGGTTTGTTTTTTTTAATGCTTATTCTGAGCACTGCAATATAAAATAACCAAACATCTAATGAAGTTATTCCTGTCTATGTCTTAAGCCTCATTCTTCTTGGCTTCTCTGCACCCTCTTCTCCAGGCTTTAGTGACATTGCTCTTTCCTGATTCTGCTCCTGCCTGCTTTCTTTCCCTCCTCATTTCCACCTTCTGGCTTCCTTGGCATCATCCTTCACCACTCAGCCCAAATCTCAGGATAGAAAGCCTTGGCTACCCCTCCTCTGCCCCATTGTAAGTGCCTTCCCTCTGAAATTGTCTCCCATTTACATGGTGTATATTTCATCTGTACATAGTAATGTACATAATATCTCTCTCATTAAGCTATGAATTCCTTGAAGGCAGAGACAATGTTTTTTGCCTTTCCCTGTGTCCCCAGAACTTAGTACAATACCTGGTATGTAGTAGGTACTGTATAAATGGTCATTGACTTACTTTTTGGATGTCTGTAAACTATCTCTGCTTCACTAAGAAAAACCAGCTTTCTCCTAGTTTCATTATATATCAAGAATGTCAAGAATGGTATGATTCAGTTCCTCCAGTCACATTTAAATTAATGTTCATAGCGGAGCCAAACATAACGTGGTTCTTAACTCTCTCTTTTCTAATACTTGATCACTGTCTCTTCAAAAGCAGAAGGGGCAGCTCAGAACTGAGGGCCATTCTGCATTCTCTCCTTCCCCCTTCCTCTCCCTTTCCCTGTCTTCCTCCTTCCCCTCCCTCTCTTTCCCCCTTCCCCTCCCTCTCTGTCTTTCCCTCCCTCCCTCCTTTTCTCACATTGCTGTGTCCAATTACTCATAAGCCCATACTGAGGTAGGTCTGGCCCACAGAAAGTAGACAGTTTGGGGCAGTGACCATTCTGAGAGCCCCACCATCCTCTTCTAGAGTTTACATGGTGCTGGCAAAGCCTCAAGAACCCAGGGCCCTTCTGTGCCCCAAAGTGATGTCAGAGTTGGCTTTGAGTGTATTGCCCAGACAGAAGGGAGATCCGAAGGGACTTGGAGGAAATGTTAAGAAGCTGACCTTGCTCATATTTGTGTTAACATTTAAATGTTATCTTTGATCAAATATGAATACTTTGGATTTGAATGGTTTAATCTTTGTTTTGTTTAATAAACATTTCGTTGGTGACTTGTTGAAATTGTTAAGAAAAATGTATTAGGTTTAAAAAAAAGGAACGTGGCACATTGTGATATGATGTCTTAGTACAACTTAGATCACAAGTGTGAGAATTTGTGGGCTAGCCTTAGATTTAATCACGGTTGTGTCATGGGGACCTTTGGAAGTCGGGCGAAGCCTATGGTCCCTTCATGAAACAGGAGGCAAAATAAATCGGATTGCAAAGGAAACCAATTATGTTGATAGTTTCTGTGTTCCGATAAAACTTTATTCAAAAATGTAACCATTATTCTTGCTCAAGAACTATACAAAAACAGGACCACCAGTCAATGGTTGGCTAGTTGGAGAGACAGAGACAGAGAGAGACAGAGAGACAGAGAGAGCGACAGAGAGAGACAGAGACAGAGAGACACAGAGAGAGACAGAGACAGAGAGACAGACAGAGACAGAGAGAGAGACAGATGGGGAGACAGAGACAGAGAGAATCGGAATCTGAATCCTCTGAGCTCTCTGGGTAGCTCCCTTCCCACTCAAGGGCCTTAAGCAAACAAAATCCTTTCAGACCAATAATGCCTTGTTGCATTACTGAGTTTTATCTTTGTTCCTGTTTCTAGAGATTAAAGAGCAGCAATGGAAAACAGAAACTGTGAATTAGTGGCCCTAACGATCCCCAGAAGCTCCTCTTGTCTCTTTGTGTCTCGGTTGTATTTCCAGACTCTATCCTCTCCTAAGCCTGATTGCTCACTTCTGGCCTCTTGTGAGATTTTGGTTTCCCCGTCTTAGCTGGAAGCAGGGAGCCTCTGCTTTTTCAGGCAGTGACACAGTCCTGGGCAGACGTCCTATCTGCCTGTGATCTCTGCTCTCCAGTGCCCTGCTCCAGAAGGTACTTTGGCTGCTAGGCCAAATCAAGCAGTCAATATACAAGGAAAGGAATTGGGCACCAAATGCCATTCGTTCCATATCTTTTAAAGCTGTGAGGTTGAAATTGGAAGAGAGGAAGAGAGGAGGTGACTGGAGAAAGAAGTCAAAAGCCTAATCAGTGTCTAAGGCTGGAGTTCTTAGCCTTGCCGTCCTTGAGCTTGTCATTCTAAAAATATTATATAATTGGTTTCCTTTGTAATAATCTGCATTTAAAAACATTATGTTGAGAAAGAGACCAGAGGAGTCTGGGCCCCAAAGGTTAAGAATGTTTGTTTTAAGGAGAGACAATGTAGGGTAGTTGAGACAACACAAAATAACTGAAGTCAGAACTTCTGGATTTACGTCTGGGCCCTGCTTTCTGTGTGACCTTGGATAAGTAATTTCTTCTGGGCCTCAGTTTCCTCCTGTGTAAAAATGAGGGGCTTAAACTGTCCTCTTAGGTTTCTCTCTGTACTAACTAGCCTGTGAAGAAATCACATAACTAGTTAGTAGTATTCAGGGCTGTGCTGGTGCCCACCTAATACTGGGGAATTTTCTACATGAGCATTTGTACTTCAGAAATCTGCAAAAGCTACAGTTTGATTCATTTTGTTGGTTGCCTAGACTAGAAACTGATGGAGAAAATCTTCCTAATGCAAGTTAAAGTGGACTCTGAGCTTATTTATTTTTGAGGGGAGAGAACTAACTAGTAAACATTTACCCTCTTCCCTGGCGTTGTATTTCGTTCAGACGGAAATAGCTCATAATAAGTACAGAGACAGAGTGCTCAATCTCAGAAAATGCTCCAGCTGAGAATCCTCTCATTAAGAGATTTCATAAAATGTTTAAAATGTCAGAGCAGGTAGATATTGCAGTGGATAAAGCACTGTCCCTGAAATCAGCAGGACCTGAGTTCAAATTTGGCCTCAGATACTAACTGTGTGACCCTGGGCAAGTCATTTAACTCCAATTGCCTAAAAAAAAAGTCATAACTAGACAAAACCTGGAGAGAAGTCACTTGCTAAAGGACACACAGATGGTCCCTGTCAGAGACAAGGTTAAGAGAAAGGTCCCCTCACTGCTTCCCAGTTGACTGTTCTTATAAAATGTGGGAGCTGCCTCCCCATGTCGTCGGTGCAGGGGGTCTCAGTGGCTCTGCAGTCACTGGTCCCCCTTGTTTTTTTCTTTTCCCAGTTAAGCTACAACTTCAGGCAGAAGAGAGAGGAGTGGTGTCTATTAAGGGAGTATGTGCTAACCGCTATCTTGCCATGAAAGAGGATGGCAGATTACTGGCTCTGGTAAGTAATGGTTCTTGGTTATTTTTTAGCCAAATGTTTTTCTTTCAATATTCAGAATTAATAGCAATTGTCATGATACAAAAATAGTTTACAACCAGATTTTGAAAGTTTTCTTATACTGAGCAATTGCATTACAATTTATTTGTATGGATTTTGGGGGGTGGGGGGATGGGAGATGGAAGGAAGTCTTCGAGATCTGTGGTTTAATTGGTGTAGGGAACTGCACCAATGAAACCACCACACAATGAATCAGTGAACTACATGTAACTTCCAGTGTGGAGTTTCCTTTTACCAATTCGAATTTGCAACTGGCCCGTATGGGATCTTACAGAATTGCCTGAGGCAACAGGAATCTAAGTGATTTGTCCAAGGCCACTGGGTATGTGTCAAAGACAAAATATGAATCCAAGGCCTCCTTACTCGAGGACCTCTCCATTATATCACACTGCCTGTCAAAGGGGGCAAACCGAACTGTACATTCCACTTACCGAGCGGGTTTTGTCTTTGAAACTTAGCCAGGTAAGTACTTCTAGGGGTATAAATGATTTAGACTTTTTTGTGGAAATACAAGTAGCAAAAAGATTACTCTTTGTACATTCTTAAGTACAAATCGTTTGAATAAATTAGAGGAGCAAACCTTTCAGCTGAGAAGCTTGAGACAGCGAGGTACTTTGGAAAGCTCACTGGGTCTGAGGACCTGGGTTGGGATGTTGCCTCTGACATTTATTACTGCTCTGGACTTGGATAACTCATTCCCAAGTCAGGACCTTAGTTTCCCCCTAAATAAAAAGGAACTGGATTAGTCATTTCCAAGTTCCCTTCCAGGCTATGATTATTGGCAGCCAAGGAGGCGAGAGGAGCTTCTTTGTATCAAATACTGATATTCTTTGATATGTGAAACAAAGGCCAACTTTAGAATCCAAGTCAGTGAAAGATTATTCCATACATTGTTGCAAGCCATGACAGGGAGAAGCAACAACTGGTACAGGGAGTCTCTATGGTGTAAGAGGGCTTTTGAATAGGATCCATTTCCCGCAGATTGAGTTGTGGGTGAGTAGTTTTTTGGTCATGTCTGACTTTCCATGACCCTATTTGGGGTTTTCTTGGCAGATATACCAGAGTGGTTTGCCATTTCCTTCCCCAACTCATTTTACAGATAAGGAAACTGAGGCAAGCAGGGTTAAGTGACTTGCCCAGGGTCACACAGCTAGTAAGTGTCTGAGGCTGGAATTGACCTCACTAAGATGAGTCTTCCTGATTCCAGGACCAGCACTCTATCCAGCTAGCTAGCTGCCCCTTTCCACAGGTACTTGGAATATACAGAAAACATGTTGCCAGTTATATTTAGAGTCTCAGAATTAGCTTTGGGAGCTTTATGTGTGTTTAAGGGGAGGGGAGGTCTGTCGTTTGGTTATTGTGAGACCCTGTATCTAGAATTAGAAGGGGTCTTAGAGACCATTAAGTCCACATTCCCTTCCCACCCCTTCTTTTTCAGAGAAGGCACCTGAGGCAAAGGGAAGTTCAGTGTCTTGTTCCAGAGTCATACAACTCATAAATGTTAGAATTGGGATTTGAACCCAAGTCTCCCATCTTCTTGTCTAGCGCCCTATCTACTACTCCATACTGTCACTTCATAAGAAGTAGGGGTGGGGTAGGGTTAAAGGAGGTCAAAGGGTGGGGTTAGATGTGGCTGCCCATTTAACACCAAAGTGGAGGCTTATTCTATAATGGTATTACTCACTGTCAAGAAGGGAAAGTTCTGTGTCCCTGTTTGTGTCACCACAATGACAAGTATTTTCCCATCTGCCTGGCTGATATCTGTCTGGAACAGGGGGAGCCCATTGCCCTGGTGCTCAGAATGGTGGGGAGGTAGCAGCCTCTCATGAATGGTGCTCGTTCCCAAAGCCAGAAGTGAGGCCAGCGTTCATAGTTCTGTCAACCACAGTGAGGCAACCGTGAATAAACTGCATCCTTCACAATGAAATGTTTGTGGGCACAAATCCCACAGGAGTAAAAGAAATGAAACCACAATTATAGCCTGGGTCCTGAGAGGCGGGGGAGGGGTGTGCAGGATGTTGATGCATCATGATAGAGACTTGTCCAGACAAAGTACCAGGAAAGCTTTTGTGTGAGCCCCATCTTCTCTATGGCTTCCATTGAGACTCTTCATATTGGAGGTCTAAATGCTTCCTGGGCAGTCTGGGGGAGGGGGTCCTCTTTGGCAGTCCAGTGAAGCTGACAGACCTTTTCTCAGAATCGTGTTAATAAAACAGGATTATAACAGAAACTAAAAATTGGTGAAGGAAAAAAGATTGAATTTTTCCCAAGTTCACAGAACCCATCAAATCTACCCACAGATCCCTTGGGGGTCCATGGATCCCAGGTTAAGAACCCATCTTTTAGACCCTCATCATTTTCCTCAAGATGTAGGCTAAACTTGTGATTGATGACCACAGTTTTCCTTACCCAGCAGCCTTTGCAAAGGGCTGTATGTGTGCATACCACTACAACTAGGGCACCTAACTGAATCCTAAAATCATTGGTTAAATGCTTTTGTACAGAGTATTTTCAGAAGAATTTCAAGGACCTTTGGTCCGTGGTGTGGGAATGTCCCTCTGTCAGAACAGATCACAATCGTTCTCTAGTATCCCGAATTGTTGTGGATGAAAATATCCATCCTACCTGATGTAGCCAATTTAGGGGTGAGCTTTTTCTAGTTCAGATACGAAATAATCCATCTCTGAACCCATACTTGGGATCATAGCAGTACAGACCATAGATTCAGAACCAGAAAGGAACCAATCCAATCTAATAGATATTTATTAAGCACCTATTGTATGCCAGGTCTGGGATTACAATTAATGAAAAGAAAGACTGTCCCTGCCTTTCAGGAGTTTATAATCTTATGGGAGGAGACAAAAGGCAGAAAGCAGAAGGGGAGGGGGTGAAAGTACAGGGTGCCTTGTTCTGTGGAGTTGAAACCAGGCAGAGCCACAGATACTGCATCAGAGAAAGGCTCTGGCTTTGTATTAGCATTGAGTCAATGCCACCCGATGCAAGGGAAAATAACCTGGATAGGAAACTGCTGGCTTCACAAATGATCTGTGACTCTCACTCTCCTAAATTTTCAAATAGTGACAATAATAATAAAACACTTAATAATAATAATTAATAACATCTATATAGGGTTGTACACAGAATAGTCTCAGTTTCCCAGTTTTGTCCTAAAAACTAGGGAGCAGCTATTGTCACTACTACTGCTGCGCAGGGGACATTCCACTCATCTTGGCTTACTTGTCCTAGAATGTTCTCCTCCCCCACCTCTCTAGTTTCCCTCAGGGTACAGCTCAAGACTTCTTTCCTTTGAGAGATGCTTCACAAGCTGCTCCTCTGCTTCACTTTTGGAGAGGTGCTGTGGGGCCCCTGGCTTTTGCAATTATCTCCGTTCTTTGTAGCCCTTCCCAACCCACCCAATCTCTTTTTCTCTCTTCTTTCTCCCCATCTCTTTCTTTCTCTCCATCTTTGTCTCTGTCTCTCTCTATCTCTCTCCTTCCCTCTCTTCTCTCTCTTTACATCTCCATCTTTCTCCTCCCTCTCTCCTTTTCTTTCTCCATCTTTGCCTTTCTCTTCCTCTCCCCCTCTCTGATTATAGAGTTGGGGGAGTCCTTAGAAGTTATCTCATTTAGCTTCCTCATTTTATTTTCTTTTTTGCCCATCTCCACTTTTTTTTAATCTTATTTTCATTGCTTTATTTTTATATTACCTTCATTTATTTTTTAAGTTCAATTTTATTTTATATTCAGTTCTGTATTCTCAGTTCATCAAGCACACTTCATGCCTAGTTAGCCTCATTTCCTTTTTGGACAGTCAGAAAGGAGAGGTACGGATCAGATAAGAATACAATCTGATAGATTCAGAGATGGTTGGGTGCCCAGACTCATGGGAAGTGATATGCATTTGGCAAGGTAGGCTAGAACCATATTCATGGTTCAGTGTCAACATGGCAGGTCTCCAGTGGAGTACCCCAGGGATCTGTGCTAACAATTTGAATGAATTAAGTGGTTAAAAGCATAGGTGGAACTCTCATTAACCTTGCAGATGATGTAAAGCTGGATAGGATAACTCACATCATATGTGACCAAGTTAGGATCTAAAAGCATCTTGATGGCTTAGAGCAGCGGTTCTCAACCTTCCTAATGCCCCGACCCTTTAATAGTCATATGTGGGCATGTCTGCATGTGGGTGGACCCGCCTGGAGACAGATAGAGGAGGTTCCTAAGACCATTGGAAATATGTGTTTTCTGATGGTCTTAGGTGACCCCTGTGACCCATGTGAAAGGGTCGTTTGCCCCAAAGGGGTCATGACCCACAGGTTGAGAACTACTGGCTTAGAGCATTGGCCTGAATCTAATAACATGAAATTCATTTGGGATGAAAGTAAAGTTGTGCACTTGGGTCCAAAAAAACAATGTCACAAATATTAGATGCATGGTTAGACAACAGTAGTTCTGAAATAGATCTGGGGGTTTCAGTGGATTCCAGACCTGGTGTGAATCAGCAAGCAATGTGATGGGGTAGCCCCAAAAGCTAATGAAATATTGGGCTGCCTCAAGATGGGCAGAGATTCCAGGAATGGGAGAGTGCACTTTGCCCTTATTCAACCTCACCTAGAGTATTGTGGTCAGTGGTTTGAGAAGGACATTGAAGTGTGCAGGGAAAAATAACCAGAATGGGGAAGGACTTGAGTCTATGAGTCCATGGCATATGAGAATCTCTTGAAAGAACTGGATGTGTTCAACCTGGGGGCATGAAGGGACTAGACTCCATTTACCCCAGAGGGTAGGAGCAGCAGGTCGAAGTTGCCAAAAGGCTCAGTTAGGCTTCATGTCAGGGAGATCATCCTAATATTTAGAGTTTCTCCAAAGTGTGGGTGGAAGTCTTCAAGCAAGAACTGGACAACTAGTTGGTGAGATAGGGAGGTTATAGTAGGGATGCCTTCAAGTACATGGTAGCCCAGAAGGCCGTGGAAGACCTCAAGTTCTCTTATTCTATAACTGTGGTTAGTATAATATGTCTCCTCTTTCACTCCACTTTGTCTTTGAGGTCTCTACCCTTTTGTCAAGACTCAGTTTCTTTACCTCACATCCTGGATTCGCAATTAAGTCTGTTTTGTTTAAAAAACCAAAAACAAACCCAACGACCCAACGATTAAGGCCTAGACCAGACAAAGCATTAGACTAAACAGTGAAAGAATCAAAGGCAGCTTCAGAGGCGTCTAGCCCAACCTGTACTAGAATACGGAGCAGCAGCTTGGCATGGTGCACTGGGCACTGTACTGTGAGTCAAATCCTGCCTAAGACACTTATTCTCTAGGGGACTCTGGTCAAATCACTTAACCTTTGTGTTCTGGTTTCCTCAGTTAGAAAATGAGTTGGATTTAAAGACCTCAAAACACTTTTCTTTATGATTCTATGATACCAGAAGAACCAAAACTAAGGATGAAAGTCTCCTTTCTTCAAACAACAGGTATCCTACAATAGGATACAGTGTCTAAGTAGGTTAATTAGTGAAGAGATAATTTGAGGATAAATAGAGCAAAAGGAAGGGCAGTGAGGTGGTACGTGGAGTCAGATGGACTCATCTTCCTGAGTTCAAATCCAACCTCAGACACTTACTAGCTGTGTGACCCTGGGCAAGTCATTTAACCCTGTATGCCTCAGTTTCCTCATCTGTAAAATGAGCTGGAGAAGGAAATAGCAAAGCACTCCTGGATCTTTGCCAAGAAAACCCCAAATGGGGTCACAGAGAGTTGAATGTGACTGAAAAATGACTGACCCACAACAATCATTGCGCAGACACCATGTTTAATTACAAAAAAAGAGCATGGAGTTGAGTATTTTCTATTGCAACAATCATTGCAATTCAATAAAGATTTATTAAGTGCCTACTATCTATCTGCCAGGCACTGTTCTAAGTACATTTTCTACCAGGTGGGACCCAGACTAGCAAAGGGCACTGAATGTGCAGCCATAAGGCCTGAAGGCTCATCTTGGCTCCATTCTTTGCCACCTGTGAGACCTAGGTTAATTAATTCACCAAACCTCTTGGACTTTAGTTTCTTCACCTGTAAAATGCAGAGGTTGGACTACATGGTCTCTAAGATTTCTTCTAGGTCTAAATACTGGGGTCACTGGCCCATGCTAAAGAGTCCCATACAGGATTCAAGTATTAGAAAACCATTACAAACACTATTTTGCATCTCAGAGAAGTCCTTTTTTTCTTTTTCAACCTTTTTGGACACCACAAATCCCGTGTAGTATTGAGAAGACAGCCTTTCTGTCCTTCTCAAGATATTTTGTACTGGGGCAGTCAGGTGGTGCAGTGAACAGAACACTGGCTCTGGAGTCAGGAGGACCTGAGTTTGAATCTGGCCCCAAACACTTGATCATACTTCCTAGCTGTGTGACCTTGGCTAAGTCACTTGACCCCAATTGCTTTGCCCTCCCCCCTCCAAAAAGAAAGATATTTTGCATTTACCCATCTATTTTGTAAGCTCCTTGAAACTAGGGACTGTTTTTTTACTTTGCATTATCAGTGTCTACTACATAAATGCTTACTAAATGAATTACAGAGCTTTGCAGACTTGAAGCGCTAACTGTATCAGTGTTGGGTAGCTTATTATTATAAATGTGCAAGTCTGTAGCTCAGTAGGTTCAATTCTTTTTGGTTTCTGATGAAATTTCAAGGTGCCTTTTCCTCTTCATGTGTCTTCTCATCTTCCTTGACTTCCCATATTTCCCTTAGTCAAGCTTTCTTACTTGCTTCCTCTTCCTTTCCCCTTCTTCTGTCTGTTCTTAACCCTGGGCTCCACCAGTCCTGACCCCCTGTGACCTCGTGGTTCTCTGAATGGTCATTGGGAAGCAGCCAGTAGAGTGTGTAATGACAAAAGAGGCCAAGGTGTGTGGCCTTTTCAGCGGGTGCTCTCCCCTTCCAAGGAAGTGAATCAGCCATAACTGTTAATGCATTTGGCATGACCAGGAAGAGAGAGAGGCTTTTAAACTCAGGATGTGACAAAACACGGAGGGTGAATCACGATGGTGTCTGTTTCAGCCCTCTTTTGGCTCCCATGCGGTGGTGGGGAGACGGAAGGAGACACGACCGCACAATCTCCTCTGTCAGAATCATTTGGCCATGCCCAGCATTATTCACCATGCTTTGAAAATGACCGCCTTCTCTGAGTCTGGGTTTCGGTGAATGGTTCTGATTCTGCTGGGACCTAGTCATTCCATGGCCTGTCACTGGCCCGTCACTCAGTGAGTTTCCATTGATCATGACTATGGGGACTGCGGCCCTAATGTCTCTGGGCTGAGGTTAGTCATGGATGGGGCTGGTCACATCTAGGGTGTAGGATAGGAAATGAATGAATGAAAGAACATTAAACTCTTACTATGTGCCAAGTGCTAGAGATATAAATAGAAAAGCATAACAATAAGCTGTCATCAAAACTACTTGATACTGGCTGAGGAATAGAGCAGTGGATCAATGGAATAGATAGGGTACAAAAGACTCAGTAGTCAACAATTATAGTAATATACTGTTTGATAAGCCCAAAGACCCCAGTTTTTGGGATAAGAACTCACTGTTTGACAAATCTACTGGGAAAATTGGAATGTAGTATGGCAGAAACTGGACATAGATCATCATCTAATTCCGTACACCAAAGTCAAGTCTAAATGGGTGCACGATCTAGGCATAAAGGCTGATACTGTAAATAATCTGGAGAAGCAAGGAATAGTTTACTTGTCAGATTTATGAAATAGAAAGGACTTCATGACCAAAGAAGAGTTGGAGAGCATTATAAAATACAAAATGGATAATCTTGATTACAT
>CM053592.1:7260175-7289615 GCA_028646515.1 Pseudochirops corinnae
TGTGTGTGTGTGTGTGTGTGTGTCTGTAAGTTGGGAATTTTAATAGGCTTCATCTCCTTTGAAGAAGGAAGATTCCAGTTATTGTTAGAGCCATTTCTGCCCCCTCCAGCTCCCCTCTTTCAGGGGCCATACTAGCTCCCTGCCAAGTTCATCCCACTGTCTTCCAACGCCTGGTTCCCTGGCTGGCTTCCACACCACAGCAGGCAGCAGTGTGTTCTCTCTCAAACTTGTCTGTATTGTGCTGTGTCAATCCTCACTCCCCGGAAACCCAAGGGAAGTGGTAGGGGTGCTTGTGGGTGAGGAACACTTCTGAGTCAGGCATGCATGCAGTTATGGCTGCCCACAGCAGCAGCTTTGAGGGAGAACCCAAGGTTCTCTTCTTTAACAGGCTACTTGTCGTAGACTAGGACCCTCACAAAAATCCCCAGAAAAGCCAGCCAGCCCTGAAATCACCGCGGCTCGCCAGAGGCTTGATTCTTCTCTGCTCCCTTGGCATCTCTCTTCAGGTGCTTGTGAATGTAAAACTTGGTGTTGTTTGGATGGGCACCCTGGTAAAGCTTGCTCTCCAGAAGGAAGGGTGCACTAGGGTCATGAGGCATGTGGTGCCATGGAGAGAGCTGGCCGAGGCATCACAAGACCCGAGTCCTCCATCGTTGGCCTCCATGGAAGGCCATCACTCCTTCCAGTCCTCGAACTAGGACTCTGTGATCCCTTTTGTCACAGTAATGCTTAAGAGTTTAAAAAATGTAAGTCACGGTAATGCCACATGGGAGGCATGTATGTGCATGGGGGGATTTTCAAACTCGCCTTGAATTTCCCTGGTACCATCATGGTATTGCTGACCAGGAGTAGGAAAGCTTTCAGGCAAAGGAATTGACTTTTCATGGCTTGGAAGCATTTCTTCAGGAACTCCCCAACCTTTCCACAGTCAGAAAATTCATGGAAACATTCAAGTCATGATGATATTTAGTTTCCAAGGCCTTTTTTGGGCATCTTGATTGCACATGAGATGTCTCCTCTTCCTCCATAGTGGAGGAAGCACCATAGCTTCATGCCATAAGCACAGATATCAGGATTTAGAATTTCTCAGGTTCATTCACCCAAAGACTGGTTTTTCTGTTCTTGCATGGGCATGGGGAAGCTGGTGACATTTTCAATCAAGGTACTTTTCTGATGCTACCTCCCCCATGTCTCTCTCTGTCCCCTTCTCTCCATTCACATCATTTCTACCCTAATTCACATGTAACAGTGATTACCCTGGCCCCCCGCTGCCCAAAGTCATGTATGTAACAATTCACTCTTCCCTCCCCCAGGATTCTCTGGTGCCCATAAAAGGGCTTTGGGGACACATAGTCTTTGCCATTGGCTCAAACCCCTGTTAATTACATTCCCCTATTTTCAAGGAGTCTCCTGTACCCCAGTTCTATGAAACTACTTAATCAGATAAGTTTTGCAAAGGAATATTTACTTCAAAAGTATCCTGAGAACAAACATATCGAGGCATAAAGCCCCCTTACACAACCTCAGTCTTTGGGAGGGCTCATGTCCTATGATCCCATCAGCTTCCAAGGCCAAAGCACTCCCCTCACTCTCAGCTTTGATCCTGGCTTCTTGTCTTCTCTGGACCTTTCTTCTGGGCTGGCAACAATATATGGCCTGGAACCTTGCCTCCAAGGTTAATACGGCTCGACTTCTCGGGTCCAGGGACTTCCACCATATATGCCTAAAACTGAGAGGGATAAACAAAGCAGACCCAAACCCTGAATCCAATTCTCAAGGCCATGGGGTTCAAGGGGGGAAGGGGAGAGGTGATCCTTGTCCCTAGTTTTGTATGGTGAGAATGAATAGGACCTTCCCTCTCCTGGGTACACACACACATACACACACACACACACTCACACTGATGCTCACACACACACTCACACACACATACACATACACTCTCTCACACACACATACACTCTCTCTCACACATTCACACACACACACAGCCTGGTAGTTTAGACATAGCCTCTTCTGGCTATACACAGTTAGTGGAAAAGGCTGCTCCCATCCCTGTGGGATGTCTTCTTCTGCAAGCAGGTCTCTGCCATCCTCCACATGGGTGCTGCCATTTTGGGTGATTTGGACATGCCCCAAGCCCATGTGACACACAGAATCCTAGCCTTAGAGTTGGAATTTAGATCCTCGTTGCTTCTCATTTGGCCTGTTCGAATAACTTCCAAATTGAACTTCCTCCCTCTAGCCTCCCTCTTCTCTAGTCCACTCTCCAGAGTTGCCAAATTAATTTCCCTTCCTAGGATACAGACCTCACCCAGTCACCTCCTACTCTAAGATCTCCAGCCAATGCTTTGTTAATGAGCAAACACTTACTTAGATTACTAGGCACTGTGCTCTTGGTTTTGCTCCAGGAGAAAACATATCATCCTCGGCTTGGGTATCTAAGACCCTCGACAAGGTGGCTCCCTCTCACCTTCAGTTATTCTGCTGTTTCAGGAGTATCTGGCTCTTCTTGACCCAGTTTGGGGTTTTCTTGGCAAAGATTCAAAACCACTTGGTTCCCACTTACCTTTCCCTTGTAGAAAACAGTGTCCTTCACACACTCACCTCTGCTGGTGGTCCAATGGGGTCTGATTGTCCCGTTTGGGGTTTTCTTGGCAAAGATGATGGAGGGGTTGGTTTGCCATTTCCTTTTCCATCTAACAGCACTTTAAGGTTATTATATTTTATTAGCCCTATTTCACACTCCATTTCCTAGGTGGGTCAGACAGAGGTTAGGAGACTTCTCCAGGGTCACAAGCTAGGAAGTGTCTGAAGTCAGATTTGAACTCAAATCTTCCAGACTCAAGGCCCAGTGCTCTATTTGCTGAGCCATCTAGCCACCTAGAAATGACTTAATTGCTTCTACTTTGCATTGGTGGAGGGAAGCTTCCACACTGGGAATTCCCTCCCCTATGAAATCTCACTTCTGAATCTCCTTTGTTGTCCCAAAGGCCACATTTGGCAGGACCAAAAAGCATCTTATTTTCTAGAGCCTAGTGGCTTTCACCCCCTGAGGGTACCAGAAAGCAACTCATTCTTCCTCCCACGTTCCCCATTGAATATGGCTGAATGATGGGAAATTCTTTTATTAGAAGCACACTGCTATGAGGTCACAAGATGGATTTTCTCCTCAGGAGAAACGTCTGCCATCTGTTTTAGAGAACACCGTACTTGTTGGCCAGGTCTTACTTAGAAACAAGCAATACCAACCCCTGTAGGAGCTCAGAATTAGGGAGCTAATCCCGTCCATGCTGTGTGAACTCAGCCCAAGAAGGCAGAGGAGATGGGGTGGCACACAGAGCCGTAGAGGAAAGGCTGGCTCTGTAGTCAGCCACCACGTAGGCTTGAACATGGCTCTGGTGTCTACTAGCTGTGTGATATGGCAATCTGTCTGTAGACCTCGGTTTCCTCACCTAGGAAATGGGGCTAAGAATGCTGCCTCCCCCCCATGCTTCCCAGGATATTGGTGAGAACAGCACTCTGTAACCCCCCCCCCAGCATCCAGAAATGTGAATTATTAATAACACTAATAATAATAATAGGAATCATTTTATTTTTTCAGAAATGTGTGACTGAAGAGTGTTTCTTCTTTGAACGTCTGGAGTCCAACAACTACAACACTTATCGCTCGAGGAAATATTCCAATTGGTACGTGGCGCTGAAGCGCACCGGGCAGTACAAGCTTGGATCCAAGACCGGACCGGGGCAGAAAGCCATCCTTTTCCTCCCCATGTCTGCTAAGAGCTGATGGGCACCGGGCCCTCAGCTTCTCCTTCCATTCCAAAAGGAGGCAGAAAATGGGAAAACAAAGACAGAAATGTGGGCATGTTTGCCCATTTAGGACGACTTTGGCCAAACTGTAAGCTTGTATCTTCCCTGGGGGTAAGTTAAATCATGGTGTTGATATGCAGCAACAACAGTAACCCTGGAGATCCCCCAAGTGACTGTGTCCATTGTGACCCGTGGTGAACCTCACTGGGAAGGAAGGACCCCTCTTTTCTTGGTTCTGGCTGCCTTGGGAAAAGAAACTTTTCAAGATGTGCACATTTTTAAATGCATTTATCCTTAAAGAAATAACGTGGAAAAGAAAGTTGTAAGTGATCACTCCTCCAAAGTCTCTTATTGATTCATCTGACCCCACAAACTCCTTTTAAATTATTAAAGGATGTAAATGTGAATTTTAACCCATTCTACCTGCATTTTCCTAGAGCTCTGGGAACTCCCTGTGATAGAGTTTAGAGGACAGGCCTGTGTAGATGGAGGGGAGTTCCCACATGGCCAAGTCAATCTTCTCAAACCCTTCCCTGTGCCCGTAGAGCAGCAAATTTGCCACTCTGCGGGTGATGGGAGTTGTGGCGTCTGTTTTCACGAGGTCAGTGAGACTCATCCACTCACACTTCAGGCACTCGTGTGGACAGAAGCTAATGTGGAAGGAAAGGGGCTTTAGCCGGCAGACGACGTACATATCAGACTTCCCGAATGCGTTGGGGGCCCCGTGTTGCTGCCTGATACTCAGAAGGGCTTTGAATTCTGACTTGATGCCAGTTTCTTCCAAAACCTCTCGAATAGCTGTGTCTCCTGGGGAAGAGAGAAGAATGTATAACAGATTACCCTGGTGGGGACACGTCCTTGTTGAATGTTTCTGACTGAGGGGTGACAATCTGTAGCTGCCACCCCAAAGGCCACATTCCCAATGCCACCAAGTGAAGTCTTCACATGCCTTTGGCCAAGAAGGAAGCCTTTGGGGATACCTTGAAAAGGATGAGACCTACAAATAACTTTCTTTCTTTAAAAAAAAAATCTAATATTTTATTTTTTCCTCAATTTCATGTAAAAACAATTTTCGACATTCATTTTAAAAATTGATTTCCAAATTCTCCCCTTCCCTCCCCACCTCCCTCATTGAGGAGGTAAACTATTTGATCTAGGTCATACATGTGTAATCATGATGTTAAAGAAAACGCAGGCCAAAATAAAAACCCAAGAAAAATAAAGTTAAAAAGGATGCTTTGGTACATGTTCAGACACCATCAGCTCTTCTCCTGGGGATGCAGAGCATTTTTCATGATAAGTCCTTTCGAGCTGTCTTGGATCTACAAACAACTTTCTTATGACAGATTGTATAACTGGGATTCTTTTCTGAAGTGGCTTCAGCAGAAGAGTCAACCTCTGCATGTCTGGAACAAAATAGCAGGGTTGTGGCTACTTATTTTAATGTGTGAGTGGTACCTGTGCCCAATGCCCACCCAAACCCAATGCCATCTATACCACAGGGGAAAAAAGACCCAGTTTGTCCAGCCTTTGTGAACAGATTCACGTCCTCATGGAATCTTAAAGCTGGAGAGGAATTTAGAGGCATTATCTCACCCGACTGTTCAACATATAAGTAAACTGAGGCCCATGGGGTAGAAGGAAGCTTATATGTGTGAGCCAGGGCTACAAGCAACATCTCCTGGTTCCTTGTTTAATGGGGTTTCTTTCATTACACAATGCTGCTGTTAAACTGTTCTCTCCTGAGCATCTCTCCTGACCTGTGGGGGATGTCTCCATATTTGCTGGGAAGGCAAGCTTACATTCTTTCAGTCTTTGGTTAATGGCTTGTCCAGGCCCAAGATCCCAAGGAACGCAAATGAACTTGACTAACGCGTCCCATTCACTGCTTATTTTGATGTTTAAATGTCTTTCTAGATGACAGTGTAGCCAACAGCACTTTTCAAGTACAACATTGTTTTCTAACATTCTTTTCTTGAATAATTGAAAGGAAGTATGATGGCCTTCATTGTCAGAATCCTAGATTTGGAGCTAGAAGGAATCCCAGAGCTGGTCTAGTCCACACCTAGATAGTCAGAGATGAAGAAAAATCGAGGCCCAGACGAGTCAGTCACTTGCCCAAAGTCGGGCAGGTAGACAACGTCAAGAGCCAGAAGGTGGTTGTTTCACTGCTGGGCCATGAATTCCCAGCACTGACCTAGTCTAAGCAAACATTCCTGGTGGGGATTTGCCCCTATTGTTTCGAAGAGAAGGACCCTGGACCTGCTTCCCAACTAATCAGTCCTGTTACTTGGAGGCCATCATAGGTCCCTAAGAGCTAGTGTTAGGAAGGTCCTTGGAGGTTTGCTTCTCTTGGGTCTCAGTTTACAGATGAGTCAAAAGGGACTGCGGGAGGGAAATGAACACTACCGTTAGTAGGTGGCAGAACCCCCCCCCCCCCCATCCCCTTTCCTTGATTTCCACTGGCTATGGGCATCTGGTTTCCTTTAAAATACTTTTTCAATTGCTGGCTCTCAAGCAATAAGGTTATTGGAAACCAGGCATGGAAGGGAGTGGAAGAAAATGTCTCACTTCCCAGCATCTCCCCGTGGGCTCTTCCTGGAAACTGTCTTTCCAGCTCCCTGCCTTCCTTAGTACTTGGTCTGTTGTTTCAGTAATGCCAGTCAGGGGGGCGGGGCAGGATGTAAAGGACTTAAGAGGTTTCAGGATATGGTCCCCGCTTCTTAAAGGTACCTGTAGGTGCTCCTGCATTAACTGCTATAATTGAGAGTTAACTGTAGGCCAGACATACTTAGAAATTGTATTCTTAAAAATAAGGGGAAAAAATCCAGATTATAATTAGGAAAACTCAATTCATTTTTTAATGAGCAAAATGGCTGAGTTTTCTTTCCTCATCATTCAAGGCCATGACACTCAGTCTGACTTGGCTTCTATTTTATATCTTTTACTTAAATTACTCTTGACTTTTTTCCTGAAGCAAAGGTATTTTTAAAAGCATTTTAAAGGTAAAAATCCAGTGCCTTAATTGTTCCTTACTCCTCCTACACAGAGAGATTAGCATTGAATTTTTAGCCTTAGCCTTTGTATGACATGGAGGGAGGGTGAGAAATCGTGGGACAATGGAGACCATGCACATGTCTAAACAACTCAAATTCCAGATGATCAAGAGTCAATTCCTTAACCAAAATGATGGTGTTTAGTCTATAAAATTGACTGGGAAAATGATGACAAGCAGGTGTTTGGATGTCCAGTGCACATGGCTCGTGCATAAGTATGGAACTCGTCTGGGACGATGTGAGGACGTCATGCCCTCCAACGGGAGGAATCTTTTCCCACAAGCCAACCGTATAGATTTCAGTTTTGCTTCAACGGAAATTCCTTGACTTTCTTGTTCTGCTGTTGTTTGAGTTACTTTAACGTACTGTAAATTAACCAGAAAGAACATTTTTTGAGTCTGAAGAGCAAATAGAAAACTGTCTTCATTATTATGATGTTGATGTTGTTTTGCATAGATGAGGTGAGGTCTGTCTAACTATATTGTGTCCTCTACGGGACGAGGCTGAAATGATGATGACTGTTGTCTTGTGTGTTTTGTGGTATGTCTTTAACGATAATGGGGAAAGGACTTGGTAGAATATATATTTGCTGGGGGGGGATCCCCCTGTGTCTCATGTGCACTGATGTTCTCTGTCCCATTTGTCCTGGATGCTGCCTCATAATCTTGTGGTTTGTCTTTCATTCTTGAAGAGGACCATGACTTCAGGGAGGTGATGCCATGCCATGTAGGTGAATTGGGTTTAAGTGAGACAGGGCTGCGCAGGGTCACCAGCCTCACTTTCTCCTCCAGAGCCATCTGGGTCTAGTGGCCAGATATAGTCCCAGAGACCCCCGAGACAACAAAATCCTTAGGGTTACTTTCTTGGTGTTTCTTGTCCTTAGTTCATCAGAGTTTCATCTGATTTCCAGGTTATTACTATATTCCAACGAAATCTATAGAGGTAGGGGCTAGACCTGTAATTTTATAGATATAGGAGATTCCCTCTACCAGTCAAAAAAGGTCCCTGTAATTTTGTTAGACTGTCGTTGCCTAGAGCCTTGGGAAGGAAGTGACTTGCCCAGGGCCTTACAGACAGGAGGTTTCAGAGGCAGGATTCGAACCCATCTTCCTGGTTCTGAGGTCAGCTCTCTATCCACTAGACTTTTACATTCTGGCCTGTATGATCCATATATCTTTTGGCCTAAGGGAATGAAGTGTTTTATTGCAACACAATTTCTCCTTTTAAGTGACAGATGCTTTTGTCTGAAATTGAAATGCTCATGAAATATATTTTTGCCAATCCCTGCTTTCTTAAAGAGAGTAGCTGCTGAGGCCAAGCCCACCGCCTTCATCTATTCAGAGCGGTCTTCTTTCTCATCAGTGATGGTCTTAGGAGTTAATGAGGGCTGTGCTCTGCTGTTGAGAGTCTCCTGTCATGGCTTACGTTGTTGCTGCTGTCCAGAAACTGCTTCCTGCCTTCACACGCCTGGCCGAGGGTGGATTCTCTCCCTTACAAAGGCAAGCAAGTATGCGGCCCTTTTGAGAATGGTTTGTTTCTCACCCAGCTTCCTTTTCCTTCTTCACTCTAGACCAGGGGTTCTTAACTGAGGGCCATTGCCCTGTCTGTAGGGAGATTTCAGGGGTCCAATAACTTGGATGAGAAAAATTACATTTTTTAATTTCACCATAACTGTTTTTCTTTGTCATCTCCTTTGTTGTATTTTATTTTATGCAGTATTCAGAGAAGGGACCCAAAGGCTTCACTAGACCTAAGGGCTCGATATTATAAACAAGGCTACGGGCCCCTTGCTCTAGAAACCTGGGATCTATAGATGCCTAATCTCTGGGCTAAGCGGGGGTGTTCTTGGGCATAATGATTCACATACAACTAGCCCTTAATAATCTGGGCCAATGGCAGGGCTCAGGAGTATCGAAAATGCAGAAATCACTGGCTGTTTGTCTTACTTTTGTACTTCCATTTGGATAATGGTGAATCATATTCTAGGCATTTGTAATACTCCAGATAAAACCAGAAGCCTGCTCTATCTGGATAGGAGAAGCTTGAAAGCTATTCATAATACAACTAGATTCCAAGGACCATAGACCTAGGGGTGGAAGAGACCAATGCCCTCCCTTTGCAGATCAGGAAACTGAGGGATAAAGGGACTTTCCCACAGTCACAAGGTGACTGGCCACACAGAGGCAGAGCATGGAGGATGATGCGTCTAGGCCTCCTATCCACAGCTCTCTAGCAGATTCACTCTGAATGGCCCAAAGGAAGGGTCTTAAGCAGAGGTGACCTCTTGCTGTTCCTTGTTCATACCTTTCCTAGGGTTGATTTGGGGCCAGTAAGTGTGTTAGTAGCAAAGTCTTCCTTGAACCTGTTGCAGACCAGGCATCCCTTTTATATTAACAAAGGATTCTGAGAATCTGAAAACCAGAATTGCTTCTTGTCAACCCTCCTGCTTGCAGGTCATTGAGAGCTGGCCATGGTAAAGATTAAAGGATGAGTCTTTCTGGGTGACATGTTGGTCTTGGAGCAGTAAGGAAGAAGGAAGCAATTTTGCATGTGAAATCAATTTCAGCAACTTGGATAAATTGAGGTTGATCTTTTCAGTTTTGAAGGAAATAATGCCAAATGGATCCTTCCAATTTTCCACCAACATATTCTAACTAGGATTTTAGCTCCAGGGCTGCATCAAAAAGCAGCCCAGGTCTTGGTGACTGATCTCTGGGCAGCCATCTTTTCATCAGCATTTCACTGTCCACTGCTCTGGATCTTACTAGAATGAGGTATACTTTACTCTTTAAAGGTAAAAATCCAGTGCCTTAATTGTACCTTACTATTCCTACACAGAGATTGGCATTGGATTTCTAGCCTTGGCATTTGTATAACAGGGAGGGTGAGAATTCCTGGGTCCTGGGGCAGCGGAATGGGAGCAGAACTGGACCAAATTGCCCATCTCTGATTTCTGAGGGGAGAGTTGTGTTCTCTCATAGATGGGTTTGCATGCCAAACTTTACTGATGACTATCTCTATTCCTGACCACCCCTCAACTTCTTCAGGATTCGTTAAAGGCTACTTTTGGTTGGGGGGATCTGAACCATAGTAAGTGAAAAAATACGAAAAAAAAATATACTCCAAATGGAACATGAATCAGGCAAACTGATTAAGTGTAATGTCCTAGGATCTTGGCTTTAGGGCAGGAAGGAGTCTTAGGGATCATTGAATCTAAGCCTCCCCTTTTGCTGGCTAGTGTCTGAACCCAAGTCCTTCTGTCTCCAAGTCCAGGGCCTTATTCACTAAACCACACAGCCTCAGCTCCGAGGACAGGGACTATTTTTAATTTTGCCGTTGTATCCCTGGAGAATTTGGCACATTGTGGTAAATTAATCAGTCCTTATTGGATTCAACAGAATTTGATTTTCCTTTTATATCTCACCCAGGGCTAACTTCTCCATCATCTTACCCTGTTTGTAACAATCAGAAATTTCTAAATCATATTTACTAGCTAAGCAAACTGGATGGTTCCTGCTTGGATCTCTTTACCTCATTCTAGGCCATTAAAAATAGAACAGACACATACCAATATCCTCTCCAGGCTCTGACAAACCTCCTGGAAACTTCCATGTATTTTTCATCTGAATTTTTAAACCAGAAAAAAAAACAAAACAGGAAAATTAATATACTGTGCCTTTCCTGAAACCAAGAGACAAAGCATAAAATAAAACTCAAACCCAGTACCCATTGGTTAAGACACCTGAGCGTGCTTGGTCCTTAGCCATTTTTACATACTTTTAAACTTTTCAACCTTTTGTTTTTTGTAAAACCTTCATTACATAGAAATAGATGTTTTTCTTTGAGACTGGGTCTTCCTATCTTAATTAGGCTGGAATTGCAGTGGTCAATCCTTCTGTCCCACTTCAGCCCAAGTTGGTTTGCCCTTCCTTAGACAGCCTAGAGGCTCTGGACCCAATATAGACTCCTAATTGTCCTTTGCCCTCCTGTAGCTCAGAACTCCAGAGCTCAAGCAAGCCTTCATCAGAGTTCTCCCCAACAGCAGGGATCTTAGGCTGTTTTTGTTAATGTGATAAAAATCTGGTATGATTCAAACCATGGAGGGAAACATCTACTGAATGTTTGCAGTGATAGCCATGTGTATATGTAATTAACTTTGCTGCTAGTTGACTAGTAAAAGAAACAAGAAGATCTTGAGGCTGCTATAACTAAGTAGTTTGTATAATGTTATGTGTAATCACCAATGTATGCGAATTTTAAATGTCCCCTTAAAATACTCTATCATATATTCACTAAAAAGATTACTGTCTTATGCCTTAAGTGACTTTATGTAAAAGTGTATTTTCTTTTTGTGGGTGGCACAAATAAAACATTCATTATTTTATGTTTGTCATACTGCCTGTCATTTCTTTTTCACTTTTTTTTGGGGGGTGAGGATGAGGAGGAATGAGGAACATCAGAAGGGAGTAGAGAATAGTGGCCAGAGTCAGAGGACCCTGATTTGAATTCTGGGTCTCTCAATTACTGAGTCAATAGTGTGCTAGCCAAGGTACTAGAAGTGGGAAAGCAAACAGAAATGGGGATTCTGTATTCTGCCCTTGTCAAGCCCTACGTGGGGCTCTGTGCTTAGCTCTGGGCACCAAGGTTTAAGAAGAACGTGGCTCTGAAGGACTGATGATGAAAAATGCTCTTCACCCCGAGAGAAAGAACTGATGGAGTTTGAATGCAGATCGAAACATATTTTTAACTTTCTCTCATTTTTGTTTGTTTCCTTTTACAACATGGCTAATGTGGAAAGACATTTGCAGGACTTCACACATATAATCTGCATTAGATTGCTCACTCTCTCTCATCCCCAACCTCTAACTTATCTTCATTCTCTCCATGTCTATTGGCTACTTTCCTGCTGCCTACACACATGCCTATGTCTCTTCCATCCTCAGAAAGCCTTCACATGATCCACTCATCCCCATAGCTATCATCCCATATCTCTCTTGCCCTTTGTAGCTAACCACCTTGAGAAGGTCATCACACTTGGTGCCTCTGTTCTCTTCCTCACTCTGAGTAGTCTGGCTTCCAAACTCATTCCACCCAAACTGCACTCTCCAAAGTTACCAATGACCTCTTAATTGCCATATCTAATGAATCTTTTCTCCTTTCTGACCTCTGCAGTGTTTGACACAGCTGATCACCCTCATCTCCTGGATGCTCTCTTCTCTCCAGGTTCCTAGGGCACTGCACTCTCCTGGTTCTCCTCCTATCTAATTGACCACTCCTTCTTGGTTACCTTTTAGGCTGCACCTGGTAACTGTGGGTGTTCCCCAAGGTTCTATCCCAAGCCCTCTTCTCTTCTTCCTCTTTCCTATTTTGTTTGATACTATCATCTCTTATGGATACAATGATCATCTCTATGGAAAAAATTCTCAATGTATTTATCTAACCCTGATCTTCTGTCTCATGTCTCCAACTGTCTGCTGGACATTTTGAATTGCAATAGTAATTTGGAATGATGCACAACATGCATGTCTTTGACCCAACTATGACAATCCTAAGCCTACACCCAAAGAGCACAAAGAAAGAAGAAAGGGTCCTTTGTGTACAAAAATATTTATAGCACCTTTTTGTGGTAGCAAAAAAACCTCCCCAAACCTGGAAACTAAAGGGATGCCCGTCAATTGAGGAATGGCCCAATGAGTGTGGTATGTGAATATGATAGAGTAAACTGCTGTGCTATAAGAAATAAGGAAAGAAGTGATCTCAAAAAGGCATGGGAAGACTTGTATGAAGGGAAGTGAGCAGATTCAGAACAATCTATGCTATAACATCAATATTATAACAGTGAAGAATTCTGAGGATTTTATAAACTTATGAAGAATGAATTCTGAATAGAACCAGGAGCACAATTTATACAATAACAACAGTATAAAAACAAACAACTCTGAGAGCTGTAAGAACTATGACTAATACAAGGGCCATCAGTGATTTCAGAGGACTGATAATGAAACATTGCCATCCATGACAGTGGGATGGCAGATGACAGAGGGCAGAATGAGACATAGGTTTTTGTATACAACCACTGGGGGGAAGGAATACACTTTGCTTAACTATGCATATATATTACAAGTAATATTTCTTTTCTACTTTTTTCAATGGGGTGGAGTTTCTCTTAATTAAAATCAATAGATAGGTGGGAGGCAGGGAAAGGTTACAGATGTGAGATGTTGCACACCCTTTCAGATGAGATCATTCTATTATTAATTTTACTTAACTGTTTAATTTGTTTTAAGAGATCTCTCATGAAGTGGGAGTGATACGTAAATGTTTGTAATGTAAAAAGAAAACATCAATAAATTTTTAAAAAAATAAACATGTCCAAAATTGCACTTATTATATTTTCCCTAAACCTTCCCTCCCTCCTAACTTCCCCTTATTACTGTGGAGGGTGCCTCCATCTTCCCAATCACCCAGGCTCACAATCTGGGTTTCAACCTCACTCTCATCCCCATCCTCTCCCAATACTAATCAGTTGCCAAATTATGGTGATTCTGCCTTCATCACCCCCCTCCTTGGACACTGCCATGACCATGAGATAGGCCCTCATAACCTCACTCCTGGACTAGCAAAATAACTTGCCGGTGGTTCTGCTGCCTCAAGAGTCTCCTCACTCCAATCCATTCTCTATTCAGTCACTAACATGATTTTCTTACAGCCCAGGTCCAACCATGTTACCTTCCTACTCAAACTCTAGTGGCTTTCTGTGGTCTCCCAGAGCAAATACAAAATGTGGTTTGTCATTCAAGGCCTTTCATAACCTGTCCCTTCCTACTCCGCATCTTACACTTCACTCTTCAGTCCAGTGACCCCAGCCTTGTGGCTATTCCACCAACAAGACACTTCATCTTTTGGCTCCTGCCATTTTCTCTGGCTCTCCCTCATGCTTGGGATGCTTTCTCTCCTTTACTATGACTACTGACCTCTCTGACTTCCCTTGAGTCCCAACTAAAGTCCCGCTTTCCACAAGAAGCCTTCTCAACCCCCCTTAATTCCGGGTTGTCCCTCTGTTAATGATTTCCTATTTGTCCTGTACATTGCTTGCTTTGGAGATATTTGTTTGCATGCTGTCTCCCCATTTGATTGTAAGCTCCTTGAGGGCAAGGACTGTCTTTTGTCTCTTTTTGTATCCCCAGTGCTTGGCATGGTTCCTGGCACATAGTAGGTACTCAATAAATATTGATTGATTGATTATTGGTTGACTGACATTACAGACACTATGAAAGGTAATGGCAGTTCTTGCTTTCAAGAAGCTTACAGTCCAGCTGGGGGACAAGATGCAAACCACAAAGTACAAACAAGCTATAGACAGGATCAGTTGGAAATCAGCTGAGGGGAAGCACTAGAATTAAGGGGAATTGGGAAAGGATTCCTATAGAAGATGGGATTTTAGCTGGGACTTGAAGAAATCCAAGGTAACCAAGAGGTAGAGATGAGGGGGCAAAGTGTTCCAAGCATGGGGGAAAGCCCGAAAATGCCTGAGGCCAAAAGATGACACATCTTGTAGGAGGAACAGCCTGGAGGCCAGGGTCACCAGATCAAAGGGCACATAGTAGAGCGTAAGATAGATGAAGAGTAGAATGGGAGAAGGTTAAGTTATGAAGGGCTTTGAATGCTAAATAGATTTTATATTTGATCATGGAGGTGATAGGGAGTCACTGGATTTTTATTGAATAGAGCCATGACTGAATCAGACCTGAACTTCAGGAAGACCACTTGGACAGTGGAATGGAAGATGAACTGGAATGGGGAATGACCCAGCAAGGAGACCAACCAGCAAGCTACTGCAATGGCCTGAGGAGTTAAGGATCTTCACCAGTATGTTGGCAATATCAGGGGAGAGACTGGAGAGAACACGAGAGATGCTACAAAGTAAAATCTGGCAACAGATTGGATTTTAGCCATCAAATTGATCTTTCTAAATCACAGGTCTGATCATTTTGGCTTCTCTTCATTTTCTCCTTTCAGTAAACTCCAGTGGCTCCTTACTAACTCCAGGATCACATATTAACATCCTCTGTTTGGCCTTTAAAATCTTTTATAACCTGCCCCCTTTCTACCTTTTGAGACTTCTTCTATCTTCCTTCCTCCTATGTACTCTGTGATCCAGTGACACTGGCTTCCTCTATATTCCTCACATAAGACAATCTACCTCCTGACTCCTTGCATTTTCACTGGCTGGAACTTCCTCCTCATCTCTTCCTCCTGGCTTCCCTGGATTTCTTTAAGTCTCTGTTAAGAATCTACCTTCTGCAAGAAACCTTTCTGGAGCCTTCTTAATGCTAGTGTCTTCCCTCTGAGATTCTCTCCAATCTGTCTTGTATATAACTTGTTTGTACATAGTTATTTGCATGTTTTCCCATTAGCCTGTGAGGTACCCCAGAATAACAAACTGGATTTTTTTTCTTTCTTTGTGTCCCCAAAGCTTACCACAGTGCTGAATACATAGTACATGCTTAATAAATGCTTGCTGACTTGATTCGTTTCCCTGCTCTACCATTTGTTCACTACATGAGAGCAGAAACCAGCCTTTTCAGTCTTTTTTGGCTGAGACTAGGGACTAATTTTCAAATGTACACATATAATTATTTGTGCCGCCAGCAGGTGTCACTATCTGGCAAGGTTTGGAGGTTTAGGGTGAAAAGTGGAAAGCTAAAGGATGGATCATTTGCTCTCTTACTCTCTCTCCTTTACTGTACCCCCAACCCCACCCCTATTGAGAAATGTGGGCAAGGCAGATTCTTTCCTGCCCACATCTTTCTCTTCCCAATGTGCAATCTTAGAAGTGTAATCTTCCCTTGGCCAACTCTGTTATCCTGCCTCTGCTCCAGAGACCAAAAACCTCTCTGAGATGTTTACCAGTCCATACCACCCGAATCTGGTTCATCATTAACTGCATTCGTCTATGAATGCATGGTCTTAAGTCATGTGTATTATCTACATTTGCTATTTAGGAGCTTGTAAGAATTATCAATAAAATCAAAACCATAAAGTTTCATCTCAATTGTCCCAGCCCCAGAGAAAATCCTAACATTTTGGACAGAGGATTAAATCTCTGACCTGTATAATTCTGTGCATCGTAAGCTTGTCATTAGCATCTTCCCTTGCACTCCCCCTTGCCTGCAATTAATTAAGAGATGTGAGTCACAGACACTTATGATCACTGATTGTTTATTTGGGTCACTGTTTATAGGCGACAAAAATCAGGAAATAAAAACAGCCTAAGGTAATAGTTAATCACATGGAAAATGCCTTTCTTCAAGAGGCACCAGAGAAAGAAAGGGAATTAAACCTTTACTGTGCTCTTGTGGATCCCAAGGAGTAACCTCATTCAAACTGTACAGTACATTCCAACCACACACCACTGAAGTCTTTGTTCTAGAGAACAGAAACCTGTCCACTGGAGGCTGCTCAGCCTCCAACATTCAGCCTTGATTTTCTGATAGGGCTTTGCAAAATCTTTTGCTGCCCAAAGGGAAAGTTCTAAGACCTGACTGTTTTTTATCATAAGTACATAGATGCTATAAGAAAGCACTGGGTTTCTGGTTTCACTGAGAAAGGGAGTTCCAGGAGCCTAGTTTCCACAGAATCCCCTTTTCTGAAAGTCTCACCACAAACCATTTTCCAAAAGGGAAATTTTATAATGAGGCAGGAAAATCAATTCCTTTTTTTAAAAAAAAAAGTTTTAAAAATTTCATGCTGGTTTGATTGCTGGTTAACAGAGGGGTTATTAACATGCTTTCCTTCCATAACCATTAAAATATATGAATAATATTAGTATTTACATAGAGCTTACTACATGCCAGGCAGCGTGCTAAGTTTTATAATAAGTATTTCGTTTGATCTTCAGAGTAGCCTGAGGTGTAGGTACTATTATTATCCCCATCTTATAGTTGAGGAAACTGAGGCAAACAGAGGTGAAATGACTTGCCCAAGGTCACACAGCTAAAATGCCTGAGGATGGATTTGAATTCAGGTCTTCCTGGCTCCATATCTCCTGGAACATCTAGAGGTCTTATATGCTTACATGAACTTAAATATTAAAATATACTAGGAATAAAGTTTATTTTTTAAAAAGTATGCTAAAAAGCTAACTCTTTAGTTAAAGTAAAATTTGGTATCTGTCACTAATCTTTATCAATCGCTGATTAAATTAAACTTGGTCTTATAACTAGACTTGAATCCCACTTAGCACAGTGCCTGGCACATGGTAGCCTTTGGAATCAAACCCTCTGGGCTTGAACATGAATCAATTAGTAAATGAATTGGTCATTTTAAGTCTGCTTCAGATAAAGATCCTAGTCTTTCCTCTGAAATGTAACTTCTGAAAACAACACTGAAGCAAAAGTGGAAAAATCTTAAGGGCAATTTCCTCATAGCAGCAAATAATGGTGAATGGGCTAACGCAGAAGTGTCAATAAGTATCTCTAGAATCAGATTAAAATATAATTTGGGAATATTTGACAAAATAGAAAAACAATGGAGCATAGATGATGTTCACCTGTGGCTTTTAAGTCAATATGCAGATCCTTATTGAGGTTTAGTCTCCTCCCCCGCCCTCCCCTCCCCACCACCACACACGCACCATTTGTGTGTGGTGGCCACTAGGCTTGGCCACTCCCTTTCATATATTTTCTACTTGTTCATCCCTATGGAAGATAGAAGTGAGATGATGCAAGGAATACAGGAATCAGTGGATGGCAGTGGATAAATAATGGTAGTGAAAGTGAAATTTGCTTAGTTCACAGGAAAAGGCAGCACTTGAGGACAGTGTTTATTGGTCATCTATATCTCATTGCCTCATAACTATCAGGAAAATCCAAGTAGGGATGAAGGATTCTAGCTTTCTGCCACAAGGAAACATTAAACTTGCCATATTCATTGTATAATTATCATAGAACCCAAAGGATTTAAGATTTAGAGTGAGAAGGAGCCTTGGAGGCCATCATGTCCAACACCTCATTTCACAAATGAAGAAACTGAAGTTCACAGAGGTTAAGGGATTTGACCAAAGTCACATAGATAGTGTCAGATATACTCAGAATTTGAGCCCAGATCCTGTGACTCTAAGGTGATATTCCTTGAAGCTCTGAAAGTAAATCAACCTTAGTCATGTTAGAGATTCTTAGAAAGGATCAAGGAATGGTCTATGGTTTGTACTGTATCCCTTCCTCTCTTCTAACTCCACCAGATAACTCTGTTTCCCTAGAAACTAAAACCAGGCTTGGCCCTGGTAGCTGAAGACTTGTGGCCAAGAGTTAATGGAAATAGAAGATGTGGAAAATGAGCGGTAAAGAGTGGATGCCTTCAAACTACTTCATATTTGAAATTCTGTAGGACCAGATTTTCCAGACTTTGAATCTAGCTTTCTATTCATTCTACCAAGGCATTCCATACAGAATATTTGAGAGGGTTTAATGAATTAGGGAACAGGGCCAGAAAATGTGCTGAACAGAACCTTTGACTTCTTTGGTCATTCAAAAAGTAATGTTGCATCCATTTTGCAGGTTCCTTTCAAGCGTTAGTAATGCCAAGTGAACCTTAGCCCTAGAGATTTGTCATGTCTCAGGTTCAATGGCCTCAGCTATTTTCATATATCTTCCAAGACAAGAGAGAATCCCCCTAGATTTAAAGAGAGGTCAACTAGGTCCAAATCCCAGCTTTGCCATGTAGTCCCTGTGGGACCTTGGCTGAGTCACTCCCTTCCCTGGTCCTCAGTTTCCTCACCTGCAAAGTGAGGGGATTGGACTAGAGGACCTCTGGGCTTCTTTCCACCTCTAAATGTATAATCCTTTTATGAGCTGGGTTAGCTCAACACGGAGCCATCTCGCTCTAGAGTGAGACAGGTCTATCCTGGCCCCTGGGGAATTTCCTTCTGACTTGAGTCACCTTTTCAAGACATGATTTAGACACAGGTTTATTTTATGTGAATGTCCATGTTTTGCTAAAGGTGTGATGACATAAATCTTTGGCTGGCTGAGCTATCCAAGAAGTCTGGCTAGAATGGAAACAGTTGTGGCAGCAAGGTGGCCCCTCTCTGGGCGGCCTGTCTCCGTCAAACTGCCCAGGGCAATCACATTTGACAAAGTCATTTCCCAGGCAGAGTGGCCTAGATTAAACCTCAAAGGCCTAGATTCTTCTTTAAAACAGAACAAAATACCCATACTAAAAGCAGACTGACTCCATCTTACTTTAACAAGGAATTTTATATGGATAATTTATATCATGAGACAGACAGACATGCAAATACATGTGAAAAAAAAAAACCAACTCAATTTGTCATTCTGTTAAAAGTACTCCATGACACTACTCTTATAAATTTCCTTTTTATTATTATGAACCTGATAAACATCAATGAACATGAACCACACAGAGAGGAAAGGACTAGATATGAAACCACAAATCTCTATAATTTCTATAACATTTGTAAAGCACTTTGTAAGTCTTTAAGCACAATGTAATTTCCAGTTTATATATGTATGATATTTTATAAGCTTTAATAGTTTAATGTGCGCTATGAATATCGAGATGTGTGTGAGGATATAAATGTGCGAGTGTGCATATATATATATATACACACATAGTGTACAAATATACACATATATATTTATGTATGTAAATGTATCTACATATTCATGATATTCTGAGTCTTAGTGTAATGTTTGTAAATAGATATGTAAATGCATGTGTATGTATAGTTTATTTATGTATAGTTGAATCTAAAAATTTAATAGTTCAATTTGCACTATGACTTTTGGGACACTGAGTATATAATGGATATAGTACACATCACACATGTACATGAGTGTATATGTAAGTACATATGTATGCACACATATATTTGTATACACATACATGTATTTGTACATATGTATTTTAACACAATTGATTTCCTTTGTGATTCCATGTGCTTTATTTTACGTACTTAAAAACGTTATTCTGAGAAAGGGTCTATGTAGAGTTCACCAGTTTACTGAAGGGTTCCATGTGACAAAAAGGATTAAGAACCCTTGTTAAGGGGCGGCTAGGTGGCACAATGAATGGAGCACCAGCCCTGGAGTCAGGAGGACCTGAGTTTTGATCCGGCCTCAGACACTTAGTACTTACTAGCCGTGTGACCTTGGGCAAGTCACTTAGCCCCAATTGCCCCTCCAAAAAAAAAAAAAAAAAAGGAACACTTGTTAACACTAGAACCAGAATTGAAGGCTATCTCAAAGGACCAAGCTAAATAATGATACAGTGAGGGGGAAAAAAAACAAAAAATGTAAGGCAAAGAAAATTGAGATAGGAGGATGGAAATTTTTCTCTCATAGTAAAATGATAATAACTGAAATTGTTGGTATTTAAAGTACATTTGTCCAGATGGGAGAAACCGTAGTAAATTATCATAAAATTACAAAAAAAAAATTTGTCAGTTAATGTTCTTGGTCCTTCTAAAAGGTCCTTTAAAAAGTTAATCCCAGTCACTGGGTACAGTGTGGCATTTCTGACAATGAATACTGGCGTTCAAATGTTCAAGACTGATAGAGTTATTAATTTTCCTAATAAAAGATATACGTGTGTCTCACATCGTTCCAGACAACAAAACTCTCCAGCTGTTTGAATTTCCTTCACTTCCTAACGTGATATCAGAGTCACTCTCTATTCCAAACACCTTTTTCAGCTTCAGGAAGTTCTGGACTCATCTGAGAGATACACTGGCTAGTATGTATTAGTGCCATCTCATTCCCTTCCCTGGGTCCGAATTTTGCCAGTTTGTTTAGACTTATTGTTACTCAGTTGTTTAATTGTGTCTGACTTTTTGTGATTCTATGGACTGTAGCATGCCAATATTGTCCATGGAGTTTTCTTGGCAAAGATACTGGAGTGATTTGCCATTTCCTTCTCCATTTCATTCATATGAGGCAAATAGGATTAGGTTACTTGCTTAGGGTCACACAGCTAGCAAGTATCTGAGGGCAGATTTGAACTCAGTTCTTATTGACTCTAGGCCCAGTGCTCTAGCCTTTGAGCCGCATAGCTCCCTCTTATTTAGACTATGGAGTCCCCAAATACTCTAAAGTCGAATCCCCATCTGAAGTAGGATCCCCTCTATAGCATCACCAACAAGTGGTCATTTTGCCATCCATGAAGCATTATACAAACATGATCATCTTCATCATCATAATTTTCATCATCATCATTGTCATCATCCTCATCTTCATCCTCATCACTATCATCATCTTTATCTTCAGCATCAGAATCACCATCACCATCATTGTCCTTATCCTCATCATCTTCGTTGTCATCATCATCTTTATCATCACCATCATCATCATCACCATCATCATCTTTATCATCATCATCACCATCATCATCCTCATCACCATCATCATCATCACCACCATCATCATCACCATCATTGTCTTTATCCTCATCATTGTCATCATCATCTTTATCATCATCATCATCATCATCGTCATCATCATCATCACATCTGCTACTAGGAGACCTGCAGGACCAGGGGCTCATTACATCTCTAGACAGCCTAGTTCATGTCTGTACAGACCTAATTAGGAAGTTTTTCCTGATAAAGAGTTGAAATGCATAGGATTATAGACTTCGAAATGGAAGGGACCTTAGGTGTCTTTCCGTGCAGCTGCTCCATTTCAGAGGTGAGTAAAATAAGGGCCAGGAAGTTAAGTGGCTTGCTCAAAGTTGCACTGGTGGTAAGTGGCACATTCTTCATGAATATTTGTTGACTTGAAGGACTTTCGAGGAGTCCCTCCAAGTTGACACTGATCCATTCCTTATAGTTCTTTTTGGCAGCTTTCATCTGAGGCCATCCCTCCCCACTATACTAAGAGCTGATCTACATTTCACCATCTTGTCTACAAGGTGACCAAAAGCTACTTTGTCAAATGTGTTGCGGAAGCCTGGGTATATTATGTTTATATTTTCCCCAACTACCAGTTTAGGAAATTTATTAGGAAAGGAAATGAGGTTAGTTTACCATGAGTTATTCTCAATGAACCCGAGCTTGATCACTCTCATCCCACCCCCACCCCCTCATCCTTTGTGGACTTTGTGGGTTGCCTGGTTATGGGCACCTGGGCATGACACAAACCTTTAATAATTCATTCCAGAATTTTTCAGGAGTAAGTGTCAAGTTCAATAGAGTTCACCTTCTTTCTTTTCCTTTTAAAAAAAATTGGTATATTTATGCATCCTTAATCCTGCTCGTAGATTACCAATAGCGTTTAGCATTACAACTGCAAGCTCTCCCAGTAATCTACGCTATAACACATCCAGGCCAGGTGGTTTGAAGACATTGAGGTCAGCAAGGTATTTTTTTTATCTTGCTTATCCTGGGTTTTAATTCCCAGCTGCTGATTTTTGTTCCACTTATTGCAGGGTGAAGACTGAAAAAAAGAGGAATAGCAACACTCGGTAGGAGATAGCCTGCATTATAGCTGCCACACAATCACTTTGCCGAGGGGAGTGGATGGAGCTCGTCAGTGGGGGTCCACAGCCTAGGGAGCAAACCCCCCAGTATGAAACCCGCAGGAGCCCACAGGTCCAGTCTGTGCTTTCTGGCTACTTTGCATTCTCCAGCAGTTGCTGCCTCAGGACAGTCTGATATTTGGTTTGGGATGAGTCAATCTTTTTTGGTTTCCCATAGCTTCCCAGTGACATGCAGATTAACCCAGCATTTCACCTAGCAAGAATCAAAGCAGCCCAAGTAGGTGTTCTTCATTCTGCAATGAGACCCAAATCCTTTCTCTTGTGTTTTATCCTACAGTATGGGACTGTGCTTTGCATACAATAGTTGCTCAATACATGTTTGCTGACTAACTGAATCAATAAAAAGAGGTCCATGTAGGAGCAGAACAAAGGCTGGGGAATATAGTGACTGTCCTTGAAGCTGGGGGGTTTTGAGTTCAGTCCTTGCTTCCGAAATAGACTGGTTGTGTAACCCTGGGAAAATCAGTCAGTCAACTAGCAGTTAAGAAGTGTCTCCTGGTTATTGTCCTTCACTCTCAAAGAAGACCAAAATGGCATTACTATGTTGGGGTCAAGGTACAGTCTGTCTGATGGTGGCTGATCAGACCAAGACAAGCTTGGAAGGCTCTACTACAGGTCAGCCACAAATTCATTAAGTGTTTACTATGTGACAGATAGAATGCCAAGCACTGGAGATACAAAAAGGGCAAAAACAGTCCCTGATCTCAAGGGGCTCACAATCTGATGGGAAGACAACATGTGAACAGCCATATATTTAATAGTCAAAAAACATTTATTAAGTGCCAGGCCCTGTGCCAAGCACTGGGGATACAAAAAGAGGAAAAAGACAGTCCCTGCCCTCAATGAGCTCACAGTCTAATGGGAGAGACACTAAGTAAACAAATACATAAAAATAAGCTAAGTACAGGATAAATGGGAAAAAATTAAGCAATGAGAAGCACTGGCATTAAGAAGGGTTGGGAATGTGGGATTTCAATTGGGACTTGTGAACAAACAAGATACACATAGGATAAACTAGGAGCAGTCTCCAAAGCAAAGGACTAAGGTAGGGAGGACTTGGTGCCTTAGACAAGTCTCTGAGATTATAAATGGTAGGAAGGTAACAACCCACCTCAATAGAAAGAGCTGCCTCAGTTGGGAGTTCCCTATATCAAAGAAATAACAAGCCTAGTCCTTATTCTTAATATTACAAATTACAAAATATTCCAAATACGTGAACCTTGATACAGATAAAACATCTCCAAGGCCATACAATGACTATACAAAGGAGGACAAATATTTAGACTTTTCTATATGGATGTCTTACTCTGCCCTCAAACTTAGCCCATCCCAAACCAAATCATCTTCTCCCTTCTAACATTCTTGTTTCTGTCCATGGAACTGCCAAGATCCCAGATAAGGAGGCTCATGGCACTGGAGTTTTACCAAACTATATTGGAATATGTCCTAAATCTCTAGTCTGTGGCTTGAAAATAATCCTGCTTTTTCACCATACCGTAACACCTGGTAATGGTGTTGTATTTATTATGGGGAAGTCAGGAAGGCTAAGAACAACAAGAGATGATGTTGGGAAATGTCCCAAAGATGAAAAAACTTATAAGTCCATTGATAGTATTTTGACAATTCAAAAACCTATGGTTACTTCCATCTGAGTATTAGTTCAATAGATGCTGTCTGTGCTCCCCTCTCCCCCCAATTCATGCTCTTGTGGTTAACCTTCTGGTGATGAGCTTTTTTTGTGTTTGACTAGGCTGATCCTCAAATAAACACACATCATCCATCACCAGGTTGTCCCTGAAGCCTTCCCAGCTTTGCAAAACCCGCCACAACTTCTGTTGTGTTGGCATAGCCTTTAAGAGACCAAAATCACGTGCATGCCATGGAGCACTGTAGGGGAACTACAGTCAAAATGAAACCAAAACAAATCCTAAAATCTTTCCCAGTTAAATAGGTAATCTAACACAGTAAATGTTGTTTAGCTGTTTTTCAGTGAAAGTCTGTATTTCCTCTCAAAATGTTCTTGTCTTAGAACCTGTATCTGGCCATTAATTGTAATTTTATATAATACTAGCTTCATTAGCCTCTCCTATAGAGACAATGGATATTGTAACTGTGTCTTTTATGAAGAAATAGAATCTCGGGAAGAGACAGATTATAGGTTACCTAGAGTGAATTGTGTCATGGCTAGGAGACACTATGAGAGTCACAGACAGAAAGGCCTGAGAGACCTTTGCTGAGAGTTTAAATATCTAATGGAGCTAACTTGTGGTCCTCATATCTCACCTGCTAAGAATAACTGGTTCTTTGCAACTCTCAGGCTGCTGAATTCTTTTAGCACATAGCCATCCTTGTCAGGGTACTGAGAAAACGTTACGCTCTTTTAGTGATAATCTAACCCTGAAGTTCTCTTAAGTTGGAAAACTGCCAAGCTTCTCAGACCAGTTTCTCCTTCTCAAACTATAGACAGTGATAGGAGCCATGTAGCCCCTGTTTCTGAAGAGAACTGAGTTTAATTGTCTTATGTGGTAGAGAAGATATTCTGAAGAGTACACCCATCCCCAAAGAGCTGAGTAAGAAGGCCATGGTTCAAGTGTTTGTATAGAAGTAGGCATTTGTTTGTAGTTAATGGTGACATGAGCTGTTATCTTTCTCTCTACTCAGACAATGTTGAAATGTTTAAATGTCTTTGTATTTTTTGTTACACTGTTAATCAAATAACACTGATGTTATATAAGTTTGTGAGACCAAAGGGTTTGAGAGAGAAAGAAGAGTGAAAGCTTAAGGGAAAAGAGGTTTCTTTGGCTTATTTATAAACTGGAGAGGGGATAAGAACTAATTTAAAAAGATTATGCATTTCTATGTACCGTGAAGAGTTATCAAAACAGTATCTTGTATACTCCTTGATCATCTTAGAACTCAGGATAAGAAAATGAGCCAGTAGCAGGAAGAATGGGATGAAGGTTGGTGAGGTTGTCACTTGTACCACAGTCCCACCACTTAGGTGCCTGATGATAATAGTCTTAAGTCACTCACTGATTCTCTTCAGGATATCTGTTCTAGGACGCAAGAACTAAAGTCAGTCTTCTTCAGTCCTGGACTCAACTAAGCCCCAGTCAGATCCATGTAGGCTCAACATGGGATTTCAACCCAGAACCTGCTACACTTATAAAAACAAACCATAAAAATAAAAATAATTTTTCTGTCTACTTTTTATCCATATTTTTGGGAAGGAAAAATTGAATCTCTCACCTAGAAATCAGTCTGTCTTCCCTTTTCAATGTAACATATATAACCAGGTCATTATGACAACTGACAGCTGAACTGTAGCAGCAAACTACCCATTACTTGAGTTATTCCTTTCCAAGCCCACACAATTATTTCATGTAAATTAGTGGCATTGCTTTCCCGAGGGCTTACTGGCTCATTGAAAGGGAGCTGAGTCATGTCCAGAGCTATCTGGACTTATCCTTTCTAGTGCCATCTAGAGCCTGAAAGAGGTGAAATCTCTCAGGGACGCTTATCATCTTATACTGCCTCCTCTGGTGAGAGGGAGAACAGCGAGGAGAGACAGGTTTTACACAAGCTGTACTGTGAGAAGAGGCATGATTTTGCAGAGTCCATTGGACAAAGCAGAATCCTTTGCTATTTGAAGACTAGCTGAGGAAAGGCTACATGGCAGCTACAACTAATAATAAATTGAAAAAGGAAAAATTTCAGAACCCTCAAAAAATTTTGAGGAGTTGGTCAATTCTCCAACTTAAGGGAACTTTGAATCACTGAAAGAGCATGAAGCTTTCTTAGCACCCTGCCAAGGGTGACAGTGTGTTTAAAGAATTTATCATTGCTACAACAACCTAAGAGTAGCAGAGAAGAAGCTATTCTCAGCAGGAGGGACATGAGGACCACAAAGGCAGCAGAAACCAATAGAGTGGTTTAGCCTAGTCAGTGGAGTTTGGCACAGACTGTTTTGTTTCTTTCTTTCTTTCTTTCTTTCTTTCTTTCTTTCTTTCTTTCTTCCTTCCTTCCTTCCTTCCTTCCTTTCTTTCTTTCTTTCTTTTTCTTTCTTTCTTTCCTTCTTTCCTTCTTTCCATGTGTGGGCTACATATGGACCTGTGGGTTTACATCCTGTTTCCCCCATTGGAAGGTAAATTCCTTGAAGGAAGGACTTTTCCCTCTTTATCTCTCCCCCAAATTTTCCTTTCAGATCTTAGGGCAGTGCCTTGCCCACACTAAGCATTTAATTAGTTGCTGATTGATTGACTTTTTAAAATGTCCCTTTATTAGCATCCTATGATTTGTGGACAGTGCTATCTTAGGCAACATAAATATAGAAGGCCTATTTTCTTGTTTCCTTACAGTACTGTGATCATATAGAGTTCATTAATAACAAAGACGTCACTTACTTTATTTCGATCTTGTACAACTAGTACTTTTCCAGTGTCTTCATCATATACAGCACCTGTGAGGAGGAAAAGCATAGATGAAGGAAAATTAAATTTAGACTCCAGCTCTCTGCCCTACCTGATCACTCTTCAAGATATAGCTCAAAGCCCATCTTCTCCAAGCAGCCTCATATGACCATTTCGATTTTCCTTCCTTCCTTCCTTTTTCTTTCCTCTCTCCTTTCTCTCTCTCTCTCTCTCTTTCTCTCCCTCTCTCCTTCTCCCTCTCTCCCTCCCTCCCTCCTTCCTTCCTTCCCTCCCTCTTTCCCTTTCTCTCTCTCTCTTCCCTTCCCTCCCTTTCTTCTTTTTTCTCTCTCCTTCCCTTCCTTCTTTCCTTACATTTTTATGTCCATCTGTCTGTTTCTTCCCACCTCCATTCTCTGAGCTCCTCCAACACAATGTTTGTACCTCTTTCCCAGTACTTCACATGACCCTTATGTCATGGTAACCTTTGGGCATGCTTTCCCCATGGGAGATTGAAAACTTCCAAAGAGCAGAGAAAACATCTTATCCACCACTATATCTCCCAGAGTATCCTGTAGAGTGCATTAGGGGTTTATCTCCAACCAGTCCAATGAATGGGGCTTAGAATTAGCATGCAATGAAAAATACCCATTGTAATAGGAACACCATCTTCCCCATGAAGGTTAGATTAGTTTTTCCTTAAAAGGTATTGAAGGCATGGGGGCCATCTCCAGTCATCCTGATCTATATATCTTGCCACTGGACCCAAAAGGCTCCACAGGAGACAGTGAGGCTGGTGGCTCTTCACAGCCCTGCCTCACTTAAATCCAATTCATTTGCAAGTCATTGAGGCCATGGTCCTCTTTGAGAACAAAAGACAAACAAGGCATTGAAGGCATACTTGAGATTTATTGGTCCAGGGGATTAACCAGTGACATAGCTTCCTAATGACCTAAGTACAAAGGTTTGTGCTGGAAGGGTGAAGACCTGTTCATTCAAGTTTGACAAAGGCTTTTGAGGAATGAACCAACATAGCCAATGAAAAGGAAGGAAGCTACTCGTGCCCACCTTAGTCAATGCTGGATCCTTCCTGAATCTTGTATTGTCACTCGTTACACCATAGACTTGGAATTCTCTTTCTTCATCTCCATCTCCTGACTTCCTCAAGTCCTAGCTAAAAGCCTGCCTTCTGTAAGAAACTTTCCCTGAGCCCCCTTAAGGAGGGCACATGCCCTCTGTTCGTCTTGTCCAATTCCTCCTCTGTATAGCTTGTTTGTACCTGGTTGTTTGGACAGCTGGTGGCACAGTGGGATAGAGTTCCAGGTCTAGTCAGGAAGACTCATCTTCCTGAGTTCAAATCCCGACTCAGACCCTGGACAAGTCACTTAACCCTGTGTGCCTCAGTTTCCTCATCTGTGAAATGTGCTGGAGAAGGAAATGGCAACCACTCCAGTATCTCTGCCAAGGAAACTCAACAACACGCGGCTGTTTACATGTTGGCTCTCCCATTAGACTATAAGCTCCTGAAGCTGTCCTTTGTTATTCTTCCTATTCTGGTGTTTAGAACAGTACCTGGAACGTAGTAGGTGCTTAACACATCCTTGTGAACTGTGTGACTGACTCATTTTATTCTGGACTTGGCTCGAGTCAGGCCTGGCCCACAACACTCACGAACCATCAAATTCAATAAAAATGAATGTACTCACAGTAAGATTAAAATTCAATTTACTAAAAACAGACGCTGTTCTCTGCATTTGCCAGAAAGAAAGCATTGGGTCAGAAGGACATTTGGCAGGGCAATGAAAATTCCACCATACTCAGGAACATATATCTCCCAATGATGTGCCTTTTTTGGCCTCTAGTCCTTTGAATCAGTCAAATCCTGAGAACAATGTCAGTCCATAAAGTGCTGAACTTGGAGTCAAAATGACCCCGCTTCAAATCATGCCTTTTACCAACTCCCTGAGCCTGAGCAAAGCACTTAACTTAGAACCTCAGGCTTTTCATCTGTAAAACCAGGACAGTAATAGTGACTACCTCGTGGGGCAGTGTGATACACAAATGAGATAAAATGTATAAAGCATTTTGCAGACCTCGAAGCATTAGGTAAATGCCAGTGAATGTTGTCATCCAGCGCTATTGTTGTCATTCTTATAACTCAGCCGGTATAAAGCAGATTCTGCTCCTCCACTTGCTGGCAAGGTCCCCCAAATCATCCAGGGTACCTGCCACCACTTAAATCACCTTCAAGCTCTTATTAGATAACTCTGGGAATCCCAGATTTAGCATGGTTCCTGGCATACAGCAGGCACTTAATAAATGTTGATTGAATGAATAAATGGTACTAGAGAAGAAAAGGTCATTAAGAGCCCCCATTGTGGAGCAGCCTGTAGTCTAAGGGAAGAAATGAATGTCCCTGCATGCCTCTGACATCATGTGGCACATTTTGTATCTTATAAGGTACTTAACATGTATAAGTCTATCTGGTGGTTGTTTTGTATGTGGAGTATTACAGAACCTGAGAGTTGGGATCCAGTGATAAATCACAGCATCCCTTAACCACCCACTGTCCCAGGCAGTGTCCTAGAAGCTAGGGACACTCAAAGACCT
>CM053592.1:7289715-7326942 GCA_028646515.1 Pseudochirops corinnae
GTGGCCAGTGGAAAGGCACAAAGATGGGTGAGAGAGGAAAAGGCCTCAGCAGCCACCTTATCCAACAGACCCCGAAAGGAGTCACCATTATTATATATCTGACAAGTGATTCTTCTGCTGGTGCTGCTTGAAGAAGGTCCAGGAAGGAAGAGCTAACTCCCTTCAGAGCCAACCCTTCCTTGGTGAGTGAGCTCTGACCCTAATAGATAAGCTTCATGAGCAGAGAACCAGAACTTTATCTAATCCTGTGTCCTTCCCAGGGGCAGCTGGCACAGTGCACGTAATCAAAACTTAATGGGTTTGTTGAATTAATTAGTGGTGAGGTCTAGTGGAAGGAACACTGGATATGGAGACAAAAATCTGGGTTCGAGTATCTCTTACTAACTGTGTGGGTTTGGGCAAGTTTCCTAAGCTCTCTGGGCCTGAGGGTCTCCCAGTGGAAAGGAGGGGAGGGTACTGGACAATGTCCAGGCTCCCACTTTCCTCTAATGGCCAGGATTTTACAAATAATACAAAACAGAACCAGGTCGGATACATAGAAAAGGCACAAATAAGGCTCTAGAAAAGTTTGTAAGACAGAAGATGACTTTTGGCTGGGGAGGTGCGGTCAAGAAAATCTTGGAATCATAAAATTTAACTCTTACACTTACTAACTGTAGAACCATGGACAAGTCATCTAACTGAACCTCAGTGTTCTCATCTGTAGAATGGGGATAAGAATTCCTGAAGAGCGTGCTTTGCAAGGCTGTTACAAAACTCAAATGAGATAAAATAGATGCTTTGCAAACTTTAAAGAACCATAGACATGTCAGTTTTGCTTAACAATAGGAATAACAGAACTTCACCCTTTTACCGTGATGGAATGTTTAGAAAAGGGCCCCCTCTTTGGAATTATGCTAAGAAAATGACTAAAATGTCCCAACTCTTTGACCCAGACATCTCACTGTTGGGCATATTCTCCAAGGAGATTAATGACAAAATAGCAAGGCCTCATTTACACCAAAATGCCAGAAGGAGCACTTCTCGTGATGGCAAGAACTGGAGAGAAGATGGCCATCCACCAAGTCTCGGCACCCAACTATAATGGAACACCACTGCATTTTAAGAAACAATGACTACGAAGAATTCAGAGAGGGCCAGGAAGGTTCACATGGACTGATACACTATGAAGTCAGCAGAACCACAGAAACAATGACAACAATGCAAATTAAACAGCAAACAGCTGAATGGGACGTAATTGTGATGCCCCACTTGGTGCTGGAGCCTGGCTGTGAACCCTGCACTCTCCTGATTCCAAGGTCAGTGCTGTACTAGATCAAAACAGCTTTTCCTTAAAGAAAAACAACCTGTTTGTACTATTAAAGTCATTTTTAAAAACCATCCGTCAGTCCACAATCAGATTATATGTTCTCTAGCAGAAAATGTCCTTTTTTTCTCTTTGGCTTGGCGCTGATGTCTAGTCTTGGGGGAAATGGTGCCAGCCAAACACTAAAATGAAGACATGCCCTTAAAATTCAGTAATCTGGTGCCTTTGTTAGAGGAAAATCAGGTACCATGAAATCAAAATATGGCTCCCCCTGGTGGTCCTGACTTAAAAGTTAAAGAACTAATATTGGTAGCCATCAGTGGCATGATCCGCCTATCTCAACCATGGTGCTAAGATGTCACCATCTTCTAGCCAAAGTCAATGGCTTTGGGCCCATGAACTTAGATGGGAAAAATAAGTTACAGCCTTATTTTCACTAATCATAACTGAAATGTAGTATTTCCTTCAGTTTTTAAGAACATTATTGTGACGAGAGGAAGCCAGGATTCTAAGAGAAAGAGGTGACTATATTTCAAGCATTGGGGCACTGATTGCCAAAGGGGTCCAAAGAAAAAACAGATGAGGAATTCCTGGGCCAGATAATCTCTGCTGCCCTTTCAAGCTCTTAGTTTATAATTCTATGATCCCAAGTGATGTGGTTTAGGATTAGATGTGCTCAAGACCCCAAAATGCCAACACGCTGGGTCCTGCCGAATGAATTAAACTCGTCTTTCAGCCAAAGAAAAGTAAAGTTTATTAAAAGTTCACTTGTATTGGACACAGATTAAGTCTGTGCTAGAAAATTCTATGGTGTTCTCACACCACATGGAGGCAGGATGGGGTCTTATATACAGAAAGGTTGTGGGAAGAATCTAGGGCTGCTCTAGAGGAGAGGTTTGAGGAGGGTCTTCAGGAGGAGTCAGATGAAGTCAGACTCCAGTAATGAGTTTGGGGAGGGTCTTCAGGAGGAGTTAATGAGGTCAGACTCCAGTAAATGAGTGAAGTTGCTGGAGGCTACCTGGAGATGAGAGATAACAGTGGGCTAGGCCAGTTCAAGGGTGTAACAGTTGATTTGGGGATAGGTATTTTGATAGGCTAAAGGGTGGGAAGTAATAATGGAGGGCTAGGCTAGTAAGAGTAAGAGATTTGGGTCTAGCTATAATGAAAGACTTACGGCCTCATCAAATAGGAAGATTCAATCAGAGTTCAAGGGGGTTCCCAGAGCCAGTACCTCATCACCAAGTGTTCCAAAAGTCTTAGTGTAGTTTTGAGCATTTAATCTTTTAAAAGCTTTAAAGAAAAAAATATTTACAAACTTTCCTTAGTTAGGTGTTACTTTCTTTGAGGTGGAAGCCTTCATTTCTCCCACAGATGAAGTTAAAGAGCTTAGAATTACGGTCAGGGTTGGCTTAATACACCCTGTATTTAGGCATAAAGGCCGGCCCTTGGACAGGCTAGTAACAGACTATAGAAGAGGTGACCAACAGCTGCTCTTGGCTGTTCAGCTCCACGTCCAGCTCTTGGTGACCCCATAGACCGCAGCACGCCAGGCCCTTCTATCCTCCACTATCTCTCCATGACACCATCTGTCCAGCTCATCCTCTGCCATCCCCTTTTGCCTTCAATCTTTCCCAACATCAGGGTCTTTTCAACGCATCCTCTTTTTGCATCATGTGGCCAAAGTATTTAAATTTCAGCTTCAGTGTTTGTCCTTCCAGCAAAGAGCCTGAATTAATTTAAGTATCCACGGATTGGATCTCTTTGCTGCCCAAGGGACTTTCTCCAGAACCTCAGTTCAAAAGTGTTGATTCAGGCTGGGCTTAAACATTAAATGGAAAAAGCCAAGGTTGTTGGCTGGTTGCTGATCAGCAGGCACCGGCTGGGCACACTCCGTGGCACCAGGGTCCTCCATGAGCGCTACACTGAGCTGGATGCCATCCAGGCAGATTTCATACTATATCACCAGCCAGGGAACTGAGAGCAGAGGGATTAGAAGCCTGGATGCTCTGGGATCCACATCCTTCAGGTTTGTTGGACAGAGGTGGCATGAGCCTACTAATAAGCTTTTACTGAGGGCCCATTGTATATACAAAGGGCCATGGTGGGCATTATGGGGGAGGGGGAAACAAAGACACACAAAGGATTTAATGAGATCCACAAACATTCACAGAGAGATCATTAATAACGGAATACAAAACAAAGAATCAAGTGAATGGTGCAAGCTAATAAGATTTAAAAGGTTCAGCCCCAGGGGTGTGATGATAAACGTTTAACAACCAGCTTTCTGGGGGAGGGGAGAGAATGTACATTACACATTTTAAAGTTTAATTTGCATTATTAATATTTTCTCCATAGTCTAAATAACCTAGAAAACAATGTCAAGCCCTGCCTTGTAGTGTCTGATGATTTCTGCGGTACAAAGCTCCCAGAGAAAATGAACAACGAACTCCCACTAACCAGTCTGAGCTGGCTCCAGGTGAGCCCCCGATCTGTTCTGAGGGACGGGGCCCACAGGCCGACAGAACTAGGGTTAGGATTAAAGAGAGCGTCTGTGGAGCTCAGTTAGTGCAGGAGGTCTTGACCTGGGGTCCACAGGAAGACGTCAGAGATTCTGAATATGTGAATGGGGAAAAAAAGAAATCTTTATTCCAATAGAATTGTTTTCCTTGATAATACTATGTATGTTTATATACTTGAAAACATGATTCTGGGCAGGAGTCCACAGGCTTCACTATACTGCTAGAGGGGTCCCTGACACCAAAAAGGGGAAGAATCCCTGATCTAGTCAACCCCTCTCATTTTTTTTTTTTTTTTTTGCTTTTTTGGAGGGTGAAGGCAGGGCAGTTGGGGTTAAGTGACTTGCCCAAGTTTACATGGCTTGTAAGTGTTAAGTGTCTGAGGCCAGCTTTGAACTCAGGTCCTCCTGACTCCAAGGCTGGTGCTCTATTTACTGCGCCACCTAGCCACCCCTAATCCCTCTCATTTTAGAGATGAAGAAACTAAGGGTAGGAGAGGGGAATGGTCCTTCTCAAGCTATTCCAGGTAGTAGAAAGGCTGGGATTTGGACAAGGGCAGTGTTACATAGTGGATAGAGGGCTGTAGACTCTGATGTACCCTGGCTGGGCAATTCATTTAAGCTCAGTCTACCTATCAGTTGCAGAAAAGGTGCTCACCTGCACTGGTGGATGGGATGGTGTTTCCTCACATGGAGCTCCCATCAGTGAAATCTCCAGTTTTCATCTACTTCTCTTTCTGCGTATATGAATGAAATGTAATGATGAACCCCACAGAGAACAAGATTAATCTGTGTGAGCTGCACTGTTCTCTTTGGGAAAGGGGAAGTAGGTTGGAAAATCAACCTTGCTAAATGCCTCACAATTTAACATGATGAGGAGGGAAGGATGTTTGGGCAGATGCCATGTGGAAGTTGTCATAGGTTCATTATTCTAATTATGAAATTACACTTTCACAAATAAAGTAACCAAGCTGAGATTCCGAGGCTGATTGCCGATGCCAACAAAGATAGTACAGGCAGAATAATTATGTTAATTTTATGATTTGGTGTATAAAAATGGAGTAATTTACTCAATTGGGGCTCACTCTTAAGCAACAAGTGCCTCCATTAATCTGAGGATGGGCTGGTCTACTTTAAAAGTCCAGAAACAATATAAGTGTAAAGAGATATATGTTTTTGTGTGGCTCAAATGCCATGCTAAGAAATGTTGACTATCTCTTGTAGATAATGGGGAATCATTCGGGGGTTTGGGGCAGCAGAGTACTATGGCAAAAAGAAAGCAGCAGAGATGCTGCTGAATCTGATAGTATTTAAGACAGGGCGAAAGGAGGGACCACAGGCTAGGAAACCAGAGGAGGGGAAAGGAGGCAAGCAGCTTGTCAAATGGAAAAGAAGGGAGGGTTTGAGAAATGAAGAAAAATCAATGGGATGAAAAAGTCAAGAACTGATTACATTCAGGAACATGGGAAATGAATGAGTCACCAATTTGGGAATATGGTGGCCATCCTGACAAGAAGGGATAGTTCTCTGAGGGTTGGATCATAGGGTTTCTCAACCCTTCTCAACAAGGTCCTTTCCAGTGGCACTTAACATTCCATAATAAGGCAACATCAGTCAGCTTATTGGGACTGATCCAATAATTACTGAAGCTGTGTCTATTCCCATGGCTGATATCCATGAGATAACTGGTAGCCTCATTCCACAATGAATATGCTTAGAATCACAACACCCACATCCTCACACACCTAACAGAGAAGTCATTAAGGGCTTAGATACATTGAATTCACACAGGCTTGTCATAGTTACAGGGTGTAAGGACCAAGATTCAGATCTGGAAGGAATATCAAGGGTCATCTAATCCTAGCCCAGAAACTGAGGTCCTGAGAATGACACAGTTTGTTCAAGGTCATGAGGTGGTATGTGTTGGAATCAAGATTCAAACCAAGTTCTCTGGGTGTATCATTAACCGAGTGCATGAAGAGCTATTGAATAATGGACTGAAAAGGGTGGGTCCCATCAGGGGAGGTAAAGTTTCTTTAATCTTCACCCACATGAATTATTTGTTGTTTTTCAGTCCTATCAGACTCCTCATAACCCCCATCTGGGGCTTCCTTGGCAAACATACTGGAATGGTTTGCCATTTTCTTCTCCAGCTCATTTTATAGATGAGGAAACTGAGGCAAACAGGGTTAAGTGACTTGTGCAGGGTCACACAACTAGTAATTGTTTGAGGTCAAATTTGGACTCAGGAACATGAGTCCTCCTGACTTCAGGTCTGGCACTTTTTCCACTGCAGTGCCACCTACCTGCCCAAAGAATTATTAGCTGTCATTTAAAACTCATAATTTGTTAAAAGGGAGGTCTTCTAGTAAGAGGTTGGGGATAGCGGGGAGGTGAATTAGTGATAAGACATTTTTAAAAAGCATCAGTGAAACACTTTAAAAATATAGTGAATGGGGAAAAAGAACACAAATATAATTCTGCTACTACCTTGAGATATATGTACATGTATATAGCATTCCTTCTGGGCTACCTCCCCAAGTCCATACTCCTAGGTTTGTAGGTTGAGTCTGCAGAAGAATGACCACTCTCATATGTTGCAAAGGATACTCTAGGGCAGTGGTTCTCAACCTTTCTAATGCCACAACCCTTTAATACAGTTCCTCATGTTGTGGTGACCCCCAAACATAAAATTATTTTTGTTGCTACTTCATAACTGTAATTTTGCTCCTGTTATGAATCTATCTGATACGCAGGATGTATCTTCATTGTTACAAATTGAACATAACCCACAGGTTGAGAACTGCTGCTCTAGGGTAAACCTAAACCTATAGTTCATGAGCCCCCACTGGGGAGCTTCTCTTTAACAGGCAGCCAGAACACACAATTAGCTCAAAGCAAAAAATTTACTAACATGGTATAATTAGAATGGTAGTTATAAAACATTCTCTTTCCCCACTCCTCTCCCTCCCAAATCTGAAATTTACTAGCCCACAAAAACACAAAGCATTAGAGGGAAGAGTGGACAACAATTTAGATTACAACTGGGACATGATTAGTGTGAGTAATGAAAGCTGGAAAGTGATTATATATTTGAATTTGCCCTCTTCAAAGTTATAATTATGTAAAATATGGTAATTGTTTCCAGGCCAATGGAAATATGCAAGGCGAATTCGAATAATGAAACACATTTCAAAAGGTTCATCATTTACACTAATTGTGACCTAGCTGTATGTTGACTGTGAAGTACACATGCTGGGAACACATGTGACCAAACTAATTTATGTTTGGCTATAGAGTTCTGATGTCTTTTTTGCTCTCAGTGTCCTCATACTGCTCTACTCTGCAGGCCATTTCATTCAGACAGGCTCCCTGGGCCCACTCTTTACAGCACAACTACCAATGGCCAGGGCTAGTCTTCTTTTGAATGAGTGGTTAGCTCTCTTCTCTGCTTCCAGGGGTCACACTCCTTGAAGCTTCTCCCTGTCTTAAACTCTATAACAGTTTTAAGTGTCAAATTTTTGACTGGTGCTCAGGAGTGACATGCTTGTTTTATAAAGGCTATTGGGGCAATGGTCAGTCTTTGACTCTGCTTATTGACAGATTCCTTTCTAATTTCATCAGGGAGAATTTCTTACTTTGTAAAAGGATAACAGGAGATGGTCATGTTTTTGTACTTCATTAACATACTAATACCTAGTTTCTTCTTACCCCCAAATATATGCTTGTAGGCATTAGATAAATAGACATCATATTACAAAATTTTCATTGGCTGTCACTTGTCTTGGTGCTTGCAATGGTCTGCCACAATCAAAAAAGGGAAAAGGAAAAAGAAAATAAAATTTTCCTTCTTAGAGGGAAAATCTGGTCTCAATAAGACTTCTAATAGTAATAGGGATTGACTGGGAGTAATTCCTGCACCTCAGGGTCACATAGCTGGTAAGTGTCTGAGGCTGGATTTGAACTCATGAAGATGTATCTTCCTGGTTCTGGGTCTGGTTCTCTATCCACTGTGTCACCTAGCTGCCTCCATTTCTAAGAGTAGCTGGGTAACAAGAATAAATGATATCTGTGATTTAACTGAGAGCGGGAGCTTGGGAATGAAGAAATTACCCTATCCATGTAGGGCAGCACCTTCTTTGAAACTTCCATTTGTAGAGAGCTGCTTAGATCACTGGGAAGGCAAATGACTTATCCAGGGAAAGTGGCAAAAATAGTCGATTTCAAGTCAGAGTACCTGAGTTTGAATCCTGCCTTAGTTATCTGTAACCTAAGTCATCATGGGCAAGTCAATTCCCATCCCTAGAGGCCTCAGTTTCCTCAACTGTAAAATATGAGATTGGGCTAGGTCTAAGGTCTCTTTTAGCCCTAAATCTGTGATCCTGTTCTCTTTCCACTGATAATGCTTATGACTTAAAAAAAAAAAATAAATTAGAAGGTCTTGGAGATCTGGGTGACTGAAAAAGGTGGTGAACCTTTCTATTCTTAGTTATGATGTGCTTTAATTGGCCATCCCTAAAAATCCCAGTTTGATGCAATAACTGAATACAAATTTATTGAAAAAGCTGGGTCTAAAATCACTTATAAAGAGAGAGTGGGGTGGTTTCCTTTGCTTTCTATACAATTGTAAAAGCTGCCTGCTTATTATAAATACCCAAATTAACTCTAAAGGATATATGAAGAAAGATGCTGTCTGCATCCAGAGCAAGAATTGATAAATAGATGTATAGGATAATTTTGCATATATATATTATATATACACATATATACCTATATGTGTATATATATATATTTGCATCTAATGTAATCAATCATCTGTAGAGCAGGGAGGTAGAGAAGAAGAAAAGGAAACTTATGTGATAATTTTGTTATATATTTGAAAGGAATAACAAGTTGTGTTTAGAGATTTGCAGTTTTACGTATAACTTTTTTTTATTCTACTATATTATAAAAATGCTTTATTCTCTAAATTAAAAATTAAAAAAAATAAAAGCTGCCTGCCCATCTTCTTTGAATGGATGGACTGTAAATGGACCAGGGAATCCTATGCCTGACCCGTGAAAGTCTCTCCCATATCTAATTTAATGCCTTGTATTTGAAGGAGGCAAGTTTCCCATGGGAGCATGTTCTTTGACTCATGCTGCCCTCTGCTGGCTGCCGCAGGAAAGAAACTAAATGCTTCAGGTACTGGGAAAATCAGATACTCAAGGCATACTCCCTCCCCTCTCACTGCCCCCCCCCCCCTTTTAGATCCTACCTGAGTCTATGGGGAAAAGACTTTAGTTATGCCAGGAAATAAAAGATGAAGAGTGAGAGCATTCCCAGCCTGGGGCAGAGACACTGAGAACGTCCCGACTCCAGAGATGGCAGTGTCTTGTTCAATGACCAGGCAGAAGCCATATCGAGGGTCACCGAGTACACTGGGCAGGACAGAAGGTATGAGAAGACTGGAGAGGGCAGGGCGAGGAGGGCAGTTAGCAAGAGATGTGCAGCCCAACAGGACGTTAAGGGGATCTCACTCCTTATGAGGACTGGCTGGAGGAACTGGGCATGTTTTGCCTGGAAAAGAGATTTGATAAGGGGGTGGAGTGGGGGTGGGAGGACACCTTTAAAATCTGGAAGAGGGAGATAGAAGGGAGATTCGATTAATTTTTATTGGCCCCAGTTTGGTCTCACAGTAAGAAGACTTCCTAAAAACTGATGCTTTCCCAAAGTATGATGGGTTACCTGAGGAAGTTAGGAAGCATTTATAAAGTGCCTACAGGCACAGTGCGAAACCATTTACAAATATTATCTCCCTGCATCCTCCCAACAACCCTGGCTGAGAGGTACTGTTGCTATCTCCATTGTTCAATTGAGGAAACTGAGGCAGACAGTCTAAATGACTTGGCCAGGGACACACAGCTGAATTCAAACTCAGGTTCTTCCTGAATCCAGACCTGTGCTACCTAGCTGCCCCAGGTCCCTGTCCCTGGAGGCCATAGGGATCACAGGACCACAGATTTAGAGCTGGAATCTTTTCATGGTCTAGATGAGGGAACCAGAGGCCTCCAAAGGTAGATTGACTTGTCCAAGGTCACAGAGGCAGGATCATAGAAATAATCTCATATAACATAATGTGTAATTAGATCATGTATAATGATGATATATAACAATATTACATAATATATATTATATATCATATATTATAATATAATATATTATATAATACATATAATTATATTAAATACATAATATATAACTATATATAATATAATAACATTATATAACAATATGCAACATAATATATTATGATGATATATATAATATTTTATTATATTCTATTATAACATATATTCTATTATTGTTGTTGAGTCATGTCTGACTCTTTGTGACCCCATCTGAGGTTTTCTTGGCCAAGATCCTGGAGAGGTTCACCCTTTCTTTCTCTAACTCATTTGACAGATGAGGAAACTGAAGCCAACAGGGTTAAATGACTTGGCCAGGGTCACACAGCTATTAAGTGTCTAAAGTTGGATTTGAATGCATGAAGGTGAGTCTTACTGACTGACTTAAGGCCTGGCACTGTCCACAGCATCACCTAGCTGCCCAGTATATTCTTATAATGATATATCAATATATTATTTATCTCTGTTTGCTTGTTGTCTCCCCTATTAGATTGTAAGCTCCTTGAGGGCATTGACTCTTTTTGGATTCCCTGTTCTCAGCACAGTGTCTGTAAATAGCAGGCTCTTAATAAATGCTTATTGACTGACTGAAGCTGCAAAGTTAGGATCTGAAGCCCAGTCTTTTGATTCCAAGCCCAGCATTCTTTGCACTGTCCTGCCAGGATCTGGAGCAGGCCTTGGGACCTCCCACTCACTGGTCCTTGCACACAACACACTGCTTCTCTGATGCAAAGGAAGTCCTTAAGGCCTTGTGCACTCTGAGAGTCTGTGAACTGTTCCCTGACTGGAGATTGTTCCCTAGGTAATCTTAGCTCCCAGAAGCAAGAAATTAGGTGGATTTCAGTTCACCAAATTCTGCAAGATATAAAGTTGGGGAGAATTTGGCTTGGGCACTGACCTGCAACTCCTACTTGGTGGGTGGCGTAGCCTGGCAAGCGGCAGGGCCCTTCCCCAAGCCATAGGGTCATCAGAGATGCATCGGACTCTGCATGGTGAAAACGAAGGCCCAGGGAAGCCGCTGGACTTATAAACTGGCTTTGGAAGATGGGGACATGCAGCCAGATGGCTATTCTGCCCTCTGCTCGCCATTGCTGGATTGAGGCTGCAATTGAGAAGGATGAAACAAAAGTATTTAAAAAAAATTGTTTTTATTAACTTTTGTTTTCACATCACTTGTATTTCCCAAAGCCTCCTTCCCCCCTTCCCTTTCCAGAGGGTATGTCTTATAGCAAAGAATTAAAAAAAAGGAAATAAACCAGCTGAGAATAACCAATATATCAAAACTTTCTGATACTATATGTAGTGTTCCGCACTGCAGACCCCCACCTTTGGAAAGAAGGAGGGATTTGCTTCTATTTTTCCCTTGGGGCCAAGTTTGGCCACTTAATTTCACAGCAATCAGTTACATTGTGGTGTTCTTTCCATTTACTTAAAATGTCTATTTTTAATCTTTTGTTTTAATCACCTACATTTCCCCATGTAGACACTCTACTCTTGCCCTCCCAGGGAGCCATCTCTTATAACAAAGAAGAAAAAAGGAGAAATGAGAAACAGGTCAGTAGAGCCGGCATATCAAAAAGGTCTGACATTACACGCTGTATTTCCCACCCAGTGTTCCTCATATTTGCAAATAAATTGGGGGAGGGAAATACTTCCTTTTATCTATTCTTTGTGGTCAAGCTCAGTCACTTTGATTTCACAAGATTTGATTGTTTTCTTTCTTCTTTTACCCTGTTATAATTGCGTGTGTGTATGTGTATATTTCCCAATTCTGTTTAAATTAACTTCTCACTGTTTTCTTCCATATTTCTTTGTATTCATCAAGGCAAAAGCATTTAAGGACTTTCCAGAGAGTGTACCTAAATTTAGTAGAAGAAATGAAGGGGAAAATGCTGATTGGCGGGTCAGCCTTTTTTTTTTGAAAATAATCTATCTTTTCCAACTTTTTAAAGTTTATTACTTCAAATAAATTTTGTTATTTTTATAGCATTTATGAAGCAGGGAGGATTTGACTCTAAGACAATTTTAAGTAATATTTACATGAAGAACTGGGCAGCGAGGTGGCGCAGTGGATAGAGTGCTGGGTCTGGAATCAGGAAGATCTGAGTTCAAATTTAGCCTCAGATACTTACTGGCTCTGTGACCCCGGGCAAGTCACCTAATCCTGTTTGCCTCAGTTTCCCCATCTGTAAAAATGATCTGGAAATGGCAAAGCACTCCAGTATCTTTGCCAAGAAAACCCTAAATGGGGTTATGATGAGTCAGACAGGCTTGAATAACAAAAGCAAGACTAAGACTCCTTACTTGCTCAGGGACCCAGGCAAGGCCCTTTCCTCTCTTGGCCCAAAATCTTCTACTCTGTAAGATCTGAGAGGGAGCCATAAACTCTTCCTCTGGTTAAAAAAAGGGGTCCAGACAGGAATCTCCTTTCCCACCTGGCTATGCTCATTTTGGACATCTTGGTTTTCCCCAGCGCTCCCCTTCCCCCCTCCATCACCCCACACTTTTCTTCTTCTGTGCCTTGTCTTCCCCCATCAGATGATAAGCTCCTTGAGGGTAGGGATTGTGCTTCTTTTTCACATTTGTAATTTAGCACTGTCCGGAATACAGTAGGTGCCTAATAAGTGTTTATAGCTTGTTGACTATCACCATGATCTCTAGGGTTTTTTTTTAGCGCTTCTTGCTAGGATCCTTGAGGCTAGGGCATACTGTGTTTCTTGGGTATCTTCCACGTGCCCTGTACAGACAACAAGTGCGTGAAAGCATATGAAAAACCCTCTTTTTTTAGGATCTCTAGAAATACTAAGAAATACTTTTCTGTAAAGTCCTTTCTGGGATCTAGGGAAAGTGGGGGTAACAGGACAAAACAATCAGGTAAATAGATTAAAAACTAGAGGACCAGGGCTTCCTACCCAGGTCTACTGGAGGCACTCTCTTCTTTAATTCAGATTTGAGATAGAGATCTCTCTCTTCGATGCCCTGAGGAATGGGCTGGGACTGAGTTGCTCCATTTCTGGAAGGTCAAACCCGAACAGCATTGTTATGCACCATGACATTCTTCCTTTGGATTCGGATATCTTGGAAATCTTTTGAGGGCATGTTGGAAGGCATGGGGGACTGTGCCTGTTTGGACAGATCTCTCCAAGTTAGAAATGACATATATTATATATAATACTTTTGTAATATATTAATATAATGCATTGGAACATGTTAATATCACAAAATACATATTACATTTTATTATATATACTCACATATTAATATTATATAATGGAATATTTTCTATCATTGTAATGGGATACACTATATTATAGATTAATATATAATACTATGTTGTTGAGTCTTGCCTGACTCTTTGTAACCCCATCTGGGGTTTCCTTGGCAGAGATACTGGAGTAGTTTGCCCTTTCCTCTCCAGCTCATTTTACAGATGAGGAAACTGAGGCAAATGGGGTTAAGTGACTTGCCCAGGATCACAGAGCTAGTATCTAAGGCCAGATTTGAAGTCAGGAAGATGATTAATTAGAAGTGTTACTAATTATTTTATGGCATTATTTTATTATTTTATTAAGTATTTGATGGCATTAGACTATAATATTCGTAGGTGGGGCTCACTTATCAAAGGAAAGAATGCCCAGCCTAAGGTCTTCTAGTTAGTGGAGATGCACTGGCCCCTTCTGCTACCTGGGAAATGCAGATAGAAAAAGGGCTAAGGGGTAGAGTGCATTCATAGCTGAATATAAAGTATTAGCAAATTGTGTGATGTCTAGTGTAGAGAGATTTGGAGACAGAAGGTCTGGGTTCAGATCCTACGTCTGTTGATATCCATGTGACCTTGGACAAACCCTTTCCCTTCCGGGTCATACTCTCGATCTGTCCAAAAAAGGGGATGGATGAGATGCCTACTTAGCCTCCCTCAGGTTCTGAGCCTCTGGTTTGCCCAATTTACCATTTGCCACGGGTGGTGAGGGGCGGGGAAGAGGGAGAAAGAGAGAAAAGGGGGAAGAAAGGAGAAGGATGGAGGAGGGGCCAGGAGGACCTGGCCCGGTGTCCCTGCCTCTGACACAAACTGGCTGTATGATCCTGGGCCAGTCACTGTTAAGCTCTCAGTATTCTGGGGAGCTCTCCAAGATTTTAAGTAGAAGAGGAGGTTCTGAGCCGCACAGGGAGAAGAAATTGCTCCCTGGGAACCAGGGGCCAGTCTTGATTCCTACTGGGAAATGACCAATAGAAATAAATGCGTTAGATAAAGCTTGGAGTAATGCCAGACTCCCCTGGAAGGGGCACAAAGGGGCGCTGCACAGGGCTCTCCCCTCCCGGCAATTGCCTGCCAGGCTTGAGGCTGCCTTAGGGTCCCCGGGGGCCGTGCTTGCAAAGCGATGTATTTTTGCTTTCTCGGGCGAGTCCCACACCTGGCTGGCACGCCGCTCTGCCTGCTTTCTCCAGTCCCAGAATCCTTGTCTTTGGTCACTCGCAGCCTGAACATCACACCTCACAAGCTCCCACTTCCCCTGGCTTCCCCCGCGGATTGCCTGGCTCCTTCCAGAAGAGGCGCCCAGGCCAGCGGGGCCTCCACCGCTCTGGGCCGACCAGCTCCTGCCTCTCCCTGACGTTCTCTCCTTCTCCCTCTCCCCTGACCATTCTCTTCAGCTCCCATTTAGATGCGGATGGAAGCTCCTGTTTCTATTTCTGGGTACTTAGTAATCGCTTAATAAAGGCCTGGGGACTGGTCCAGGAAGCAGGTATTTCAGGTATTATTAACAGCATTTTACAAATGAGGAAACTGAGGCACAGAGGGTTTTTTTGGGGGGTGACTTGCCCACGGTCCCCCAGCTGAGGTAGAATTTGAACTCAGGTCTCCCCAAATGCAAGTTCAGCATTGTGCTCACCACACCACCCAGGTGCCGCTCCAACAAGCCCAGGTTCATGGGTGCTTAAAGCAAGCCCATTCGAGAAGGCTTAATAACAGGCCCTCCTCAGTGCCACCTGCGGTACACCAAGCAGGACCGCGGTGACGCGGGCCATGCTGGTGGCGTCAAGGCTTCCTCGCAAAAACCCAAAAGAGCAGGGTTCAAAGGCCGGCTCGGCAGCTTCCAGGCGACCCTTGGAATAGGGCGAGCGGCCAGTAAGCCTAGTTAACATCTGCTTAGCGCTTTCAGGATTGCAAAGCGCCCGGCCCAAGGGGCGTCTCGTTTGATGCCCCCTAAAAGGCCCCGTCGCATGAGTGCGGTACAGACGAAGGTCAATAAACGCCCGTTGTCCAGATGGGGAGACTGAGGCTGGGAGGGCACGACTGGGCTGAGCCCCGGGCAGGAGCCGGTCTGTGCGGGCGCGGGGCGGCTTGGGGAGGGGGCGGCGCACTTGCCCTGGAGCCACGTCCGGAAGGTGGCCGGGTCCACGCTGTCTGCAGGCCGGAGCTGGCCCAAGCGCACCGTAACGCCTCCGAAGCGATCGACCTCTCCCCGCAGGCCGCCGAGGCCGGGGCCGGGGCTGCTGGACAGCGCGCGGGCGGCCGCCTGAGACTGCGGAGGCTGCAACTGTAGCAGCGGCGGCCGCCCCCCCAGCCACAGCCCCCGGGGAAGCTGCAACTGTAGCAACAGCCCCGGCCACATCGCGCCCGCCGCCGCCCCAGGCCTCCCGGTGCACCGGAGGGGGCGGGGCCCGGCCGTAGGCCTCCGAATAGCAGCGCCCTCAACCCAGCCCCGGCCCTCACCGGGATCTGCTCACTGACCCGGGAGCTCGGAGGGCAGGCCCCTTGGGAAGGAGCCTCCAGGAGGGGGCAGAGGTCCGGCTCGAAAGCCCGGCCTCAGTCTCCTTCTTTTGTAACACGTCGGGGGCAACGCTGGTCCCCGAGCTAACCTTCCTCCTCCGCATCCTCTGCCCCCAGGACCTGGGTGCAATTCCAGAAGTTTGGGTTAAGCCCCCACGAGGCGATGCAGAAGGCGGGGCAGCTCCGCAGCCGGGCCGGGCCACAGGCCCAGCCTCCAAGCCGGGCCACAGGCCCAGCCTCCAAGCCGGGCCACAGGCCCAGCCTCCAAGCCGGGCCACAGGCCCAGCCTCCAAGCCGGGCCACAGGCCCAGCCTCCAAGCCGGGCCTGGAGGATTTCGGGGGGCGGAGTCACGGCAACCTCTGCCCAGGAAGTTTTTCCCTGCGCTCACGTGGTGCCGGCGCCCGGCTGTTCCTCCTTCACCTCGGGGTCCCCCCTTTCCCCCGGGACTCCTCTTGCTCCCTCAGGCTCCTCCTTCCCCCCGGGGCTGCCCCTGCATCCCGGGGTCCCCCCTTCCTCCCGGGACTCCTCCTTTCCCCCGAGGCTCCTCCCGCATCCCAGGGCCGAGCCTTCGCTCCCGGCATGTCCTCCAAGAAGAGCAAAGCGCGGCGGAGCCAGGGCGCCGGCAGCGGCTCCCCCGCCGCCTCCCCCGGACCCTCGCCCGCGGGCACGCCCGGCCCTGGCCCGGGTCCCGGGGATGGGTGCCTGGTCGTGGTGGATTTGGTGGAAAAAGGTAAAACTGAGAGAAAGGGCGGGACTGACCGAAGGGGGCGGGGCGTGGAGTGGGGGCTGCGACCACGTGCGTGCTGCTGGGAGAGCCTGCGAAGCGCGGAAGGGGGGCCCGGGAGTGCAGCTGGAGAACTTGGCATCTGCGCCTGGCGCTGCCCCTTCCCGGCCCCTCCCCGCCGTGGGCCTCAGATGCGGCGGGGACTAGAAGTGCCCCATCAGGCCGTAAGTGCTGGCTCTCCCTGATCTGTGAGCGAGTGAAGGGGAGAAGAGCGTCGGGAAGGACTCTCGGCGCTGCCACGTTGGGGATGGACACTGTGCCTGCGATTTCCGCCAGACGGGAATCCCTGATGAGGAAACTTCCTCCCCTGGAGCATCTGCACCTCCTCAGCCCTCCCAGGCCCAGAGGCCGGCTCTGGGGAGACCCTTATTAGTAACATCCAGTCTGATTATCCAGCCGCCCTGGGTTTGCTCGTACCTTTCCTCCTCCCAGGGACCCCATAGAGTAGGGGGCCCACAGTGACTTGCTTTTTCGGTTTGTTCTGAGAACCTTGAGGTGGGAGACCCCAGCCACCTGGAAGGCCCTCTAATCCAATCTCCTTGCCTAACAATTGGAGAAACTGAGGCCCAGAGAAGGGCTGGGCCTTACCCAAGTTCACACGGCTAGTAAGTGGTTAGAGTCAGGATTCAAACCCAGTTCTCTTGCCTATAGGTTCATTGCTCTAAGGTCAGTTGGTCAGTAAGCATTTATTAGGTGCCTGCTCTCTGCCAGGCAGGTGCCAGGCAGGTGGTTCAATGGTTAGGGCACTGGGCTTAGAGTCAGGAAAACTCACCTTCATGAATTCAAGTCCAGTCTCACATACCTACTAGCTGTGTGACCCTGGGCAAGTCACTTAAACCTTTGTCTGCCTCAGTTTCCAAAATTGTCAAAGGGGGATGATAGTAGCCCCTGCCTCCCAGAATCTCAGGTGAGAATACAGTTCCAGTGCACTTAGCCCGGTAGCATTTAGTAAATGCTACTAGCCCCTTTCTCCCTCCCCACTTGGCCTCCAAATGACCAGTGTGGGAAGGCTCTTGTGTACGCCACAAATAGAGGCTTTTTGTAATTTCATACCAAAGTAGTCACTTTCGTTAGTGCTGGAGGAAGACATTTTTTCTTTTCCTTTGCAGCAGATGACCCCGTCCCAAAAACATTCCAAAATTTCTTTTCACAACTCAGCCTCAACACAATGAAATCCTCTAACCTCTGTATCGGCCGACCAGCGCTGCTCACGAGTGGGGCGGGACAGCAAGAGGTGAGGGTTCTTGAATTTTGCCAGTTTACTTTCTGACCTTCTGGAGGAAAGCTGGGTGTAGGTCTGAACAGTCTGTGTTTTCCCCTCTGGGTACAGGTCTGCACGGCGTGGCCTGTGGCAGGATTTCCTGGAAGGAAGGTTGGCCTAAGTGAGAGTGTTCAGAGCAACTTGGTTGTGAAACCTGGGGATGGGGTCCTGGTGGAGCCTCTCACGGGGACCCTGGTAGCGGCAGAGACAGTGGACCTGCTTCTGAGGTTTGGATGGCTTCTCTGAGGGCTGCTGGGGCGGGGGCTCACTGACCTGAAGGGAATGAATGCTGGTTGGCCTGACTCTCTCCGTTTCAGTTTTACAATATGATCACAACATTTTATTTTAAAATCTATTTCTTTATTACTCTGAAGTGACAGACAGGAGCATTTCTATATACAGAGATGAGCAGTAGAGGAAGCTCGTGTTAGGAGCCCCCTTTCTCTTGTTTGCTTTTAAAAGTTTCCAGTAAATTCATTGCTTTAATTTCAAGGCTGTCTCTGCTCATTCATATTTCCTTCTGAACTTCCTTCTGTTCTGTGCTTTTTAAGAAATGCCCCATTGACTCTTTTTTTAGTATTCTCTCCCACCAAAAACAATAACTCTCACTTACTAGAAATGAACGTAATTGATGTGTTTTAACATGGAAGGCCTGTGGGTTGTTTTGGGAAAACAGAAAATGTCGTTATGAGATGTCAGAGCTAGAAAGACCTTGGAAATCATCGGGGGGGCAGAGGTTCTTCACTGCTTGTGTTTGCCTGGTCCCCCTGAGCAGGCTGGGGAAGCCTATGGACCCATCTCAGATAAGATTTTTAAATAATTGAAGGATCTGCCAAATTTCAGTTAGAAGTTGGTAGCAGCAAAGATGTGATTTTTTTTCTCCCATTCAAGTTCATGAATCCCATCAAATCTCTCCATGAACACTTAGTCCTGTTGAGGTCCTGATAGGTAGTGACTGGGCCCATCCTCGCCCTGATTTGCTGTATCTCAGGCAAGGGGCAGCTAGATGGCACAGTAGATGGAGTGCAGGGCCTGAGATCAGACAACCTGAGTTCAAATCCTACCTCATACCCTGACTGACCCCAGCCAAATCACTTGACCCTGTTTATCTGTTTCCTCGTCTCTAAAATGAGCTGGAGAAGGAAATGGCAAGCCACTCTAATCCCTTTGTCCAGAAAACCCGAAATCGGCTCCCAAAGAGTCAGATGTGACTGAACAACAGAAATCTTAGGGAAGTGATTTCTCTTTGGGTTTGTGTGTCTTCATCCTTCGAACGAGCGGGTTGGACTGACTGATCACTAATGGCCCTTCGAGCTTTCGGTCTTGTATGGATCTGGTGAGCAGTCACAAATAAGGCAGATGGGGAGCGCAGTGGATAGATTCCTGGGCCTGGAGTCAGGAAGACCTGAGTTCAAATCCAGCCTCAGCTTACTAACTGTGTGACCCTGGGCAAGTCACTTAACCACGGTCTGCCTCAATTTCACCCCCATTAAAATGGAGCTAATAATAGCCCCCACTTGCCGGGGTTGTTGTGAGACTCAAAGGAGAGAATATCTGTAAAGTGCTATGTTCATACTACCTGTCATCATCATCATCATTATGTCTTATGGCACTTGAGGAAAGGATATTTGAATGGGATTTGAGAGTGACCGAGTTTGTTATCGGGGGAAGCAATTCCACTCACCCAGAGAGAAAACGAAATGTGTGTGTGGAAGCTCCCTCCAGTAATGCAGAATGGCAAGCCCTATTTATTCACTTAGTCTCAGGTACTTGGAGCCCCCCAGGAGATTCAGTGCCTTGGTTATACAGCCAGTGTTGGAGGTTGGATCTGAACTCCTATTAACTCTAGAGTCTGCCCTCAGGGACCTGACATTCTTTTGGAAGAGGCAGTGTGCTCAGAATAGCTAGTCTTGGAGGAAGGGGCTACGGGTTGGACCTGTCTTTTATTAGTTTAGGCCCGTCCCATGGTCCAGGCTCTGGCAGGTCCTTTCCAAGCTAGAGAGGTCTCCTAGGTCTGTCTTCCAAGACAGTACAGTGAGAGAAGCATCGGCACCAGGCTGGTCTGGTCAAATCCCAGCCCGTCAGCAAAGGCCCAGAGGGGCTGTGGTCTGCTCTGCTGAAGGGAGGACCCTCTGCCCCTCCCAAGTAGAGCAATCAACATGTCCTCCTTCCAACACCTGTGTATCATCTGTACTCTACAAACCTGTGGCTCAGTCAGTACTTAGTAAGCCCCTGCTGAGGACCAGGGACTGCTAAACCTTGGGGGTGCAAAGACAAAACCTCAAACTCCTTATTTTCTTTGAGTTTCATACAAAATGACAAGGTAGTTAAAGCTAATGGTTAAGGAATCAGGCAGGGAATCATGCAGAATACGATTTTTGAGCTAAGCCTTGAAGGAAGGGAGGGACTCTGATGGGGAAGCAGGAAAGGGGGAACAAGTGTTTCTTAAGCACCTCCTACATGCCAAGCGCTTTACAAACATATCATTTGATCCTCATGACAACCCTGGAATAGGTGCCAGTATCACCCCCACTTTACAGGTGAGGAGACTGAGGGAGAAAGACAGTAAGTGGCCGTTCCTGGGTCACATAGGTAAGGGCACAAGGAGGGAGTGCATTCCCAGCATGGGTCAACACACAGACTAGAAATGGGTGCCAAATGTGGAGACCAGTGTAATGTTAAGGGAGATGATAATAGCATCTCCCTTCCAGGGCTGTTGTGGGGTTCAGATGAGACAAGCTCATAGGAAGGCTTTCACACCTTTTACTAATTTCTAATTAGGCATTGAGTCAGGAGGGGTTGTGATGCCCTCTGGCTCTAAAAAGGGCATATATTCTCTGCGGTTAGCATTTTGCTTTGGGGCTCACTCATTAGAAGAGTATTCTTGTAATTTGGCCAGAGGAGACTCTGGGTAGCTGTTAAAGAGCCCCTGTCTGGCTTTGAAAAACCCAGATATTGGTGCTTCTCTCTCTGGTAACTATGTATGTATTGCCTTGGTCAGGCAGTTGGATCTGTCTGTTGGTCTGTGCTAATTTCTCAAACAGAAGCCCTGTCTGTTTGTCTTTGTTTCTCTGCTTGTATTTTCTCTGTTTGTATTTTCTCTGAAGTTCAGGGTGCTGACTTTTCTCCCGAACTAGTGATTGTGATTAAAAAAGATTGTTGACCCCTTGAGCAGCTATCTTTCCTAGTAAAGCAGATCCAAGAACCTGTGCTAGCAGCTGTCCAGGGGATACCAGTGTGGTTGCTGCTATAACCAAAGAGAAGGCCAGTGGGGTTAGACCACACAGGGGTGTGTGTGTGTGTGTGTGTGTGTGTGTGTGTGTGTGTGTGTGGTGGGGGGAATAATGTGGAACTGGAACGGTTGGTTGGGGCCAGGCTGTGCAGGGAGGTAAGAGTTGGAGGAGCTTTTATTTTATCTGAGAGGCAATAGGCAACCAGAGAGATTGTTAAGTGGGAGAATAAGATGTTCAGATTTGTGCTTTAGGAAAAGCTTTGGTATCTGGGTGGAGGATGGAAAGGAGAGAGGAGAGACCTGATTCTAGGACAGGTAGGAGGCAATGAGGTGAGAAGCCTTGAAGATCTGGACATGGGGTGGGGCCATTTGAGTGGAGAGATGAGATACAGGGGTGAAGATAGATGGTGATATTTGGCAGCTGATTGGATGTGTGGGGTGAGCAAAGGTGAGGAGGCCAGGATCATGCCAGAGGTATGGATCCAGAAGATTGGGCAATGGGAAAGTTTGGGGGTGGGAGGGGAAAATGAGTTCGTTTTACATTTAAGATACCTACTATGAGACATCTGGGAGCAATTAGTTGGAGCAGGAACAGAGTGCCAGGCCTGGAGTTCAAATTTGACCTCTAGACACGAGCTGTGTGATCTTGAACAAATCACTTAATCATGGTTGGAAAAGTCCAGTGGGGAATTGGTGATTTTGGGGGGACTAAAGCTTTATGTAGAGACTGGGATTGGATATATAGATGTAGGCAATATCTGTAGAGAGATGGGAGCCAGTGAAGTCCATGGGAGCTGATGAGGGTGAAGAGAGAGAGAGACAGACACATAGACACAGAGAAGAGAGACACAGAGATGGAGAGAGAAAGAGACAGAGAGAGAATGAATAGAGAAGGATCAAGAAGGAGTCTCAGAAGGGAGCGTTGGGGGTCCCCCACCCCTAGGGAATGTGGTGTGGATGGCAAGTTGGCAGAAGAGGCTGAGGAGTGTTCAGACGGGGAGGGGGAGGGGGTGAGAGAGAGGAGTGAGGGTCATGAAAACCCAGAAAGGAGAGAGTGATTCAGGAGAAAGTGGTTATTGTCATTGAATGTATCAGAGAAATCAGGAAGGATGATCAGGGAGGAAGGACCTTGGTCAGGTTTGGTAATTCAGTGATCGGTCCTTGGTAATTTTGGAGAGAGAAGCTTCAGTTTAGTAATAAGGTAAAAAGCCAGATTGCAAAAGGTTGAGGAAAGAACCATTAACTGTATGACCCTAGGGAAGTCACTTGACCTTGTCTGCCTCAGTTTCCTCATCTGTCAAATGAGCTGAAGCAGGAAATGGCAAACCACTCCAGTATCTTTGCCGAGAAAACCTCCAGTGGAGTCGTGTAGAGTCGGACATGACTGAAATGACTGAGCAAGAGGAACGAATGAGAGAAATGAAAGCAGTGGGTGTAGACAGACTCTTCAAGGAGCTTTGTGAAGGAGAGGAGATAAGGATGGTAGCTGGTGGGCACAGAAGGGTCCAGTGAAGGTTCTTTTAAGGATGGGGAGCCTTGGGGGGATATGAAGACAGCAGGGAGTGGTTGCAGAGAGGGGACAAGGATGAGGAGGCCGTCTGCTGAGATGGGAGGCAGGTGGCGAGGGCACATTCATGGAGGGGCATTGGCCTTGCCAAGGAGAAGGGCTGCCTCATCGTCGGAGACTTAGACAAGGGAGTAGAAGATGATGTTAATGGCTTTGAGAGGAAGAGAGTGGGGGAAGAGGGAGTTCACTGTGCATGGCTGTTTTTTTCTGTAAAGTAAGAATTGGGGTCCTCCGCTGAATGGGGCCCCTACAAAGGGAGGAATATGTCAGAGGAGTGAGGGGGGAAGAGAAGATTTGCAGCAGCCCCTCTGGGGAGTGAGATGGCATTAGGGGATGGAGTAGGGAAGGGTGATTGCCCTGCTCCCCTGAGGGCCTTGTTGAGGCTGGATCACACCCATTGGTGGGCTCGGGCAGCATGGTTGTGTGGCCACTGGTAGCTTCATTCTTCAGCCCTTGTGTTGGCAAATGATGGGAGAAATCCAGAGTTGAGGTTTGGTGAGAGATGAGTTCAGATGAGGAAGCCCTGAGAGGCGGACAGTGTGAAATGGAATTAACTTTGGGGGTGCAACGAGAGAGGGAGGGCAGTGACATCTGGGCAGCAGTACCAGCCTCAGGAAGAATGGGGGGCAGGGTTAAGCATCGGTGCAGGAAGGCTGTGAGGCACAGGGAGATGGGAAGGACCCGAGATTATCCTTAGAGGAAGGTGGAGGAACCTTTGATCATCAAGTTCCCTGAAATACTCTGCATAGAGATTGGGCAAGACTGCCCACCAGAAGGTTCTTCCTCAGGCATCGCCAAAAAATGTTTCAGCTTGGAGCTTCCAAGACATGGCTGTCCTTGAGCTTCTAGAAGGGAGAGGTGCTAGATCGGGGGTGGGGAACCTGGGCCTCCAGGCCACATGTGGCCTTCTAGGTCCTCGGGTGCTGTTCAGGTTTTACAGAACAGATCCTTTTGTGGAGGGGATTTGTTCCTGAAGTTCCCACTCTTGCACCAGGGGCGGGAAGACCTCTGGCCGCGTCTGCAGGAAGCAATCAGACCTTCTGCAGATGCTTAGCTTGGAGACACTTAGGAGGAGGAGGGGCAGTAGCCATCTCCAATTATTTAAAGGGCTATTTGGTGGCAAAAGAATCAGAGGCAGCTATGTGGACAGAGCACTAGGCTTCAAGCCCAGCAGGCCTGAGTTCAGATCCAGCCTCCCATACTTACTAGCTGGGTCCCTGGGCAAGTCACCTGGCCACTCTCTGCCTCAGTGTCCTCACCTGTGAAATGGAGGTGATAATAGCATCTCCCTTCTGGGGCTGTTGTGGGGCTCAGATGAAGATAATACCTGGAAAGAGCTTTGCAGACCTTAAAGCTGTCTAAATCGAGCTCTTGTCATCAGTGGCTGTATGACCCTGGCCTAGTCACTTGAACTCCAGGTGTTTAGGGAAGGTGCTGACCTGTATTAGTGGAAGACGTGATCTGTGCGCTATGGTACCCCCTAGCTGTCCCACTGACCTGCTTATGATTCAGGGATGTCCGGAATGCCCAGCAGGGCTTGTCTCAGCGTCTTGCCTTTAAGCTTCTGAAAAATGGAACGCTGATTTGTTTTATGTTCCGTTGTAGTGACAGGGATGTGGACATGGATGGGGACCAGCTGGCTACTTGTCTTCTCAGAAAATTAGGTGAGCAGATGTTTCATTTTGGATTGTTTTCTTGGTGATTTAGTAAAAGAGCCATATGTGGAATTGTGGAATGTAAGCTAGAGGCCAGGGGTTGGTTGTTGGGCTTTGGTCACCTAGTAGGCTTGCAGCTTGGTGGCCCCATGGAGCACAGAGCGCTGGGCCTGGAGTCAGAAAGGCTCATCTTCCCTAGTTCAAATCCGGCCTCAGACACTTACTAGCTGGGTGACCCTGGGCAAGTCACTTTACCCTGACTCAGTTCCCTCATCTGTAAAATGAACTGGAGAAGGACATGGCAAAAGCCTCCAGTATTTCTGCCAAGAAAACCCCAAACGGGCTCATGAAGAGTCAGATACGACTGGAAAAGACCGAACAACACGGCTTTTACAGTGAATGGAATTTCATTGCTTCCCCCAAATCCTGGGCCTATGTCAGTCCTTGTGGAATTGTGGATAACAACCAGAATTACAGTAACAACCACAGTGACCACCACAGCAGCAATAGTATAATAACAGTAATCATAATTATAATTTCTAGGGTGCTATAAGGCTTGCAGAACATTTCTGTTATGCATCGTATTTGTACACGTACATTATGTATAATATAAAAACATTTACGTTATCTCCTTAGAGCCTCATAACAGCCCTATGAGATAGGTATTATTTTCTCAGTTTTACAGTTGTGGAAACTGAGGCAGGCTCAGGTTAAGGGACTTGCCCAGGGTCACACAGCTAGGCGGTATGGGAGGCTGGATTGGAACTCAGGACTTACTACTGACTCTGGACTATTTGGTGCTCTGTGCACTCTGGCACCCCCTAGTGGCCTAGCATGGCTGTCCTTGATGTAGAACGTGTTAAAGGGTTAAATGTGGACTGTCTTTATAAACTAGAATGTGAAAAAAATAAAAGGAAGGCATAAGGTGAGGCCTCCAAATGTCTGGCTGCTGCTCTGGTTTATTGAGGAGCCAGTGAAGGGGCCCTGGAGATGATGGAGTGAGAAGTGACATGGTTAAGTCTGGGGAAGATGACTTTGGAGGGGGTGTGTGTGTGTGTGTGTGTGTGTGTGTGTGTGTGTGTGTGTGTGTGTGAGTGTGTGTGAATGAGTGTGTGTGTGTGTATGTGTGTGTGTGTGTAAGAGTGTGTGAGTGTGTGTGAGTTTGTGTGAGTGTATCTGAGTGTGTGCATGTGAGTATATGTTAGTGTCTGTGAGTGTGCAAGAGTGTGAGTGTGAATGGGAGTGTGTGAGTATGTGTGAGTGTGTGTGTGTGTGTGTGTGTGAATGTGTATGAGTGAGAGTGTGTGTGAATGTATGCCGGTGTGTGTGTGAGTGTGTGTGTGTGAAAGTGTATGGGAGGGTGCATGAGTGTGAATGTGTATGGGTGAGTATGTGTGTGAGAATGTGAGTGTGTGTGTGCATGTAAGTGTGTGTGAGTATATGTGTGCATGTGTGAGTGTGTGTTAGTGTCTGTGAGTGTGTAGGAGTGTGAGTGTAAATGGGAGTGTGTATGTGCGAGTGTGAGTATGTGTGTGAGTTTGAGTGTGTGTCTGTGAGTGTGTGAGTGTGCATGTGAGTGTGTGAGTTGTGTGAGTATGAGGTGTGGTGTGTGTGTGTGTGTGTGTGTGTGTGTGTGTGTGTGTGTGTGTGTTGGGGAGGTAGAGATGGATCCTAGAAATAAATAATCTCCTTAGGGAGCAGTGTTTAGAGGATAGTCCAATGGAAAAGGTGGCTGTAGAGTGGGAGCCAATCTCCACTTCTGATTGACTGAGTGTCCTTGGATAAATCACTTCCCCTCCCTTGGGCCTCAGTTTCCCCTTCTGTAAAATGAAGGGGTTGGGCCAGGTGGTCTCTGAGGTCCCTTCCAGCTCTGCTTCTAGGATGCTATGGTGAGAGGGAAAGGGTTTGGGGTGAAAATCATGTGTTCTGGATGCAAAAGCAAGTACCCACTGAATACCTGTGTTTTCTAGACGGTAAAATCGTGTTGCCTGGCAACGTTCTGCATTTCACTTTCTATGGCAGACCATGCCGGTTGAGAGTGATATCTGTGAAGGGAGCCGATGGACTCACCATGGAGAGGGCTCCGAGCAGCCCGGCCAGTGAGAAGCAAGCCCCAGCCTCTGAGCCTTCAGAGTTGGAGGCCATCACCGGGGACTTGTCCTTGGAGCTAAGCCAACTCAGTCTGGGAGCATCTACCAGCACGCCATGTAAGCCCGGAGAGGGCAGCTTTGTCCTGAAGCCAGGAGATGCCTCCTTGGAGACTGACCAGCACCTTGGAGAAGGCGATGGCCTAGGAGAAGGCCCTGTTCTGGCTGATGGCTGTGATCCTGCCCTCCGAGAAGAGAAACTGCAGCCCCCAGCCCAAGGGGGAGCCCACCGCAGTGCTGACACCTTCTACTATCTCTCTTCCCTTACAAAATTCAACTTTATAAAGCCCCAGGCAGCCACGGGAGAGGATGACGGCCTCAAGAAAGTCACTTACGACCTTATTGGAGGTTTGACTAGCCAATTGAAAGCCATCAGAGAAGTGATTGAGCTACCCTTGAAGCAGCCGGAGCTGTTCAAGAGATACGGTAAGGGTCCTTCTTCCTTTTACTCTTGGGGCTCTACTTACTCAACAGATACTGAGCACCTTCGATTAAGTGGTGCTGGGCAAGGGAGGCTAAGGACTAGGGAGGTGGTCCCTGCCCTCTGGTATTCGCTGTGGGGTGGGAGAAGTGAAATTTAAACTGATGAGTAAATACAGAATCCAGAGGATGTCCTTGCCTGGGTGTGGGAGGGGGACTAGCAGTTGGAAAGGCCCTTAGAGTGGACCAGGATGGAGTGTGTTCCAGGCTCGCGAGGCAGCCTCTTTAGGGGCGGGAGAGGGAGCAGCCAGCCTGCCTAGCTGATGTGTATCGGGCAGCAGGTGGACGGTCGTCAGTCTTCTGAGGGACGTTGGAGCAAGACAGCAAAAGGCTGGAAAAGCCAGACAGGGCAGTTTGTGTTTTCTCCTACAGGAAATAGGGAGCCCCTGTAGCTTCTTGAGAAGGGGAGTGACATGATCAAATCTGTAGAGTTTTAGTGGTCTTCACTTTGGCAGATGTGTGAAGGCTAGTTTGGAAAGGAGAAAGTCTTGGGGCCAGCAGGCGAGTTAGTGGTGCCCTAAGACCCACACTAAGGTTTCATTTGACTGTCTGCTTGTCTTGTCTTTGCTGAGGGGTAGAGATCTCCTGAGAGGATCTCCTGAGAGTGGACTGCGGGTCAGTGACTGTCCCATGTCCCTGCACGCTGGATATAACTGAGGGGACTTTGTCATGTTAAATCTGCCATAAACTTAAGAAATAATTTCATCCAAGCCTCCTGTGCTCCATGGCTGGAAGGGGTCTCAGAGATCATCTCATTCAACTGCTTCATTTTACAGATGAAGAAACTGAGGCCCAGAGAGGTCCCAGTAGCTGTTTGTAGGTTGTAACTAGTATTAATTTAGTGCTTTAAAGCTTGTCATGCACAGGGAGGGAAGCACTGGTACTGTTTCCATTTTAGAGATGAGGAAACTGACTGGCCCAGGCTCCCAGCTAAGTGTCTAAGGCAGGATTTGAACTCAGGGCTTCTTGACTCCAGGGCCAGGGCTCTGGGCATCGTGTCACCTAGCTGCTCAAGAAGACACAGAAGGTGGTTTCGTCCAGTGTGCTCATTTAACAAAGGAGGAGACTGAGTCCCAGAGAGGTCAGGTCCTCACTGCTAGCAAAGAGCCACAGGGCTTCTGGCTGCCAGACCAGGGTTCTGGATACTAGACCTTGCTCAGTTGGACTGACGTGAATCCAGGTTCAGCCAAGTGTCCAAAAATGTTGGATGACACTTGTTTTAGAGCCACTGGGATGGGGTCGGGGAGACACACACAGAGAGAGGCTTTTGTGGCTGAGTGGCTGCCCTGCGCTTTGCTTGGGATCTGCTGAAAGCATATGGAAGGGATACCTTCTCTTTCCCTTTCTCTTCACTGTCCAATCTTAAATAGCATGAGATAGCCAGCTGATAGATGATCAATCCATCCATCAGCAAGCATTTATTAAACACCGATTGTGTGAGTCATGGGGTTACCATGAAAGGCAAGACCAGCCCCTCTCCAGTGGAGGAGACAACGTGTACATAAAATGGATGAGATCCCTATGGGGTTCATGGCATGCCACTGTAGAAGGGAAGACCCTATCAGTTGAGGGGAGCACTGACTAGGGCCTCCTGCTGAGTGGCAGGGGCTCCACTGGAGAGTTCTGGGGGACTTGAGAAAGCTGGAAGTCTTCCCGTGGCCTGGGCTTGTACTTGGCTGTTTTATATTGTACAATTGGATGGACCAATTCATTCTCTCTCTCTCTCTGTCTCTCTCTCTCTCATTCTCTCTGTCTCTCTCTGTCTCTCTATCTCTCTCTGTCTCTGTCTCTTTCTCTGTCTCTGTCTCATTCTCTCTCTCTCTTTCTCTCTCTGTCTCTCTGTCTCTGTCTCCCTCTGTCTTTCTCTGTCTCTGTCTCTGTCTCTCTCTGTTTCTCTCTCTGTGTCTCTGTGTCTCTGTGTCTCTGTCTCCATCTCTCTCTGTCTTTGTCTCTGTCTCTCTCTCTTCCTCTCTCCCTCCCTCTCCCTCTCCCTCTCCCTCTCTCTCTCCAAAGGTATCTCTCCCCCCAGAGGAGTACTACTGTATGGCCCTCCAGGGACGGGGAAGACTATGATCGCCAGGGCCATCGCCAATGAAGTGGGAGCCTACCTTTCCGTCATCAATGGCCCTGAAGTCCTAAGCAAGTAGGTTCATTATCAAGGAGCCCACCAGGAAAACTCATCTTCATAGTCCCGAATTTGTGGATAAAGGAATCACTCTGTTGAATTTTCAGAAAACATTTTGTTGAGGACGGTGTTTGGTCAGAGAATGTTATTCTGAGAATGCCGATGGCCTCTCATTTGTGATCCTAAAATTTCAGTGGCCTTTTTTTTCCACATTGAGTTGCTATGAGAGATCACTGAGGCATCTCAGCACTGAGCCCACTCTCTCTGGTTCTCCTCCCTCTATGACCACTCCTGCTGTCTCCTTGGCTGGAGCCTCCTCCAGATCATGCCTCTGACCCCAAGTGTCCTTTAGGGCTCCGTCCTGGGCCTCTTCTCTTCTCCCTCCATACCACCTCACTCCAGGATCTCATCAGCTCCCATGGATTTCATGACCACCCCTGTACTAATTCTCTATTCTGCCTTTCCTGCCTCAGTCTCTCTGCTGATCTCCAGTCTCTCAGACATCTCCAGCTGGATGTTCAGTAGGCACCTTAAACCCAACATGTCCAAAACTGAACTCATGATCTTTCTCCCAAACCCTCTCTACCTCTTGCCTTCCCTATTGCTGTGGAGAACAACTCAGGCTCCGAGCTTAGGAGTCAGCCTGGATTCCTTATTATCTCTCACCCCCCACATTTAAACCATTACCAAGGCCTGCTGATTTCCCCTTCACAATCTCTCTCCAATATGCCCCTTTCTCTGCCCCCACCCTGGTGCAGGCCCCTATTACCTCCCTGGACAGTTCGAGTAGCACCCAGGGGCCCCGCCAGCACCCCTCCAGTCCATCTCCATTCAGCCACCAAAGTGATTTTCCGAAAGCCCGGGTCTGATCATGTCACTCCCTAGTCATTAAACTCCAGTGACTCCCTCCTGGCTGTTCCTCCCACGAGACCTTCCCTCTCTCAGCTCTGGGCATTTTCTCTGGCCATTCTGCCACACCGGGAAGGCTGCCCCTCCTCTGCTCCAACCGCTGACCTCCCCGGCTCCCTCTGAGTCCCAGATGAAATCCCACCTTGTGCAGGAAGTCTTCGCCAGCCCTCTTCATTCCAGTGGCTTCCCTCCTATCATTCCTTCCTATTCATCCCACTCATAGCTTGTTTGTACATCTTTGTTTGCACATGGTCTCCCCACTTAGATCACAAGCTCCTTGAGGGCAGGGACTGTCTTTGACCTTTCTTTGCATCGCTAGAGCTAAGCACAGTGCCCAGCTCATAGTAGGTTCTTGTAAATGGTTATTCATGGACTGACTGCCCAGTTTAGAATTGGCTTTGGGAAGCTGACTTTCTTGCTGTTCCTCATACACACCTCTAACCTTTGCGCTCCTCATCTGCCATACACCTCTGCCTCTTAGACTCCCTAGTTTCATATGTGCTTCCCTCCTACTTGAGGCCTTTCCTGATCCCTCCTTCCGCTAATGCCTTCCTCCGGAAAGTTGTTCTGTTGAATTTTGGTCTAGTGGACAGAGCTGGTCATGGCGCCAGAGGGAATGGATTTACATCCCTCTGGGCCCGCCCTGGGCAAGTCACTTACCATCTCATTGCTCTGGACTACTCCCAGAGCTTACAAGCTTCAGAGGAGGTGCCAGTCTCCCTTGGTAGAGGGAGTCTCTTCACCTGGGAGTGAAATCAGGGGTCCCGTCCCTACCCTTTTCCTTCTATGCAAAAGTAAGCACAGAAGACAATTTTGAAAAATTACTTGAAATGTCTTGGGTTTTTGAGAAGGTGAGATATCCGCCCCCTTCCCCAGACTCTCTTCTGTAAAGACTCAGCTTGTAAAGCAAGGCAAGTTTGACTTACGCTCGATTTTCTTTGTCGTAGGTTTTATGGCGCTTCGGAAGCAAGGCTACGGCAGATCTTCGCTGAAGCCGCTTTGAGGTACCGCCTCCATCTTTGTAGATTCCTGTGTGCGAGATGCTGTTTGGCTCTGGCCAGTCCCTCCCCCTGCCTCATCTGTAGCTGCTTTCTCTATCCTATCCCCTCCTTGCCACCCAAGGAAGGCAGCCACTAACAACTTCCCATTTTGTTTTAGGCAGCCCTCGATTATTTTCATTGATGAGCTGGACGCCCTTTGCCCCAAGAGAGAAGGGTCTGAGAATGAAGTTGAAAAGAGAGTTGTGGCTTCCCTCTTAACTTTGATGGATGGTATTGGTTCTGTAAGTAGAACACAGATGTGGAACAGATACAATATGTGTATGCCTCTATGCGCTCATAAGTGCGTAATGTGCTCACGTGGGGTATATACGTGTTCATGTAGGTGGCATCAGTGGGGATGTAGGATTTTTGTTTTTAAAGTGGTTTTAGGACCATTGCTGTAGAACTGCAGCATTCTGGAGATCATCTAGTCTTAGCCTCTCATTCTACAGATGGGGAAACTGAGGCCAGGATGTGTCACAGGTGGCCCTTGCCCTTCGGTCTGTCTTCCTGGCCTCGAGGCCAGCTTTTTATCCAGTTCTTCCTCTCCAACTTCAAGAAAATCTTAACTCGTATTTAATGGGACCCTAGATTTAAGACTCTGAAGGGCCTTTTGGGGGTCATTTAATACCTTCATTTTGCAGATAGGGAGATTGAGACAGAGAGCTGTTGTGACCTGCTCAGGGTGATCCAGGAAGCACATGGCAGGACCCCAAATCCTTTGATCCCCAATCCAGAGCTCTTCTCGCTGTATGGCACTGTTTCTGCATCTGCCTCATTCTGAGCCAGAGCTCAGAGACCATTTGGTCCGATTCATCCATGAACAGTTACTCACTTAACAAGCATCTCATTAGGAAGTTTACCAGGCGCTGGGCCTGGTGCTGGACAGACACATGAAACCATCCCTGCCCTCAGGGAACTGACACCATTGGGTGCTTTGTCTAGAGGGCTAGGGACTGGACATGTGGTTTTGATGGTTGAGGAACTGCCAGGCAGGAAAACAATGCAGACTGATGCCTTCTCTGACACTTGTAGAGTCTTACTGCCTAGGGCACCAGCTGATCAGATGACTTGCCTAGGATCGCATAGCTAAAGTCAGAGGCAGCTTTTGAACTTGAGTCCTCTTGGCTCTGTGGCTAGCTCTGTCCTATCCATCATGCTTCTACAAGGTCATTTTCTGGGGGAAAGCATGGCAGCTGGCTAGATCAGGAAGGCCTTTTCTAAGAGGGGAAACTGATGCTGAATGTCCAAGGGACCTGGGGATTCTAAGAAGGAGAAGTGAGGAAGCAGTGCTGGGGGACAGCCCTTGCAAAGGCCTGGAGGTGGGAGATGGAATATCACGTATGAACAAAAGTAAGAAGGCCACATTGACTGGACTGTAGAGTTGGTGAAGGGATGTAATAGTGGGAAGTGTAAATTGGAACCAGGTTATGAAGGACTTTGAAGGTCAAACAAAGGAGAGTGTACTCTGTCATAAGGACAAGAGGGAGCCATCAGAGTTTCATAAGCAAGGAAGCGAGATGATCAGACCTGCACTTTGGGGAAATCCTTCTGCCAGCTGTTTGAAGGATGGATGGAAAGGCTATTGCAGTAATCTAGGCAAGAGATGAGGGCTGGTTTGAACCAGGATGGTGGCCATGTGGTTGGAGAGAATGGGCAGGTACCAACAGATATTTCCTAGCTAGCAACGACAGCACTTGGCTGCTCTTAGCTCTCTGGGGTAAAGGAGGGAGGGCAGAGCGATCTATTGAAAGAGCCCTTATACACACCGGGTCTTTGAAATAAGGCCAGGAAGGAGCGTGTGTGAGGAGGTCTGGTGAGAGATGGAAGGATACCAAATTAGTGTTTGTCTCATTTTTTTTCCTAGGAGGGGAGTGAGGGGCGGGTTTTGGTCATTGGGGCCACCAACCGTCCTCACACCTTGGATTCAGCTCTCCGAAGGCCAGGCCGCTTCGACAAGGAGATTGAAATCGGGGTCCCTAATGCCCAGGACAGGTTGGACATCCTCCACAAGTTGCTCCGGGGGGTTCCTCATGACCTTCAAGAGGCAGAGTTGGTCCAGCTTGCGAACAGTGCTCACGGCTACGTGGGGGCTGACCTGAAGGCCTTGTGTAATGAAGCAGGTGAGGCTCATCTGCCTGTCTCTGGAGAGGGAAAGTGACCGTTGCAACCCTGGGGACTCCTGAGGTCTTGTGGTCTCAGACAGGCTTGTCTGCCTGTCCCTGGAGAGGGAAAGTGACCGTTGTAACCCCAGGGGTTCCCTAGGCCTTGTGGTCTCAGACACACTTGTCTGCCAGTCCCCTGGAGAGGGAAAGTGACCGTTGTAACCCTGGGGACTCCCGAGGCCTTGTGGTCAGACAGACCATAGTCATAGGAAGAACAGCCAGTGCTGTTAAGTCAGCCAAGACTTTTGTGACTCTTGTCTCATGGGACCTGGCGAGGAGCTTGGGCTGTAGCTGTTTGGGAGACACTCTGGGATGAGGGGCCCTGAAACCCTTCTGGGTTTGGCTGAACATTTGAGCCTTTGTCCGGGGTCAGGAGCAGACTTGGTGGAACCATTGCTTCCTGCTCTGCGTTGTAGCTCGTCGGTGGGCTGTGAGCCACAGGCCTGTAGAGCCTCTGCGTCAGATCCTCAGGCCACTGTTCCCATCCTTCACAGAGGCAGTGACAAGGGATTCTTTCCATTTGTATGGGAAGATGATTAAGTGACTTGTCCGGGGTCATGTAGCTCATGAGTGTCTGAGGCAGGGTTCGCACTCGGGGCTTGCTGGCTGAACATCCAGGGTCCCGGGCCGTGCTCTTCTGTCTGTGATGCGGTGAGGGTGCATAGTATCCTGCCTCCCATATTTCTTAGGTGTGTGACTCTGAGCAAAGCACCTCATCTCCCCGAGGCTCTGTTTTCTCATCTGTGAAATGGGGGTAATTGCAGCACACACTTAGCGGGGTTGCTTTGAGATGCCGATCAGAGAACATTTTGAGGTTCCATTTAGATATGATGGAGCAGACTTCGGGGCTTACTGTGCCCTGGTAATAACAGCCATTGTCACTGCTAGTGCAGGGATACTCCTTTAGACTTTGCTCCTCCTTCATCACACGATCTCCCTGATTAATGTTTGAGGCCCTTTCTGCACGTGCTTAGATTTGTGGTCCCGGGAGGGCCCCTTTTCTGCGCTCCTTCATAGGCAGCTTTCTGCTTCCTGCAACACTAGATAGACTCTTAGTTGGGCTGGGCTGAGCAGGGGCGGGGTGGGGCTAGCCCCCGGCCACCTTGGGGGCTGCTCCTCGGTCCAAGGCGCTTTCCCTTCCCCTCGGGGACCCCGGTGTAGACTCACCCTGGCTTAGCATCCAGTGCATTTCTCATAGAGGGTAGTGGTTTGTGTGGCGGTCTCTTTAGTTAAAAGAAGTAAGTTCGTTGGATTATCTGTAGGGACTTTAAAAGCAGGAACATTGTTTCTTCTGAGACAGGACATGCTTCATCGTGACCTGGTTTTTAAAAAACATATATATTTTGAGGAGGTAAATGTTGAAAACTAAAAATACATAAATTAACGTGTGTGTATGTATACACACATATATATGTATGTATGCATGTATGCACGTATGTATATATAGAACTGTATTTCACTCAAAGTGATTTCCTGTGTTTTCCTGCGTAGTTCATAAGCCTTCACAAATGTGCCCCTGTCCTCAGAAGCCCTGCTCACACCCCTTCCGCCCCGGGCTCTTCCCTCCTGTAGTCATTCATGTTTCCCCTGGACGTGTCCGCAGATTCTCTGTCCTATAGGAAAGGTGAATGGCCAACGATCTGAAACAAGCCAGAGGGAGGTCTGCATCATGGTGACATTGATGGGTGGGTTGGCTGTCCATCTCTTGTCCTCTTCCACCCTCTGGTGGGAGGATCTGGACATTGCAGCCCTGGGAAAAGGGGGCTTAGGAGGTGCAGGGTTATCAAGTGTATTGGGGGAGGGGTCTGGATCTAAAGCAGGAAGGGACCTCAGGTGTTCTGGTCGAACCCCTCATCTTACAGGTGAGGAAAGAGCCTTACCCAAGGTGTGACACTGCAGCCAAGCCACTTCATGTCTGTTTGACTCAGCTTCCTGAACTGCAAAGTAGGGATAATGACATCTCCCTCCCAGGATTTGTAATAAGGACCAAATGAGACAGTCATGGACAAGCATTCCAAGCATGCAGTAGGTGCTTAATAAATGCTTGCATAAGAAAGCGTTGCATTGTATTAGTGGAGGGGAGGTCTCTGTGCCCCTGAAGTCCAGGGCCACTCATGCCGAGGGGGCTTCCAAAAATGGTAGATTTTAAAGCATTTTAAAAATGAGCATTTTGGGGGAAAACAATGTTAGAACCTCTCATCACACTCATGCTTAAACATGTTTAAAATAAGCCTCTGAGAAATGGACCCATGTATTTTTAAAACTTGAGAAAGCGTTTTGCATTCATTTATTTATTCATTTATTAGCTCTCTCTCTCTATTAGGGTTCAGGGGCAGGTGAGCATCAGCCCCCTCATCTTCCTGATGGGAACTGTGACCTTTCTGCTGAGTGAGGGACAGGCCGGGGGCTTGTTCAGGAGGAGAAATCCTTGGGGAAGGTTTCCAAAGTGGATCTTCTCCCTTGAACCATGGCATGTGTGCTGTTGGCTGAGTCTGTGCGCCATCGTGTGGCCATGTGTGGTCATTGCACCTAACCTTATAGACTTCATTCAGGCTGAAGCCATCCAAGACTTTTCTGGTGTAGATGCTGAAAAAGCCAGAGTAGACAAAGTCAAAATAATAAATTCTTAGACTTGGAAGGACACAGGCGATAGCTCTTGAATATTAATTAACCTCTTCTAAAGCATCCATGTCAAGTGGCCACCCAGCCCCATCTCCCCAGGCAGCTCATTCCACTGCTGGAGAAATAGTGATGGTGATGATGGTGGTGATGACGGTGATGATGGTGATGGTGATGATGATGGTGATGATGAGGGTGATGATGGTGATGATGGTGGTGGTGATGGTGATGATGGTGGTGATGATGAGGGTGATGAGGGTGATGATGGTGGTGATGATGAGGGTGATGATGAAGGTGATGAGGGTGATGATGATGGTGATGGTGATGGTGATGATGGTGATGATGAAGGTGATGATGAGGGTGGTGATGATGGTGATGGTGATGATGGTGGTAATGGTGATGGTGATGATGGTGATGATGATGGTGATGATGGTGATGGTGATGAAGGTGATGATGAGGGTGATGATGGTGATGGTGATGATGGTGATGGTGATGATGAAGGTGATGATGATGATGGTGATGATGAGGGTGATGATAATGGTGATGATGGTGATGGTGATGGTGATGATGGTGATGATGAAAGTGATGATGAGGGTGGTGATGATGGTGATGGTGATGATGGTGGTAATGGTGATGGTGATGATGGTGATGATGATGATGGTGATGATGGTGATGGTGATGAAGGTGATGATGAGGGTGATGATGGTGATGGTGATGATGGTGATGGTGATGATGAAGGTGGTGATGATGATGATGATGATGACTGAAATTCCTTTTCAATAATTTATTGAATAATAGAAATCCCCATCCTTAAAAGTTTCTTTCTCTGTTTATCTCTATCTCTTTCTCCCTTTTTTTGTCTCTGTCTCTTCCTCACTTTGTTATCTGTTTTTCTGTCTCTGCTTCTCTGTCTCTTTCTATATTTCAGAGTCTGTCTCCCTCTTATCCGTCTTTGTCTCTCTGCTTTCCTGTCTCTCTGTCTCTGTCCTTCTGTGTCTCTCCCGGATGTATCTCTCAGAGTTCTGGCTTTGATTTGATGTTCTAGTTTTTCCCCTCCTTAGCCCACATGCCTCTCTCTGCTTGGGGATGCTGTGGTTTGCTGGCCCCTGGGCCAGAGCGTTGAGGGAGTAAGTGGTTGGCCGCTGTGTGTGGGGGATGGCTCCGATGTTGGCGGTCACTCCCATGCTAGTGCAGGGCCTGGCGCGTAGGAGGCACTTAATCAATGGTTATTGATTGGCTGCCTGTCATGGATCATTGTTGTGACAGTTTTATTCCATGTTTGTGCTCGTTCTGTCCATGTTCTTCTCTCTCTCCTCCCTCCCACTCTCTCCATCTGCCCTTCTTCTCTTCTCTGTCTTCCTCTCCTCCCTCTCTTCTCTCTCTCTGTACCCCCATCTCTCTTCTCCTCTTTCTCTCCCTCCTGTCCCATTCTTTCCCCCTCCTTCCTATCTTCCCCCTCTCTCTTCTGTCTCCCTCCTCTCTTT
>CM053592.1:7327442-7375801 GCA_028646515.1 Pseudochirops corinnae
ATTGGAGGCCTCTGGTGGGGGTGCTCTGGCTGCGCTCTCCTCCTCCCTCTCTCTCCCATGATCTTTCTTTTCCCCAAAGAAGGAATCTAGGGTTTGGGAGCTGTTCCTACTTTGCTTCTTATGCTTATTCTTACTCATGGTTGTTCAGTCTGTGATTTTTTTAAAAATCTGTGTGCGGCTCTGCTTGCAGAAGGGAAAGCTCTGTCCCAAATCGCTGGGGTCCTCCTGGCTGCCGTAGCTCTCAGGAAGGTGCTGGGACCCTTCCTACTTACTTCCAGCTGACTGAATAGTGAAGACTCCAAGACTGAAGCCCAAGATGGTGATCCGGATCCAGGCTGCTCAACGCCAGAGCACTGGCCTCAGAACAATTGCTTAGTCCCCCTGCTGTCTGCTGGCCACGGGCAGGAAGCTGCAACGTGGAGGCGGGTGCAAAACCTCTGCCTTTTGCTTTTCTGTTCTGGAGGCCCTTTGGCGGGACTGCTCCCCTCCCAACTTCGCAAGTCCCACTGAGCTAGTTCTGAACGCTGCGCAGCTGCCGCTAATCCACTCACCAGAGAGGGTCCTCTGCTCCTCCCATCCAGCCGCCCCCGGGGCACAGCCGCGGCTTCAGGCCAGGCTGGTTTCGGTTTGCAGTGCTGATATGGTTCCTCATAGCTGAGCTGACTTTAGTGGGAAGTATCTTCATGTGCGTTTTGGAGTTCTAGGATTGGTTTAGAGTCCTATTTTATGGGTATTTTGGGGTGGCTATGTGAGAGCTGTGATATGTTGCTGCTGCTACGCCGCCATCTTGGCTCTGCCCCCCTCTTTTTAGGGTTTTTTACAGAAATGAGCATTGAATTTTGTGAAGAGCTTTGTATTGGTAGAAACACATGACTTTTATTGGGAGTTCACCCATGTCTTGTTTCCTTTCCTTTCTGATGCTGACTTATTTAAATTCATCAATCTGGATATTTTGCATTTCTATCAGTATTCATCTGTCTCATCTCAAGTATGTTTCTTGGATATAAACTTGGATAAAATAGCTTCTGTCTTTTACTTGCATATATCATGACTTCCCCTTTTTTAACTTTTTCATTTGGTAGTTTAGTTCTCTCTCTCTCTCTCTCTCTCTCTCTCTCCCTCTCCCCCTCTCTCTCTCCCTCTCTCCCCCCTCTCTCCCTTTTTCTTTCTCCCTCTCCCTCCCTCTCTCTCTCTCTCTCTCTCTCTCTATCTCTCTGCCTCTCTCCCTCTCTCTTTCTCCCCCCCCCTCTTCCTTCTTCTCTCTCTCTCTCTGCTCCTCTCTCTGCCTTCCCCCTCCATTGTTTGTGTTTTGGGGAGACATTTGGAGTTAAGTGACTTGCCCAGGGTCACATAGCTAGTAACTGTCTGAGGCTGGATTTGAACTCAGATCTTCCTGACTTCAGGGCTGGTGTTCTCTCCACTGGGACACCTAGCTACTCTTATCTCTTAAAAAAATATCAAAATGGTTGATGGTTTTATATCCAGAAGTCAACTAGTCTTCTGGCCCCACATCTTGAGAAGCCCTTCTGGGTGGGCTGCTTCATCCAGCGTGTCCCTGGAGGGCTATGTGGAGAGGCAGGATGGTCACTGTCCAGAGCTAGGGGAGCCAGGACAAGGCCCTACTGGTAAGGGGAGAGTCGTCTTCAATGCCTCTGAAGGCTCTTTCTTCTCAAAAGTTCCGTGAGTCTGAACAATGAGGACCCTGGCTAGTTAACTCTCTGGTGTCCCTGCCTCAAATTCCTACCCGTGACACATCCTCCACTTGGTGATTTTTCTAAAACTTAGGCCTGACCACGTCACTCCCTTCTCAATGACTTGTAGCATCTCCCTGTTACCTCTAGGTTCAGATATAAAATCCTGTGTTACTTAATGCCCTTCCTATGATCACAGCCTGTCTTCTTCCTGCCCTTCCAGACCTCTTGCATCTCTTGCCCTTCCCTGAACACTCTAATCCATCCATAATGGCCTGTTTCCGGTTCCTCACACATGACACTCCATTTCCTATCCCTGATCCTTTGCCTTGGCTGTGCCTCTTGCTTGGTGTGCCTTGCCCCATCCCTGCCATGTCCTCACCTGCTTGTTTTCCTTTAAGACTCAGCTCAGATCTTCATGAGGCTTTTTCTTGGTTTTCTTCGCTGCCAGTGTCCAGCCCCCCCCCCCCCCCAGTTATGTTCCATCTACTCTGTATGAATGTACATATTGTATTTCTCACTAGAAGGTGAACAGCTGGAGGACAGGGACCGTGTTTTTGCACAGTGCCAGGCTCATAGGAAGCTCTTAAATAAATTATTTGATAAGTGGCCGACTCCCTGAGACCCTCCCCTCATTTGTAAAATGGAAATGCCCTGCCCACTTGATGGGGTAATTAGGAAAATCAAATGAGACCCTTGGTATAAAGGGTGGCTGCTGCTAAGCACCATGGGAGTCTGGCTAGATGCTGGGTTTACCTGCTTAGCAGAATAGAGCCAGAAGATTTCACTGAGGTGAGACTAGTGAACTCAGCAAACCCTTCAGACCACAAAGGGATGTTCCATGAAAGCCTTTGCCCCCGCCCCACCCCCTTCATTCCTTATTTCATCTTGCTTTATTCCTCTGATTTTTCTGAGTAAGGATCACAGGGTCATAGGATGTTTCAGTGGGCAGGGACCTTGGTCCAGCCCTGGCATTGTACTGATGCCATGTTTTTACTCCAGGGTCTCATGTCCGTTTCCCGTTTGTGTTATTAGCTGGCAAGGGAGCACAGTGGGCTTTGTTGTTACTTGTGGGCTCTGGAGTGATTACCATTGGTGAGAAAAGTACTTTCTTATGTTGTTTTTATGTTTCCATTGAATCATGAGAAAAGACTAGGAGGGAGAAAATTCTATGTAGTCAACTTTCTCCTAAAAGTACCCTTTCTCTTTCCCTCCTTTCCTTCTTTCCTCCCTCCCTTCCTCCATACCTTTCTTCTTCTTTCTCCCTCCATTCTTTTCTTCCTTCCTCCCTCCCTTCCTTCCTTCCTTCTTCCCTTCCTTCTTCTCTCACTTCCTCCCAAAATATACAAGTATTAGAAATTTGAGGAGACCACTAGATTTGTTCTACCTGGCCTGAGAAGGCAGAACCAGGGGCAGTAGGTGGAAGCAGAGAGACTAATTTAGAGTTATAAGGGGAAAGGTACTGACAGTTTGCTCTGTCCACAAGGGAGATCAGCTCCCCAGAAGGCACTTGGTTCCGCCATATTGGAGACCTTCCACCAAAGGCTGGAAGTCTACTTCTTGGCAAGGTCGCAGGGGAGACTGTTTTTGACCAGGTGTGAGCTGGGCTAGATGTCCCCTGAGCTCCCTTTGCACCCTGATGCCCTGCTCTGAATGATTGCTAGGGCTCTCTTCAAGCTCTCGGTTCCTCAGGTTTAAGGGTTGGCCCCTCCAGATTTGTTGATGTCCACTTAATACCATCAGCTAAATAAACCTTCCTCATTCACCCCCATCTTTAAAAGTCAGCAGCAAGGTTCTCTGTGATCTGAATAATCAAAAGCCTGCCTGTTGTATTAATTACATATTCAACACTTACCTCCTTATTTACCTTTTTCCCTCTGGCTTCTTTTCAGATGAGCCTAGAGCCTTGGGATGTGGCAAGTCAGCCTGGCTACAGGGGATGAGCTCATTAGTGGTAGATTTCTTGGGCAATGATGGGGGAGGGGAGAAAAATTGGCATTTAATTGGCCATAATTAAGTTCCCTCCTTAAGACACCCTCAGGATGAGCAGCAGGGATCCCTCATGCCAAGCTTTCTGTTTTTCCGAAGAGTGTGTGTTTATTCTCTGGTTTCTCCAACCCAGGAGGTAGAGGCTGTGAGCGTCTGGCCTTGAGCAAAAAGCTGATTTTAATGGAAAACCTAATGCGGCCTCCGGAAACATCCTTAATTCTCTCTTGCCGTTTGTCAAACCTTTGGAAAAGAGCCCCTTTGACTTTGCTTCTTGTACAGATCAGTGGTTGGTAAACGTGATTACACACTCCGGAAGCCAAAGTAAAATGGAGGATGCACCCACAGTATTGGAATTTCCTTATTTACAAATCTTGTACTCGTGTTATTGTGCTATGGAACCTCTGTGGCCCTCTGTTTCCTTTTCTGTGTAGTGATGCATGTTCACTGTGAGAGCTTGGCTAGGTGAGAGGATCTTAGATCTAAGACTGAAAGGGACCTGAGATGTCAGCTAGTTGTACAGATGAGGAAACTGAGACCCAGACAGGTCAAGTGACTTGTTCAGGCTTACAGAGCCAGGATGTGTCCGTGGCTGGACTTGAACCCAGCTCCCTCTGTTTCTGAGGGTCAGCTTGCTGCCTCTCAAACCTGAAATATTATCATTTCCCCAAGGCCCAGCAGGGCTTACTGCCCCCAGTAAAGTGCATAATGAATGGTTGTGGAGCTGAATCTGATTACAGAAGAGAGAGGGATGATGGAGCCTGGTGACTGTCTGGCTTCTGTGGGAATTTCATTGACATAGAGCCAGAGGAAATCCAGAGCTTTTCCGTGGTGGAGGAGAGTGACAGGAAGGCAGGACCAGACCCCTGATGTTGTAGTCCTCATTGTTGTTATTCGGGGGTTTTTGGCCTCTGGCTTTGGGCATCCTCTTTCTCCTTCCCAGCCCCCTTCATCATCTCCGCATCCTTTTGAAATACATCTCTGGTCTTAGGTTAAGACAAGATCAGGATATGAAATGTTCTTGGCAAGGCTTCCCACGGAACACAGGAAATAGCTGCTTGGGATCTCTGTTTCATCATGTCTCGGAAGGCTCTCTTGTCTCGGCACAGACAAGCACCCTGTCTGGAGGACCCTTTGTCTGCCAGCGTAGCCAGCCCCCGAGCAGGGAAATGCAGTCAGCCACCCCTCCCCCTGCAGGAGATAGGAGCTTGGGGGACTTGAACAACTTGGGGAGAATGAAAGGACCTTTCTGCTTGTAGGTTAAGATCCAGAGCTGCAGGGGCCTTGGAGCACCTGCTCAGCCAGAGCCCTTATTTTTACAGGGAAGGAAACTGAGGCCCAGAAGGGAGAATTGGCCTTGCCGAGGTGTATTAGGAGATCATATTATTTATAACAAAGTATTATTTTGTAGTGTTGATGATTATCCCTTCTTTATCTCTTACCTGAATCACGATGGCCTCTGCTGCGTGTTGCCTTAATTGCACGTAAATCTGTAGTCTTTGCTGGACTATGCTCATGTGTCAGTCAGTCCAAGACATGCTTTTGGAAAGTTTTCCTGTAACTTCTTTCAGTATTTCAAGACAAGGTGGGGAGAGTGGTGGAGGGTTGGGGGGCATGGTGGGGCTGGCACAGCCACACCAAGCCTTAGTAAAGGGCTGCATGTATTCCTTTGATTTGGATGGCAAAACCCTCTGGGAGTGAGACTCTGAACCTACCACCCTGGGAGGAGAAGCCTTCCCAGAATAAGAAGCTGGTAGGTGGAAGGAGTTTAAGAAAAAGAGATCCAAGAGGAAGAATTGTTATGGGATGGGAATTCCAGAGGAGGAACAACCCTTTGCACAGCACAACCTCTGGTTGACCAGCATGCTTTGCTGGTAGCTAGGGAGGATGCCGCACTCTGTCCTTCCTTCTCCTCTGGCTTACTGGCGCTGCCCCTCTATCAGCTACCCCAGAGCAGGTACAAATACAGCAGCAGGATAAAAGCTGAAGCCAGGCCCGGTCCTGCCCCTCACCACCTACAACACCCATCAGAGAGTGGGCTTCAATATTTATGGGTCACCCACTGTTATCCCAGGGGCATCTTTTTCTCTGTATCAGTTCATCACCATTTTGGGAAAACTGATCTCCAGCCTTCACATCTCATTCTGTTATCTCCATCCTTCCCAGTCATGCCCCACATCACCCCCCACCCCTTTCCTCTGTGCCCTCTGGTATTCCTGTTTCCTAGGGAACAAAGTCCCTCCATTCTGGATTTCTTTCCCTTTCACTCTTTCCATCTGCTTTTATGAGGGTAAGAGTTGGGGAGGGAAATGAGACTGAGCTAAGGCCATGAACTCTGTGAGAAAGGACCTAAAACATTGCAGGGGTTGGTAGTTAATGGCTGCCAGGATCTGGACTGGCTGATAAATTTGGATGGGGGAGCCTCTGCTGAGTGATGGCATGTGGTAGAGGGAGGGTTAGGCAGCAGAGAAGAAGGAATTTCTGACCCTGCTTGCCAGACGGTGAGTTGGGAGGTACGAGAAGATGCAGCTGTTTTGGAAAGAATGACCTGGGACATAGTGTCATGTTTGGGAGTCAGGTCTTCAGATGGAGGCTGGCAGTGCAAGGAATGAGAAAGGAGGCCGTCTAAAGTTTGCCAGTGGGAGTTCCAGGGGCACAGGGGAGAGGGCAGCCCTATTTAGAGTCCATGGTGGGGCAGGGGGCAGACAGCTGGGGGAGGGGAATGGCATTTTGATCCACAAAAGTTTCCTTGGAGCCCTGTGTTCCCCTTCTCCCCTCTTTTATTTTGGAAACAGTTGGTGGGCATATTTTGTTTTACCCAGCCCTCTGTTTGTCCTGGCACGTGACATGGAGCAACTGGTTTGCATTGTAGGTATCCCTGTCGGACATTGGAGGACTGGAAGACATCAAAGTCAAATTGAAACAAGCTGTGGAATGGCCTTTGAAGCATCCCGAGGCCTTTGCCCGGATGGGGATTCAGCCGCCCACAGGAATCCTTCTCTATGGGCCTCCTGGGTGCTCCAAAACTATGATAGCCAAGGCCCTGGCCAACGAAAGCGGGCTGAACTTCTTAGCTGTGAAGGTGGGTTTCCTTTTGTGACTAACTTCTCTTCCCACTCCCAGGCCATCTTTGTGGAAGGATTATAGAGGGCATTTGCTGGTGGGGGAGGGAGGGAAATAGAGAGGGAGATCAGAGAAGGGGAGGGAGAGAGGGAAGAGAAAGGGGAAGAAGAGAGATGATAAGAAGAGAAGTGGGGAAAGGGGAAGAGAGACAGACAGGCAGGCAGACTGGGCTAGCTCCTGGGGGGCAGCACGTCTTTGTTCAGTCTCCTGGGTGTTGGCATTTCTGAAGCCTCAGTCTGAGATGGAAGCGTCTCCAGAAAGGTGTCTCCTTCATTTCCGAGTGCACCGGGAGGCCTTGGCTGGATGCCAGCTTCCGGCACACTTGGAGGCTGGATTCTCTCCCTCTGAACCACAGAACGTTTTCCCATCGCTCCACAGAGAACACAAGGCTGACATCCCCAGACCTCTCATCACTTCATGGAAAAAGAAACCTTTTTTTTTCCTTCTAGAGCCAGATTGTGCTAAACGAAATTGAAGAATCAGATGAATTTTCAAAATGGTCCCTAGAAGTTGTTTTGCTATTGGTGCCAGGGACTTTCTTGTGGGATGAGAAGAGTTTCTTGTCTCATGGTATGGAATTCTTGGGTTGTTAACTGCACCCCTTGTTTCCGAGGAGTTGACTAAGTGCTTCTCATTATCCTGGTACTTTTAAAGACTGATGTTTTGGTGTATTTAAATGTCATTGCTCTTGTAGAGGGCTAAGGATTACACTTGTGATTTCATTCATATAGGGAACTCCCAGGTGAGAAAACTCCTTCACCAATGCAGTGCCTTATGGTCTTTGGAGGGGTAACCAGAGCATGGAAATTTAACTAGCTTGTCCTGCGTTGCATAGATGTTTTGTGTCAAAGGCAAGACTTGGACCCAAGTCTTTCTAGGTCTGTGGTTCATGGCCCTCTCACCCTATGTATTAGCTGCCTCTTGCCCAGGACTGGACACTGGTGGCTCATATACTTTGGGTTTTTAGTTCAGGATGTCTTTGAGACATAGGCCTCATGCCCTCTGTGACCAGCCATGGTTCATTCATTCACCAACACTTAAGAAGCCTTTCTCTGTACAGGATCCTAGGTCTAAAATTTAGATGACCTTGCCTTCCGGTAGTTCGTCATTAATTTGGGAATAAAGAACTAATACACATCACTTTATAAAAAAAAATCAGGTGCCTTTTGCCCTGCTCTGCAAGGCTAACAGAGCGCCCCACCTACGTGATGTTTTTTGATGCTGACAGTCCCCTCTGAGCTGGAGGGGCCTTTAGTCACCCATTTCAGATGAGGAAATAAAAACTTAGCTCAAGTGTTTTGTCTATGGTCACATGGCGAAAGGTCTGCAGCAGAATTGAGATCCAAGTGCTCCTGACCCTAAGGCCATCCCCCATGGCCTCTGCTGCTCCAAAATATTGTGGACCAGGTGCCTTAAGTGTTCTAAAATAGTGTTCAGAGAGCCCCATGAGGGAAGATATGGGATGTCAGGGCTGTGGCAGGCACCCTGGAGAGAGCAGAATTGAATTGGCTTCTCAGACTTAGAGTAGGGTTCTGTTTCTGCCCAAGTGTTTGGAGAAAGCCTTTGTGTTGGGCTTCCTCAGGCTCTTGCCCCTGATTTTATCTGTCTGTATATCTGTATCTATCTATCTGTCTATATCTGTCTGTCTGTCTTTATCTCTATATCTGTCCATCTGTCTATTTATATCTGTCTATCTGTATCTATCTGTCTACCTATATTTACCTTTTTTATCTGTTTACCTGTCTTTCTACCAATCTATCATCTGTCTATCTATTGTGCTCAGGAACTCTGGGTTCCCCCGTGTTTTGAGCAGCTCTTGCTAAGGACTATATCTGTGTTCAGTTTCCTGGCCTGCTCCCATATTTCAGCTGTTAGAGATACAGACATGGTCAGAGAGATCAACTCAGACCCTTTTGGCTGAGAATACCAAGGAAGGCCATAGAAGCTTTCTGCCATCCTCCTGAATCGATGAATCAATCTTCCCTGTTTCTGTCAAAGGCAGTGTCATCCTTCTAGTCTCCCAGGTTTAAAATGTGGGCTTCATCTTGGTCTCACTCCATACGATTAACCAGGTGTTAAATCTCCCTATAGTTTAATTCTTTTTTCCTTCACGGACTTAGATGCTGTGCCATTTGGTGCATGATAAATTGGCAGATATCTGTATGTGATAAACATATACACGTATTTATATACAGCATTGGTATTATATCATTCTGGTGCTCTTAATCATAAAATAATTGAAGAGACCTTTTTTGCATAAGTTTTCACTCATCTCTCTCAAGCCCCATAAGTCTCATGGGCTTAGACAAACATCATTTTATTAATAGTGTAACAAACATAAAAAGATTTAAATATTTCAGTGGTACCTCTGCTGTGAGAAACCTCACATTCAGTTTCCTTTAATCGTCCACTGTAACTGCTAATCCCTGTATAGATAATGAATTCACAGGCCGGCCGTTCAACTCTCTGTGAGTCTCAGAGTCTATTTCTCCTTGACCAGAGTTGAGGAACCTGCGACCTCAAGGCCACACATGGCCCTTTGACTGAATCCATACTTCACAGAACAGATCCCCTTAATAAAAGGATTTGTTCTGTAAAGCTTGGGCTCAGTCAAAAGGCTGTACCCAAGGACCTAGAAGGCCGCAAGTTCCCCACCCCTGCCCTTGACAATTAACTCAGAAACAAAGACTCTTAGTTCTTACCCATAGTCTCTCTCACCATGAAAATTCCCTCAAGATGATGAGAAACCTTCTCTATGCAGGATTCCATTCCCTCTCAAAGATACAGCATCCGCAGTTTGCACGGGAGACCTATTGAAGCTGGCCTTGCACGAGTATAAAGGGGTGTTGTGCTTTGTTAAAGGCCTTTTCTTAATTTCTTGATATAATCATGTGGTTTGGGGTGTTTTTGTTTTAATATCATGAGCTGCTAATTGTTTTCCTGCTGTTGAGTTGGTCTTACGTCCCTAGTGTAGATCCTACTTGGCCATAGTGAATGATTGCCCGGACCCACTTCTCGCTCCTCTTTCTACATGTGGATGTGTTTCACTGCAGGTTCTTACAGCTGACAGTTGCTAAAATTTCCTTTGTCATCTGGGTCACTTACGTCAGAGTGGTTTTCACTGGCCGTTTCCTCCCTCTCCTTCCTTCCCTGCTTTTGGCTTCGGTGGCTGAAGGAGATTAGCGCCTCTTGGATGGTGAGGATTCTCATGGAGTCCTGGAGGAAGGCTGGATTGGCCTCAGGCCAGGGTTTCCCCCTGTTTCCTGTTAGCCAGAGTAGGAAGCTCTGGGATAAAGGAGCTCAGTGCATTCCTCACTTCTTGAGAAAAGCTTGGCTCACTGTTGTATGTTGGCCTCATAGAGAGACCGAAGTGCGTATGTTCAGTATATAAAAGATCCTTGCGTTGTTCACATGACCCAGCTCCAGAAAGGCGGTGCTTCTCCGTGGACAGCGTGTCATTCACCCATAAGGGGTCAGGTCACGTGCTCTGCCGATTTCAAGGATTTCTTTTCCTGATAAACCAGAGAACCTCTGGGGTCATGGAGTGTGAGCCCCTCATTGAGTCGTTTACCATTTTAGTATGTTTTGCGGGTGACCTTTGTTCTCCCGTCACTCTCCTTCCCCCCAAGATCCTCCTCCAGGACAAGCTGTCCATCGTGACAAAGGCAGACGTTCAAGCGAAAGCATCCCAGGCCAGCGCCGAACACCCACCCTTGTCATTGTATCAGCAACACTAATTTACATAGTGTTCTAAGGTTTCCAGAGCTCTTTACAAACATTATTGTTATTTTTGTTATAAAATAATCAGTATTTATTGACCAAAATAGAAAAGTTAATTTTGAATAATCTTAATTCAAAATAATTAGAAAATTATAGTCAACTTTATTATCCCTATTTTTATTGCCTATTTCACAGGTGATGAAACTGAGGCAGAAGAAGGTAAAGAGCTTGTCTAGACTCGCCAGACTAGGAAGGGTCTAAGGTCAGATTTGAACTCAGCTCTTCCTGACTCCTGGTCTAGTACCCCATTGACTCTGACACCTGACAACGTGTGTATACGACAGTCTGGCCGAGGCAGCTAGTGGTCGGAGCTCTAGGCTTGGAATCGAAAAGACTTGAAGTTCAGATCTTGCCTTAGACATTTACTAGCTGTGTGACTGTGCATAAGTCACTTAACTTCAGCCTCAGTTTCCTCATCTGTAAAATGGTTGTCATAACAGCACTTACTTTACAGGGTTTTTGAAGACCAAATGACATGTTGCCTGGAAAATGATTTGCAAATTTTAAAGTACAATATACTCCTCCTCTTCCTCCTCCTCCTCCCCCTCCTCTTCCTCCTCCTCTTCTTCCTACTGCTCCTTGTTCTTGTTGTTAGGTCCTAGCAGCCTCTCTCTCATCTGCATGAGAGGTGGTGGGAGCTAAGGTGTTTTAAATTTCTTTTCCCACTTCTGTTGATATTTTGTATGACAAAGTTTACCTTCCTTTTAGTGATCTTTAATTTATATTGTTTCCATTATTGTATGAATTATTCTCTTGCTCCAATTTTTTTTTAACAGTTCAGGCAGATCTTCCAGGTTTTTTCCCCCCAAATTCCTTTTATTTGTCATTTCTTTCTGCACAATAACATCCCACAACTATCATGTGCCACCTTCTCCAGTTGATAGGCACCCATTGGTTTCAGTTTCTTTGCTACCACAAAGAATACCTCTATGGATATTTTGGTATGAATTGAACCATTATTAGGGATGCAATATTTCTTCGAACTTTTTGGAGTATATACCCAATAGTGTCCCCTATGCCCACCCCATTTTACACAGGAGGCAAACCCAGAGAATGGAAGTCATTTGTCCAGGGTCACACAGATAAGGAGCAGGTCTGAGATCTGAACTGTCTTACTCCAGATCTAACATTGCTTCACATTTTCATTTTACAAAATCTTCTCTGCTTGATATGGACTTTTGATTTCAGGTGATTGAAGCAGTGTGGCAGAAAGACCTGAGACAAGTACTGGCTGTGTCATCATGGGCAAATCACTGAAACTCCCTAACACTCAGCTTCCTTTTCTATTAAATGGAGATCATATTTGTGCTTCTTATCTTACAGGTTTGTTATGAGCCTAAAATGAAATCATGTATGCAATGTTCTTTACACGTTGTACCTTAAAAAGATTGATAAATACAAGCTATTATTCCTGAAGATAAATTAATGTGGACAACTTGCTTACTCAAATAGCCTAAAATGTTCTGTTTGTCAAAGGTGTTTAGTCATATCCTTGACTGAATGAAATATCAGTCAGAGAATATTTTTATATTCAAGGCTGTTTTCACATGAGTAGTTTTAGCAAACAAATTGGTTTCTTACCAGCTCAGACTAGTTCAGTAGGTAGTTTTTGCAAAAATATTTGATTAAGGTTGTGTTCAACCTAGGGCCATAGTAGAACCAGGATTTATTTTTGGCACAAGAACCAGATTTGAATCTTGCCTCTCCATAACTCATTACCTACGTCATTTTGAACAAGTTACTTTTCCTCCCTGGCTTCCTCCCCTCTTAATTGAAGGGGTTGGAATCTGTGACCTCTGAAATCCTTTCAGCTAAAAAAAAATCCTATTATTTTAAAATAGATAAAATATTAAATATTTGTTTCTGTTACTATATATATTCAATAATAAATTTTAAAAATAAAATAGACAAAGATAAAAACCACTTTCTGTTTGACGGGAATATTGGATGCGTTAGTTCTTGGTCAGGTTCCAGATTTTTGAGTCATTAGAAACTGTGAAAGGAATCTTCATCAGAAGGATGGCCAAAAAAAAGAAGTAAGCATCCAGCAAGAGGGAACTGTTTTATCCTGGGCAATGACATCAATATGACTACTCTTGATTCTTTGATGATTTGGGAAAGAACCCTCAGCCATCTCCACTGTCTGTTCTCTTATACCTTTTCTCCTTTTCTCAGCCAAACTCCTTGGAAATATTGTATATGCGTGATGCCTATATTTCCTATCTTCTTACTCCCCCCGTTGATCTATTCAGTATCCTTCCATCATCTCTGAAAAAAGAGAATGGGTGACTTTATCAAAAGATTTGCTAAACTCTAAGTCAGCTCTGTCCACAGCACGCACTCTCAACGACCAGTTTCCTAATCCTGTCAAAATCGGAAGTGAGGCCAGTTGGGCATGATTTGTTCTTGGTGGCGCCGTGCCGTCTCTTTGAAGCCATCGTTCCCTTCTCTAGATGTTCACCAGGCATTCCTTAAATGATCCGTTATGGAATTCCCCAAGGAATCCCAGTAAAGTTCCCTGGCCAAGAGTTTGCAGACTCTGTTGTCTTCACCTTCTTCAGAATTGGGGTAAATTTACCCCTCTCTCGCATGGCGTGTGTACCTCTTTCAAATATTACTGGCTGTGGCTCATCAGTGTCGCATCTGTTGGTATCTGAGGATAGGATTCATCTAGACCAAATTGACCAAGGACAGGGAGTTACTCTCTTACTGTCTCCTTCCTTATCTTTGGTATCAATCAGCACCCTTTTTAGCCATTTTCATTTTGTGACTTCCATCACAAAGGTCATTCGTTCATAGCAGAAAGATAAGAAGGTAAGAAGTGAACAGTTTTGCCTTCTCTCTCTTAATATCATTGGTCTATCCACCCCAAGAAGAGATCCTGTCTCTTGTTTTGCCCTCCCTTCTCTCTGTTATAATTAAAAAAAAACCCAACCTTTTTGTTGTTCTTAGCTTTTTACACTTCCAGTGTGGGTCAGTTTGGAGGGCTCCAACAGTGAAGCAATTTGAAATTTATATCTAAGATACATGGAGAATATTTAAGAGAGAGTTCCTTGGCCTTCCTTAATTGCTAGGCTTATCACATTGTGACAATGAGGAGAAATTAAAGGAAGCATGTTAGAAGCTTATGAGATTGAAAGTTTCATTGTTATGTTCAGCTTCTGCCTACAGAGACAGAGATGCATTTGTCTGCATAAGGTAGAAACAGCCTCTGTTAGGAGGCATCAGTAGAGTGGAGATGGTGCTGGGTTTGGAAATTGAATGCTGTCCCAGTTCTCTTGCCCATTACCTGTGTGTCCTTGGGCAAGGATTTGACCCTCTAAACCTTGGTTTGATTTTAGGAAACTCCACTCCCTAGTGGTACTTTGGGAGATGCAGGGTTTTCATAACTTTGGATCTGATAGAATGGAAGCAGCTTGAGGGCAGGGATTGTTTCATTGGTCTTTGTAACCCCAGTGCCCAGCTCACTAGTAGGCACCTAACAAACGCTTATTTTAAATGACAAGCATACAGGGTGCCCTCTAATTTAAGTGGATATGACACTGTGAGTTGGGTTACTGATGGAGGAAGAGTAAATGCTCCTTGTATGGCCCTGATTGCTTCGGAGGGCTTGGTGCACTCAGGACTAATGGGGTCTATCAAGACCACCTGATGTCTTTCAGAACTTTGTCATGAGGGGCTGCAGCTGCTTGCAAGCAATATTTTCTCTGTGCTTAGTGGGGGAGGGGAAGTGAATCTCCTCTTCAAAAGAAGTCTTTTATATATAGACAGTCATTCAAAACATAGAGTCCAGACTGGGCTGTGTCCTACACCCTCTATCCTGTTCTCTGTCATATTCACCAGGTTTTAGGCCGTCCTTTCCTTTATCTTCATTGTCTTGTGACAACTGATGCACCATCTTTATCAAAAGATTTCCTAAAATTAGGTCAACTCTGTCCACAGAGTTGGGGCATGGGGTGGTGTTACTGATAATAATTCATATTAATAGGTCATAGTAACTTAGATGACTTCATTTGATTCTCATGATAACCCTGTGAGTGATGTGCTTAACACCATCCCCAGATGAAGGAACTGAATCAGAGAGGGTAAGTGATTTACCCAGGGTCACACAGTGAGGGCTCAAACTCTGGTCTTCCTGACTCCAAGACTAAAGTTGTTATCAGTTTTGCTGCCTTGCTCCTTACTGAGGCCCATGGAACAGTAAAAGGCACTATCTTTTCCAAGAACACTGACACAGATTGGGAAAGCCTGTCTTGATGCACGTATCCTACAGTCTGACATCTTACAGAAACCTAGGCTTGTAGAGCTGGGAGGAGCTCTAGAGGTCACTGAGTTAACCTTCTCATCTAGGGGGGACAAAGTGGCCCCTGAGCCCTTCATACCTCTGGCATCCAGTGATCCTCTGACATTTAAGAAAAATATAATTCAATAAACATTTATTAAGCTCCTACTATGTGCCTGGTACTGTGTTAAGTCAGGGGGATCTACAGTCCCTGCCCTCAAGGAGCTTATGATCTGATGCCGAGAGGAGCATTTAGGCATATTAAACCAATGCCTTGCATACTGCCCTGTAACTTAGGTGACATTCACAGAGTCTTAGACTAGAAGGGGATTAGAGGTCCTCTGATCCAGCCTCATTCTAGGGAGGAGAAATCTGAGGCCCAGACAGCTGAGATGACTTGGTCTAGGTCCCATAGCTAGAGGTGTAGGAGCTGGGATTTGGATCCAGTTCCTAGGACCCAAAGGAAGACCTTCAGCACCTTGGATGGCTCAATGAAGAATTTATAGGGAAACAAGATGGTGCAGTGTCAAACATGGGAGCTCAGTCTGGGAGGGAGTAGCTAGGAGTCCACTGAAATCCTGAAGTCGAGCTTTTCTGCCTTTCTCTCTCCCTCTCTATCGCCTCGTGTCACTTCTTGCTGTGGTTCATAACCTGTTTCTAGCATCATCTTCCTGTTTTTCCCTAACTCTTGTCAAAGAAAACGTGACCTAGTTTAACAACAAGGCAGGTGTGTGGAAAGTATATGACAAGCTGTAGGGCCTTATATATTTCATATTGGCATGTAGACACCTGCCCATTCCCTGGATTAATTCCGTTATTCCAACTTGCTGTCTCACTGGAAGGTCTAGTTCCTAGAGCAGAATCAGCACCATGTTAAACTCAGATTCTCTCAGGCTCCTAGAAATAACCCTTTTGGAGGAATATACTCTTCCCTGCTTGTGACTTTAGCTCTTGAGCCCCCATGGATTCATTTCCACTCATGCAAACTAGGCGTAGTAACACTTATATCTTAACCATAATTATTTACTTAGCAATAAAGGAAAGGCACTAATAATAACATTCTATATTGAAACAAATGCAGCAATTATGCATTTACTTGTGTCATTTTTCCACCAGGATGCTCGGTATCTGGTGGGGAGGGTCAGCGCATTTTTAGTTAATCCTCACTGATCTCCAGCTCTATTCCTGACCTGATGTAGCAGTTACAAATTCACTCAAATTACAGTTGTCTTTAAGAGGGTGCTGAGGAAGTGCTACTTCTTAATTTTTAGAGCAGCCAAATTGCTGCAGAGCTCATCAAGCTGACTTTCTCGGCAGTATAAGCTAGCTCAGCCTGGTGTTCACCTACCAGAATGCTGTGTTGTCTAATCTAATTATGGCAAGTAGAATTCCCTGCACAACAGCCCAGGCTGACTCTCAAGTTCTTCCATTACCAGGCTTGGGAATCATTCCATTAAATCTCAGTATCTCTTCCTAGACAATAGCTGTCCAACCTGTCCTCTGCCTTTCTGCTTTTCTCTCAAACCAGAGTGGACAGCAGGGAGTATCGGTCACTTCTAAGAATCCTCACCTCTCTTAAGCCCTAGGGAGAACTGAAGAGCAATATCTAGAATGTCAGGCTCAGTCCTGTGTGGTTGTGTTACTCCCAATCAGTTGGGAGTCATGTAGCTGAAGCCTTGTTACCTGACTGCTCCAGCATCTTCTTGCCCTGATAGAGCTGATTTGACTCCCTGCTTTTTCCATAACCTTCATTTGTCATCCCCAGCTACTTGTCATTTTTAAAGGCTTAAATCAGAGCCTCCTGGAGCTTGTTAAATAATTTTTCACTTTAACAACCATATTTCTCTTATGATATCAACAGTCTCTTAAAAACTATATTCTAGTCTCCAAAAAATTGTGTTTCTCATTTTTTGTTTTACCGTCTTATGTCTTGAAATTGTGATATGCAGGACCTGGGACTCTAAATGCTTGTTCCCTTCCCGTTCTCTTAGGTCTTTGCATTAATTCCATGGTCCATTTCTGTCCCAAACTGCTGAGATCCTCCTGAAAGCTGTTTTGCTTCCTACAGGCGTTAGCAGTTTTTATAAAAGCAAAATTCTTTTCCTATTTCTTTCAGGCATCCAAATGTTCACTGGACAGAGCCAATATCTTACATCCTTTGCCACTTCATTTCACTCTTTTTCTTTACACAAAGGTGCTTTTCTTGCTCCCTCTGACATGAAACTGCTCTGTATGAAAAGAACAGTTCCCTAAAGGGGACCGTAGTGTATGAGAACTCTGTGTCCAGTGAGTGTAACTTTCCTCTTGAGTGAGGGCCTGAGGGGCTTTCCTGGTACTAAAGGGTACGGGCTTCTCAGTACACCCATGTCGTAACATCTATTTTGGCTTCTGAGAGACCTCTGTGGTTTCCTTCCTGGATCCTGACGTGTTTCAGAAAGTTGATGTTTCCAATTAAGTAAACTGCAGATGAATGAAGTATTTTTCTTCTCGTTGAGGTTGGGAAGAAAAGACCAGGGAATGCTTATCAAATGTGCTTTGACCTCATACAGAGTGATGCCATAAGAACCAATATTTTTCGAGTTGTGGTTTTCAGAGTTTCTTGCATTCGAGTTCATATACCAAAGAGATGTTTCCAGTCTTTAATCTCCTGACCAAACCATGTGAACGTCTGTGTGTGTGAGGGTTTATTTAATGGGCACCAGCTTTACTGTAACCTACTGAGAAAGGTAGTCGTCCATGGTATATACAGTGTCATTACTTTCTAAGGCATCAGCAATAACCAGTGGAAACAGAACACCAACAATTTCCCTTCATCTCACAGGAAGGAAGTGTTTGGACTTGCAGATTCTAACCAGTTTCTTTTCTTGCAGGGACCTGAATTAATGGATAAATATGTGGGTCAGTCGGAACGTGCAGTCAGAGAGGTAAATGGTGCTGGTATCTCTTTATCTGTTTATATTTATTTCTGTCTGTTTGAGCTGAAAGATAGAAGGAAGGAAGGAACAAAGAAGAGAAAGAGGGAAGGAAGGAAGGAAGGATAGAAGGAAGAAAGGTTTAATAAAGTCTTTAATATGTGCCAGGCACTGCTAAGCTCTCCATCATGTCATTTAATCTTTACAACAACCCTGGGAAGTACGTGCTATTATTATCCCCATTTCACAGTTGAGGAAACTGATGCAGATAGACAGAGGTTATGTGACTTGCCCAGGGTCACACAACTAGGAAGTATCTGAGACAGGATTTGAACTTGGGTCTTCCTGACTCCACGCCTAGCGTGCTATTCCCCAGTTTCCTCCGTTTATTTGCTTTGCCCATCCATCACTTTATTGTCCATCCTTTTTCCTTTGACATTCAGTGGGCCCACAAGTGGTATCCTGTATTTCCCCTGAGCAGCGCTTGTTTTGCCTTTGCTTGGGCCGCTGACGCTCCCTTTGGACCGCCTTGCTTGGTGGTTCTCCTTTCATTCCTTGGCTTCTGTCCGTTTCTTATGTCGTTGACCATGGCTGTGTTTCTCACCACAGCTAGGTTTCAGGCCTCCAAAGTCGTGTGCATTTTTGATCTTCTGACCATAGAGTTGTGTGTGTGTAGGGCATAGTTTTATATTACATGGACTTAGGGATGCCCCAGTTTGGTGGAACCCAGTGTCTTTCTATTTTTGTAATCATCCTGAGTGAAGAGATTTTTCCCGTTTTTGTCCAAGATAACACTTATGTAGTCAGAGTGGCAGAAGACAAATGGACCTCTTTTGACAGCTACGAAATATTTAAAATTCTAGAGGAAAACCTAAAGTACATGGGATAGGGTATTGTGGAAAATTCAAGAAAGAGATGGTCAAGAAGCAGGCATGGACAAGTCACTGTTGGCATGGATTTCAAGAAGTTCTAACATTCATTAGAATGTAAACTTGAGGGTCCTGGTTGATATATATTCCCAGTGCCTTTACATAGTTGAGATTTAGTCACGTTTATAGAATTGAATTATGAATGAATCTCTGAGCTCAAGGATCTGTCTAGGCTTTAAACATTAAAATAACTCCATGGAGGAATCTTGGTACGGGGAAAAGAGAATTCAAGAACCTGAGTTCAAATCCAGCTCTGACACTCTCTTGCTAATTTTGGACAAATTACTTTTTCTTTCCTGGGCCCAAGTTTCCTTCTTTGTAAAGTGAGAGCTGGATGGCCCTTGAGATTCTTTCCAGATAAAAATATATGAACCTGTGTGGACAACAACATTATTTGAAATAATAATATTGATGGCTTACTGATTGCAACCAAAGTCTACTTAGGACTTTGGTTCCTGTGCTAAAGACTAGCTCCATAAACATTTATTATTCTCCTACTGTGTGCTAAGCAGTGTGTGTGTGTGTGTGTGTGTGTGTGTGTGTGTGTGTGTGTGTGTGTGTAGGAATGTGACTGCGTCAGAACATTCAATGTAGTAGCTCATTGAAATATCTGTTCCAGATCTTCAGGAAAGCTCGAGCAGTGGCCCCATCAATTCTTTTCTTCGACGAGCTTGATGCCTTAGCAGTCGAAAGGGGCAGGTAAGAAATGCTGCTGTTGCATCCCCTCACATTTCTCTTTTTGTTGCCTGGGTTTCAAGATGGTGGTGCATTGAATGGAAGCATGCAGGAGAGGAGCCCTCATGGAATGCTCAGACTGGGAACGTAGCAGTTAAAGATGAAAAGTAAAATCGTAAGTGAAATAAAAGCTCAGAAGGTTAAAAATGGAAGGAGAATAAATGGTTTAGAACATAAGATAGAAAACTTGACCTAAGTGAGGTATACCTTAAAAAGTAACATAGAACAAACATCTCAGCAGTAACTCCCCGATATAACAAGAAATATTGTAACGAAGTCAAAAGATTGAAAATATATCTACTATAAAAAACTCATTGGTAAGCAGGTTGAAGATAGTTTAAGAATTATTAGACTCCTTGAAAACCATAACCATGCTAAAAACCTGGATGTAATATTTGAAGAAATCTTGAAAGAAAAGTGTTCTGAACTATTTGAAGCAGAGTGCAAAGTGAAAACGGGGGAAAAATGACTAATGTCTTCATGAAAGAAATGCCAAATTGAACATATCCAGGAATGTTGTTTCCAAAATTATACTTTCCAAGTTAAAGGGAAAAAAGTACTGTAAACAACAATTCAAGAATTCAGGAACCAAGAAACCTTGGTCAAGATAAGATTATGCCACATCTACCATTAAGAGGGAAAATCTTGGAATACGATGTTCTCCATGGGAGAGATGGCTGAGTAGCAGGAAGCTCTCCTCTCCTACTCCAATGAGATCATGTGTAAAAAATGCTTAGCACAGCTCCTGGCACATAGTGGGCACTATGGGCATGCTCATTCCCGTCTCCTCCTCCTCCCTCAGAAAGATTTAGAAATGGCTGGCACCAGATGCAGTCTGGGTTGGTACATCTAAGAAAATGGCGTTCCATCTTCAGGGTATCCCAGGTTTCCTTGAAGACTCAGCTTCAGGTGCTCATTCTTAAATGAAGGCCAACTCAACCTCAGTGCCCCTTCCCTCAGAAATTATTTTGTTCAGTTTTGTTTATCTTACTTATCCTTGTTTGTTGTGCAAGGTACAGCTTGGTGAGCTCCTTAAGGCATTCTTGGATAGAATTTTCTACGTGTAAGTACCTGATTAAGAAGCATTTTCCACTAGAAAGAAAGAGACTGGAGGTACTTACTGGTAGCTCATTCTTGAAATTCTGTTGTTGTTCTGTCATTTTTTGGTCATGTGTGACTCTTCATGACCCAATTTGTGGTTTTCTTGGCAAAGATACTGGAGAGGTTTGCCGTTTCTTTCTCCAGATCATTTTACAGATGAGGAAACTGAGGCCAGCAGGGTAGAGTGACTTGTCTAGGATCCCATAGCTACTAAGTGTCTGAGGCCAGATTGGAACTCAGTCTTCCTGACTCTAGGCCCAGTACTCTATCTGCTGCACCACCTAGCTGCCCGCAGCTAGGACTCTCCAAATTCTTTTGAAGACGAAGGGGTGCTTTAAGGAAGGAAATAGCTCAATTTAACCTTACAGATCAGAGAAGAGAAATCACCCAACAGGCTTTGCTTGTTCAAGAAGTGAATATGGCCCCCGCCTTCCTGATCCTTTGGAGGCAGTTGTTTTTGGAACCTGAAAAAGAGCAAATATGAACCAGATGTGGGAAAAATGCGTGCAGCAGAACTGTCATACGACGCATCCAACTTTAAACGTTACAGGAAAATCGACAAGGCCCTTGTTAAAAATAGGACCTTGGTTAGAGGCCTTGTTTACACAATAAACATTTGCAAATGCATCTGAGAGGCTGACTATCTGCAGCCCCTGGAGACCAGCCTCCTGTGCTCATAATAATCACACTCAAGCATTCAAGGGGACACCTGTTTGTGTGGTTGGTCCTTTCCCCTTTGTGCCTCGTTCGAGGTGAGAACAGAACCTTCCAGATGACTTGCCATGATTTTATACTCTCTCTTTCTCTTCTTTCAATGATATTTCTGGTCATGCTTTTTCTGTCACTAATTGATAGCTCTGTAAAGGGGAGAGATGTAGGCTGATGACTGGATCTTACGCACATGACTCCTGTGTAGGGACTTGTAGAAATAGTAGAGGGGTGTGTGTGTGTGTGTGTGTGTGTGTGTGTGTGTGTGTGTGTATACGCACGCGTGCGTGCATATGTGGAGTGAGGTAATATAGTAGATAGACTGCTGGACCCAGAAGATTTAAAGTCAAATCCAACCTCAGCTTTGTGACCCTGGACAAATCACTTCACCCTGTTTGCCTCAGTTTCCTCATCTGTAAAATGAGCTGGAGAAGGAAGTGTCAAACCACTCCAGTATCTCTGCTGAGAAAACCCCAGTGACGTCACCAAGAGTTGGAGATGACTGAAAATGACAACAACAACAAAAATCTATAGACAGACCCAAACCCCAGGCATGACCGTTGCCCACAATTATCCAGACATAACTTTAATTTTTAAAAGCCCAAGAACATTTTTAGTAGATGTCACTATCCCTATTACTCATCATCTCCAACTACATGGAATGAAAAGTTTTCAAAATACAGGGCTCTGTTGTTAAGGGAGAGAAAATCCCATGGGAAGGAGATGAGATGCATGTCATTGCTCTCGTCCTGGTTACCATTGTACTTGTCCTGCGATGCTTCCATTGAGACTACAGAAGATATGCTTGCAGTCTGGTGTTTTGGTTCAACTCAAGAAGATCAGCTTTTATCTTCTGTACAATGATGGTCCATGGATCCCCAAATACACAAGAGTAGTGCCTTGTCTCCAGACAGTTTCTTTCAAATTCCTGTCAAAGATCAGAGGAATGGGATGGTGCTGAGAGCCCTGATTACAGTAAAAGCTCACATTTTCATGTAGAGTTCTGTGGTTTGCGCAGTGCTTCTCTGATAACAAGCCTGATGTGTGTGGGTTGTGTTCCTTGTTTTGTAGATCACAGAATCTCAGAGCTGGAAAGGACTTCAGAAGTCACTTATATCAGTCCATGCCTGATCAGGAATTCCTTCTACAGTGTTGCTTGTAAAGAGTTATGTCCTTTGCTGGACCTCTAGCAAAGAGAGGCTTCCTAGGCGGCTCGCTCTACCCTAGGATCACTCTAATTGTTAAGTTTTTCCTTAGATCACACCTCGCTTAGCCTCTTTGTAACTTTCACCATTATTTCTATTTCCTGTCCCCTGTGGCCAAGCAGAATCCAGTGCCTAGTAGAGTGCTGTCATTTCCCCCTCTAAATCTTCTGTTTTCCAGGCTGAACACCCCAATTCCTTCAGAGGAGCCTCCTACAGTGTGCTCTTTAATCTCATATCTTAGTCACTCGCCTCCTAATAGGTTTTTAATCTCCTTCCTCAAATGTGGCACCCAGGACCAGATGCAGAGTAAAAACAGGTGGAATCAGTTGCCCATGGTCATATCTCCTAACAGATAAAGATTAGAGCAAGGATTCACGTTCAGGTTTTCTGCCTTCATGATTCACTAGATTTCACACTTCCCTCAGAGAGGTTAGGGCTGGATTTCAGGGCCTGGGAATCATCTGCATAGAAAAGTCACTTGAACACCTGGAAGGTGAGGAGATTCTCAGGTGAGATAGTGGAGGGGGAGAAGAAAAGAAGGCTGTGGGCAGAGGATTGGGGAACTCCCTTAGTGAGTGGGTCTGACTTGAGTTCAAGGAGTGGTCAAACAAGTAGGAGAAGAAGAGAGAGTAGTTTCATGAGAACCTAGAGAGGAGAGCAGATGGAGGAGAAGAGGTTGGCTTGGTCCAGTGTCAGGCACTACAGAGAGGTCAAGAAGCGTGGGAATTGGGAAAAGGCCCGTTACATCTGACAATTAGAGATCATTGGTGACTTAGATGTGAGCAGTTTCAGTTGAATGATGGTCAGATTTCATAGGGTTTTGAGTTGGAGAGAAGTGAGGTAAGTAGTAGGAGATTGGAGGCCAGCAGGAGGAATAGGTAGAGAGCTTTCCAATGGAGGTTACCTGAGAAGGGGAGGAGAGATACAGGGCAGTAGCTAGTGGGGCTGGTTGGATCAAATGGGGGTTTTTAAGGATAGGGGAGAAGACATGGATGGGCATGTGTATAGGCAGCTGAAAAGGAGCCAGTAGATAGGGAGGCATTGAAGGCCAGAGAGAGAGAGAGAGAGTAGGGATTATGATGGGATCAATCAATTGGAGAAAACAGGATGGGATGGGCTTAAGGATTTATGTAGAGGGGTTTGCCTGGGCAACAATGGCCACCTCTTTATGTAAGGGAGATGTATGAGATGAAGAAGGTAGAAGAAGGAATTCTCATCAAATGGCCTCCATTTTTTGGGTAAGTCTGAGGAAAGTCCTCAGCTGAGGGAGGGAAGGGGAATGCCATGAGAGGTAGACAGAGGGGTAACAAAATTGGGAATAGCCCTTGTGTTGAGTAGCTGCAGTGAGGACTCAGTTGAGGTTATGTGGCGAATTTTCAGTGAACCTAGTAAGTACAGGCTTGTGATCTTGTCCACGTTGATTTGGGAGTGAATGAGACAAGTAATGAGAGTGAATTCAAGGCTGGAGCTTGGCAAGGTGTGATTGGCAAAGGCAGGGAATTCAGATATATCAGAGAGAGTTGGACCAGTTCACCAGGGGTCAAGGGGAGAAGAGTGTCGCCAGTCCAGAGGTCATGGGAAAAGGCCTGAGGGATGGAAGGATTGGAGGTCATGACGCCGGTGGAGATGATTTAGAGTTGTAAGTCAGAGGGGAAGATAGAATGATAAAAGATTAATGATGGCAAGATCCAGGGCGAGGCCGTTGATGTTCTGAACTGGAATGAAGGAGTAGCTCATGGGAACTGCAGATTAAGAAGTGAAAAGTTAGAGTTATCAACATGTGTGTTGAACACTCTCCCTTAATGTGAAGACAGGAGTTAGAGAGAACAGGACCGTGAGCTGGGCGGTTGGGCAAGCAAGGAGAAACTCACAGGGATTAGCAGGGGTGTTGGTCACTAGGATCTGAGCTGAGCTACAAGTTGGTATCGTTTGACAGGCAGTTTTCAAGGGAAGGAATCCAGGCTATCTATAGCCAAGGAAAAATGCCCCAAATCATACAATTAGAGAGAGACACATGTGAGCGATTCCAAGATTCTAATGTGCAGAGATGATAAAATAGGAAAATAGTAAATGTTGAAGGGGCTGTGGGTAAACAGACACAGTGGTGCACTGCTCGGGGACCTGTGAATGGGTCTCGCCATTCTGGAAAGCAGTTTGGAATTATACACAAAACGTTACTGAGCAGTGAGTGCCCTTTGACTCAGACACTTCACTCGAGGCCACAACCCAAGAGATCAAAGAAATGGGAAAAGGGCCTACGTGTACAAATGTTTATAGCAGCTCTTTCTGTGGTGGCCAGAGACCCCTGGAAACTAAAGGGATGGGGAATGATTTGTGAGTTGTGGTAAATGCATCTGAGGGAGTACCGTGGTGCTTTAAAAAATGAGGAAGCAGATGACTTCAGAGCGATAGGGAAGGCCTTAGACGGTCTGATAAAGAATGAAATGAGCAGGAACGGGAGAACCATATACACCATAACATTAATGTTATAAAAATAAGCAACTTTAAAGATGTAAACTGATGAAGAATGAAATGAGAAGAAATAGGAGAACCATTTATACTATAATATCAATATTTGAAATGAACAACTTTGAAGACTTATAAACTGATGTAGAATGAAATGAACAGAACCAGGGGGACAATTTATACAGTGAGAGTGAAGATAAATAATTTGGAAGGCTCTGAGAACTCGAGTCAACACGAGGATCAGTCATGATTCCAGAGGAGTGATGATGAAACATGCTTCCCACCTCGTGACAGAATGGTGATGGATTTAGGGTGCAGAACAAGACATACACACACACATTCACACCCACCCACCCCACACAGACACACACTCACACACACCCACATACACACACTCACTCACACACACACTCACCCACATACACACACTCACACTCACACGCACACACTCACATACACACACACACATTCACACCCACCCACCCATACAGACACACTCACACACATACACACACACACACACTCACACTCACACACTTCCACTCTCACACACACACACACACACACACTTTTCCTATGCAGCCAGTGAAGGAATTTGCTTTGCTTGAGTATCCATATTTGTCACAAACAACTTGTTTTTTTTTTCCTCTCTTTTTCCCCCCCCCAAAGAAAGGGTTGGGAGGGAGAGAAAACAGATTTCTGTTAATTAAAAAATCAGCTTTTTAAAAATAGAGAGGTTGGGAGGGGTGTTGCAGATGTGGGAAGTTGTGGGTCCTTTCAGATGAGCTCACTGTCTTGTTAGTTTTGCTTGATTCTCTACTTAGTTACTGGAGACCTCTCTGGGACTGGAGGGATGATCTGGGAGTGTTTGTGATGTGAAAAGAAAACAGATGAATAAAGCTTTTTAAACTTTGCATTATTTGGATTTCAAAGAAGGGGAGTTTGTGGAGGGCCGGTGGAAGAGGGTGCTGTACGACGGCTTTTAAAGATGCTCGTGCTGAGTTTTTCATGGCCACAGCATTTTCTGGACCTCATCAGTGATGAGTACCAAGGCGATCCTAAATTCCCCAGGCACTAAATGGATTTTAAATATCATGGAAATCCAGATGGATTGGGAAAACATACAAAGCAACAAAAACTCAAAACAAAGGAAGTTTCAGACTAATACTACGCTGCCCCGATGAGCCATGGGCTTCGTTTGTTTAAAAATCACCATGTTGTTTTGAAGACTTCCAGGAAAAAAAAAAAGACCACGACCAGATTACACCCATATGACCAGCCCTGAGATGGCAGTGTCTCAAGACTGGGGATGTTTTCTTTTGGCTAATGTCGCTCCCCTTTCACGAAGGGGAGGACTTTTGCAAAGGTGGGCTCAGCAAAGCACTGTGGGTCTTTGGTTCTTGCTGCCTTGACCACACAAAGCTTCATTTGTCCAACTAGCAGATGAAGCCCAAGGAAACTACCTGTAAACAGGTAGAGCTGTAAGGGAGGGTTGACCAGGATAATGCATCACAGCTTGTCCGTCTGCTTACTTACTTACTCTCCCCTTGGAGAGGGGACATGGTTTGTCTTCCTGGGGACAGTTCTGCTATCCCCAAAGACCTTGCAAGGTGCGTCTTAGAATCCAGTTGGATGCTTTTTGTGAAAAGATTTCAAAGGTACTAAAATCACTCTGAAAACATTCATAATCATAGCCCCCATTTCTGTGCTGCTTGTGAGTTTGAGTGATGTCTCATTTTAGCTTCAGAAAAGCCCTGGGAGGTGGGTGCTATTCTTATAACCATTCTAAGAAACTGAGATGCAGGAAACTTTAGTGAATTTCCCAGGGGCATAAATATAGTAATTGCTTGAGATAGAATTTTGAATCCTGACTTTTCAGTTCATTAATGTATCCATTGCCCCAATCTGTTGCTAATATAAAATGTTGGCTGCTGTAATTTGTAAAATGAGCGTGTGATCTGTTCATGATTTTTTTCTAGAAGTCTTCATGAAGTTCCTTACAAATGAAATTAAAATCTTGGGGAAAATCATTCCATCTTTTTAATTAATTTAATTTAATTAATTTAATTCCTGGGATCATAGATTGAGAACTGGAAAAGACGTTAAAGGTCAGTTAGGTGGCACCATAGTGAGTAGAGCCCTGGGCCTAGAGTGAGGAAGACTCCTCTTCCCTCGTTCAAATCCAGCCTCAGACACGTACTAGCTGTGTGACCCTGGACAAGTCACTTAACCCTGTTTGCCTCAATTTCTTCATCTTTAAAATGAGCTGGAGAAGAAAATGGCAAAGCACTCTAGTATCTTTGCCAAGAAGACCCCAGATAGGATCACTAATAGTTGGACATGACTGAAAAATGATTTAACAACAACACTTATAGGTCTAGAGGTAGAAGAGTCTGCTACTTGGATGACCTTGGGGAAGTCATTTCACGTCTATGGTTCTCAGTTTTTTCATCTGTAAAGTGAGAGATGCTTTGACCCTCTGCAGTAGGAAGATGCTGTTAGGTGTAATGAGAGAAAGAATGTGTATAAATGCATTTCAGCCACTCACAGGTTGATTTGGCCAAGTTAAGCAGCTTCAATAAGATGTAGTAATAATATTAGCAGAGATCTCTTGGTGTAGCTGTTCTCTGGAACTGCCCCCCATTGAAGGCTGTAAGGGAAATGAACTTAGTGGGGCCTTGCCAGGTTCCCTTCGGAATGCGGTCTGGCCAGGGCTGTCTGACAAGCCCCATGTTTTCAAGTAACCATAACAATAACAACAAAAATGGTATAGGAAATGGGGTAAGAAATTGCTTTCAAATGTTGCCGTTTGCTCAGATTCTTCTACCCTACGTTACTGCCCCCATCATTTAAAAACACATGTTTAGTTCATGGATTTTAAATTTGTATCACGTTGCTGAATGAAAGGGGGAGAAAACTCTCTCCCAGTTGAATTCGCCTTTGTGAAAATCATTTAGTCAGAACCATTTGATCCTGTCACTTTTATACAACATCCTGCCCTTAGCAGTCTACCCCATCTCCCAGCATCTCCCAAGGATTGAAAAACACTTGAATATCTTTGCTTTTTTAGGTAAGAATTTTCCTCCTAGTCATAGTTGTGAAAAAGGCCACCATTCATTCTCCCTCTTGTATTCTGTTATTTTTTTAAAATGTTAGCACCGTATATTCATGTGATAGATCGATTTTGAGCTCATTGTGACATACAAGCTGTTAAGACTGTAGATGGTGTAGCTGACAGAGTTATGTGATAGGACACGGAGTCAGGGAGACCAGCACGTGGAGCTTACTTTAGGCATTTACTAACTGTATGTCCCTGGGCAACTCTTCTTGTCCCATTTCCTCATCTGTAAAAGTAAGACCAGTCATAACACCTCTTCAAAGGGTAGAAATAATTGTGGGGATCAGGTGTATTCCCTTTTCTTCCACAATAAAAGAAAAGAAAACTACTCCCTGGTCCTCGCTTTATCTTATTTAATTTTCTAGTACTCTTTAAAGCATTAATGTTCTAAAGAGACACTTTTTTCTTCTCTCTTAATTAGAAACTAAGCCTCTTCCAGTTGTTTAAATATACAGGTGTGCTGAAAGGGACATTCTGTATTTCCTTTTCTAGTTTCTCCTGCTCCTTGTGTTTGGATTTTAGAGTTTCTACCAGATTCTCCTCTTTTTATTAGGAATGTTTCAAATCCTTCTTTTGTAATAAAGATCTATTCCCCCCTCACCCCCACTCCCCATTAGATTATCCTCATTTTTGCAGGATACATTATTCTTGATTATGAGCCTCTATCATTTGCTTGTTGGAATGTTGGTCTGGTTTTTCTTTTCAGTAGTAGTCAGCAAGTCTTGTGTGACCCCAGCTGGTTCCTTAGCACTTGAACTCTTTTTGGCTCCTTGTACTTTTTTTTCTTTGACCTTTTGTCTCTGGATTTTGGCTATGGCGTTCCTGGGAGTTTCCATTTTGGGTTTCTTTGAGGAAGTCATAGTGGATTCTGTTTTCACTTTGCCCTTTGTTTTTAATAGATCTGGGCAACTTTCACTTATGATTCCTTGAAATCCATGCTTTTTATTTGGTCATGGATTTCAAGAAATCTTGCTGTTCAATTCCCTTTCCTGAACTTGTTTACCAGGTCAATTTTTTAAAAAAATAATAGATATATTTTATTCAATTTTTTCAACCTTTTGAATTTGTCGTAACATTTTAAAAAAATCTTATGGAGCCTTTGAATTCTATTGAATTCATTCTCATTTCAATCAATCAAAAAATAAACATTTATTAAGTGCCTACTACATGCCAGGCCCTGTGCAGATTTATAGAGAATTTCCAGTCCAGTGTTTTCCATTTTTTTGCATAAGGTTTTCTACATCCTATTTTATTGTGTTTTCTCTTTCCAATTCTTGGAAAGAATTCTTCCAATTCTTTCCAATTCTTTCCAATTCCAATTCTGGACCTTTATTCCCCTTTGACTTCCTTTTGTAAAATCTCTTCCTTCATTTCCTCTAGAAAATCTTATAATCCTTGCGGCCAAGACATTTTGCTCCCTGTAAAGCTCTTTTTGCTGTTGTAGAATTATTTTCTTCTCCATTTATCTCTTGGACATCTCTTGACATATAATATTTCTTCTTAATACTCAGTCTCTTCTTCTGTTAACTCATTTGTTAATAGAACTCAGCCCTTGTCAGGCTTCATTCTCTCCCCTCTTCTTGATGGTCAGGCCTTGTTTGGACCTGACCTCTGTTTTCTGTCTTGTCCCTCCCCTGGTATGTCTGAATTCATAGTGCTGACAAGTTTCAGTTCCCCCTGTTTTGTCTGGTTCAGATAGGGACTTCTTGAAGCATCTCAAGTCAGGTTGCTGATACCCCTGAGGCACCTGGTCAGAGGTTTAATAGCTCATAGCCTGTTCTGATGTCCAGGTTGTTCTGTTTCTGACCCTCTCCCCTCCCATCCAACTCCCCCCTCAGCCTCCTTTCTCCCACGCTCCATTAGATAACTCCAGGTTTCCTGCCCCTTGAACATTTCTGTTCTGAAATGGTTCACCATCCCCCTAGTGCTTCCCTGTCCTTGCACTCCAGATCTCAAGTCTTCTTCTTTGTCCATGCCCTATAAGCATGCAGGGACCTTTGGACAGTCTCTAAACAGGATTTACCTACATCCATCCTGGTTTTCCTGGTAGAACCCTTTCCCATTAACTGTAGAGTTCTGAATGTCTTTTTGTGTTGTCCCCATGTGTATAAAGGTGCTTATATTATAATTTCTCTTTGGATATCTTGATCATTATTTGGACTGGTGCCTTTTTTTCCCAAACAATGATAAGGGACATGTGGGAGAGTGGGCCTCGTCTGCAACCTCTCATTCGGCTATCTTCACTGAAAGTCTGTATTTCATTTAGAGTAGGGGATCTTACCTTGGGGTCTTTGAATTGGTTTGTATATGTATTTAATATTTTAATAACTGTTTCAGCATAATTTATTTCCTTTGAAATCCTGTATGTCTTACTTTATGCATTTAGACATTATCCTGAGAAGGAGCCCATAGGCTTTTTCAGGTAGGCCATGTCACCAAAAAGATACAGAACCCTTGATTTAGAAGCAGCACAGAATTGGGGGAGGGGGCAAGCCTTGGAATCAGTAGGTTGCTTAATAAGCTGACCAAGAGCACGGTCATACCTGCCCTTGAGGAAATCAGCTAAGTGGAGGATGGGTCTGATGGGGGAGAATTATGAGGCAGGAAAACAAACTGGAAGGCTCTTAGGAGTCTAGATGAGGGGTGAGGAGGGTCTGAAACAGGGTGCAGGTGTCTGGGGGAGTAGAAAAGAGTGGCTTGTGCTTCATTTAGGCGTTCATCTATTTTCTTACCTACTGTACTAACAAAAACATTGCAAAATGGATGGCTTTGAGTTTCTTGTTGTCTTTTTGCTGACTCATGTACTCTGATAGAAGGACTTGCAATTTATAGCTGCAGCCATAGTAGTAAAGAGATGGTGACGATGGTTATGGTGGTGATGATGGTGACAATGGTGACGATGGTGATAGTGATGATGGTGATGATGGTGGTGATGATGGTGAGGATGATGATGGTGATGATGGTGGTGGTGATGATGGTGATGATGGTGATGATGGTGGTGATGGTGATGATGATGATGGTGGTGATGAAGGTGATGATGATGAGGGTGATGATGAGTTGGTGATGATGGTGGTTATGTTATGATGGTGAAGATGGTGAGGATGGTGATGATGATGGTGATGATGATGGTGGTGAGGATGGTGATGATGGTGAAGATGATGGCGGTGATGATGGTGAGGGTGATAATGGTGATGATGATGGCGGTGAGGATAGTGAGGATGGTGGTGATGATGGTGAGGATGGTGATGATGGTGAGGATGATGATGGTGACGATGGTGATGATGGTGATAGTGATGATGAGGATAGTGATGATGATGGTGGTGATGATGGTGATGATGGTGATGACGATGATGGTGGTGATGATGGTGAGGGTGATGATGGTGATGATGATGATGGTGGTGATGATGGTGAGGATGATGATGGTGAGGATGATGATGGTGGTGATGATGGTGAGGATGGTGATGATGATGATGGTGATGATGGTGAGGATGGTGAAGATGATGATGGTGACGATGGTGATGATGGTGATAGTGATGGTGAGGATGGTGATGGTGGTGGTGATGGTGAGGATGATGATGGTGATGGTGATGGTGAGGATGGTAATGATGATGATGATGATGGTGGTGAGGATGGTGATGATGGTGATAGTGATGATGAGTATGGTGATGATGGTGACGATGGTGATGATGATGGTGAGGATGGTGATGATGATGGTGGTGATGATGGTGAGGATGGTGATGGTGATGATGATGATGGTGGTGATGATGGTGAGGATGGTGATGGTAAGGATGATGATGGTGATGATGGTGATGGTGATGATGGTGATGGTGATGATGGTGGTGATGATGGTGAGGATGGTGATGGTGATGATGATGAGGATAATGATGGTGAGGATGATGATGGTGATGATGGTGATGGTGATGATGATGGTGATGATGGTGATGATGATGATGATGGTGGTGATGATGGTGATGATGATGATGGTGGTCATGATGATGATGGTGATGATGGTGATGATGATGGTGGTATTTGTAAAGAACATTAAGGTTTACAAAGCTGTTTATGTACATTATCTTAATTGATTGAGTCAGTTAGGTGGCACATTGAATAGAGTAGTGGACTTGGAGTCAGGAAGACCTGAATTTAAATCTTGCCTCAAACATTTACTAGCTGTTTGATCTTGAGCAAGTCACGTAACTGTGTGCCTCAGTTTCCTCATCTGTAAAATCATCATCATAATAACCCTTACATCCTAAGGTTGTTTTGAGGATTAAACGAGATAGCACATATAAAGAGCTAACTATTATTGTTATGAATAATAATCATTATGATATAAACAATTATTCTGTTATTGGTATAACTTAATTACATTACTAATTAATGATTATGTAATAAAATAACTGATATATGATAAATATATAATCTATAAATATACTTAAAAAACAATATGAAAGAACATAAACCTAAGATTATGCAATAATTATGATTACAATTGGGTAATATTACATCAGCTCTGTGTGGCAGGGGCTAGCATATCATCATTTTACAGTGGAAGATGGTGAGGCTGGCAGAGATTACGTGGCTGGCGCTTCTCTGAGGTGAGAGTCAATCTTACATCTTCCCAAGTAGAAGGACGTGTCCCGAGCTGGGTCTGCCCGGCCCCCTACACGCACTTGGGAATGTCATCCCTGCGATGTAGAATTCTGTCATCTCAGAGTGAAAGATACTTTCCAGCTCCTCTAGTCCCATTCCTAGGTTTTATAGAGAATGAAGTAGGCCAGGCCCAAAAGAGGGAGGGGACTTGTCCACAGTCACTCAGCTTGCACATGCGAAGAGGAGACTTGAACCCACATCTCCTGACCCTAGAGGTCAGGGCCTGCTTTGTTTTTTTTTTAACCTTTGACTCTGCTTTGCAGATTTCAGTAACCGGCACAGCATAGGCACCAAACAAGTTTGGTGAAATGTTCTGTTTTCTCCTGGTTTTATTTTTATTTTTTTGTTATTGGGTTTTTTTCCTCAAAAATGTTTCTGCCCAGGTTATCACCTGACTTTTAAATTTCTTTATAGCAGGGGCTCTTAATATGTGGTGTGGATGTCCCCAAGGGGAATGAGGAGCTTTTCTAGGGAGTAAGGGACCTCAAGTAGCTGTATTATCCTGTCTAAATTGACCTGTTTTATTTTTTCCTCCGATATAAAATCTAGAATAAATTTCCTTCCATATTGAATGGGGGTACAGGAAGGCTTGCTGAAAGCCAAGAGTGGGTGGGGCTGGAGAAGGGCAGGGTCCTTTGGTTTCTAGATGTGGATATTTTTCCTCCACATTAAACAGAATCTACCATCAAGCTCGTGAATTTCATTTTCAGCTCTCCCCATTCAGGAGAGCCAGGCTCTTTCTACATTCATTTAGCAAGTCCCGAAGACTATGTTCTAAGTGCTGAAAATAATCCTCAGTTTCTAACACATGGTCCATCAAGTTGTAGAGATAAGTCAACAAAGCAAGTCAAACAGCATTGATGACTGGACCCTCCTATGTGCCAGGCACTCTGATGAGCACTGGGAATAGAAAGAGGGGTCAAACCAGTCCCTGGCCTCAGGGACCTCTCAGTCTATTAAGGGAGGGACACCATGCAGACCACCACAGACAGACAAGGGTAAACTGAGATAATCTCAAGGCAAAGGAGCTAAGATGAAGGAAGATGGGAAAGGCTTCTTGTAAGGATGCTTGAAGAGAGCCAGGAAACGGAGATGAGGAGTGGGAGAGTCCTAGACATGGGGGACAGGCAGGAAAAATGCATAGAATCAGGGGATAGGACAGTCAAGGAAGCCAGTGTCTCTAGATTAAAGAGCACATGGAGTAAAGTATAAGGGGAAAGGTAAGGGACAGGCCTGCTGCTGGGAGACACAAGATGGTGATTATGGGTGACAGAAACCCTCTTTGTCTCTGTGCTTTTTCATGGTCTTTGGAATGGAAAGGACAGAACCAAAAGTCAGATACGGGTCTCTTTAAGAGAAATGACTTGCCCATGGTCACTGAGGCAGAAAGGCAGAGATGGAGGCAAAAATGAACAAACCAAAAGACTGTTGTCATGCTAACTTCTCACCTCCAGGTGGGGCCCAAGGTAAGGATATGAAGAGAATTTCCAAAGCTCTCAGCAATTAGGGCCTTTCTTTCCTTTGTTCTCCTTGGTTTGGTACATCTAGAGGAGGAGGGTGGTTAGAAAGTCCGGCTTCTCAGAGCTGGGGCCCCAGGGATGCTGCCTTTGAGCTGGGGCCTTTCCCTCCTCCCCTGCCAGACCCAGCCTCATCTCTAAGCATCTTCCACACTCTGTCTGCCTGCCTGCTGTCCTGACCAGGGTCCTTCTGGGTGACTTCTTATTACATGACTCCCTTTGGAAACTAATCCAAATGAGTGAGCCTTGGATTCAGTGAACCGTCTCTGGCTGTAAATAATGCTGCATTGGAGAAATGAGTTTCATTGCTTTGTAGTAAAGCTTTCCATCCCCTCATTTGTCTCTGTTCTATAGTTGTGGAAGAAATTCTGCTCCTAAAACCTGTTTTTCATTCTAGAGCCTGGCGTGGTCCAAAGTGGTCTTTCAAGTATCCATTCCCTGTTAGATTCTAATGCTCTTTCTACTCTAGAACCTAATTTTAATTTTTTTTTAAAGACACCTAGGAACATGGGTGGTGACTTGTGGGTTTGTTCTTCTTTAACCTTAAGGTTCTGGTCTTCAGAGGTAGCTCATAACCCATTGAATAGATCATTGAGCCTGGAGTCGGGAAGCCCTAAGTTCAAATCCGACCTCAGATACTTCCTAGCTGTGTGACCTTGGGAAAGTCACTTAACCTCTATTCATTTCCATTTCCTCAACTGTCAAATGAGGACATAGTTACAGCCTTTAAAAAGCAAAACCGTTCCACAAATAATAGGCATAAATAATTGGATGCTGCAAATCTGATGGTGTTCTTCAGACATAGCAAGAAGACCTTGATTAAGTTGGAGCCAAAGGTTAAAAGGCTGCAATGTGAAATGATGGGACTTTTATCATTTGCGTGGCACGGGGCCAGGGGGGAAATGATAAAACAGAGTTCCTCTGCTTGTTTCCTTGCGTATCCCTGGAATGATAATTCCCATCTGTCTAATAAAGCAACCCCAGGAAGTGACCCCATCCATGGTGGGTTTGCCAAAGATGTTTGGGGCTGGAGAAAAGAAAGGTGTGCTGTGTGGAAATAATCCATCCCTTTAATCGTTCCATGTTCCGTGTTTCCACTACCAGCAACGTATCCAAAGCCCAGAAGATGCTCCAACTTTGGAACAAACTAATAAGGTTAAAATGCCGTGAAAATCATAGCATTTTCGTTACCAAAAGTTCCTTAGAACCGCCCCCTCCTCAGGGTAATTCTCCTTGTTTCACAGAAGAAGATGCAATGGCTAAGTGAGCATTTCGGCCAACAAGCATTTATTATGTGCCTACTGTATGTTGGACGCTATGCTAAACCCTGGGGTTACAAAGAATAGCAAAAAGTAATGCCTTTTGCCAAGGAGCTCCTGGTCTAATGAGGAGGATGGCGTGCAAACCACTCGGTACGGACGAGACATACACCAGGTCCTTCGGAGATGACTAATAGAGGGAAGAGTCGAACAGCAAGGGAGATCAGTAGAGGCTTCTCAGAGAATGGGGGGTTTGAATTGGGCCTTGAAGGAAGGCAGGAAAGCCTTTGTGAGACATTAGGAAAGACGAGAGGAAAAAGGAGTTTGAATGTCCACAGAAGGTTTTGGGTTTGATCCTGGAGGCAACAGGGAGCCGTTGGAGTTTATTGAATGGGTTGAGGGAAGAGACAGGAAGCCTGGACTCATAATATTACTTACATTTCTGTACTCATTTAAGACTTACAAGGTACTCTAATCCCAGAAGCCCTGTGTGGCAGAATATTACAAGTGTCCCCATTTTATGGAAAAGGAGGAAGGTACAACAATGGAGACTAGTGTAACTAAGTATTGATAAGCAAGTATGGTAGAATGGAGAAGAGACTTGGGTTCAAATCCTGCCTCTGTCTGTCATTTACTACCTGTGAGACTTTGGACTTGGTGTCTTCATCAAGACTTGGTTTCTGAGATGATTTCTTAGCTGAAAACATTACCTCTTACTTTATTAGGGAAATTGAGGCCATCTGCCAGATTCCCTCTTCTCCGCTTCTCATAATATCTTGTGTTCCTGTGTCTGATGGAGAGGTGCTCCCCCTCTTTGCCAAGGTAAATCCCTCTACATGCCCCCTTGATTCCATCCCCTCTCCTCTCCTCTCTCCATCAGATTGCCCCCACCATCACTTGCCTCACTTATCTTCAGTCTTTCTCCATCCTTGTGGCCCACAAATGTGCCCAAAACTCCATCCCAAAAAACCTCTTTCTGGATCCTACCATCTCTACTAGCTCCCATCTTGTATTTCTTCTCCATTTCTAAATCAAATGCCGTGAAAAAACCACCTAAATTTGGTGCCTCCTCCCCCTCTCTTCTGGTCCCTCTGTGATTGGGCTTCTGGCCGTTCCTTAATTCCCATCCTTATCAGCCTTCTCCAATATTTGACATTGTTGACTCCCCTTTTCTTAGACACTCTTCTCTAGGTTTTGCTCATTTCTCCATTTCTTCTTCTGGGTCTTTGTCCAGGTCATGTGGGTGTCCCCCAGGGCTCCGTCCTGGATCCTCTTCTCTTCTCCTAAGTGATCTTAGCAGTTCCCATGGCTTCAGTTACCATTTTAATGAAGATGATCGCCAGATGTATATATTCAGCCATAGTCTCTCCTAAGCTCCAAGTGTGTGTCAGCAACTGCCTATTAGACATCTTGAACTGGATGTCTTATAAGCAACTTAAACTCAACCTGCCCAAAACACAACTCATTATCTTTCCTCCCAAACCTTCTGCTCCTCTTTGGCTTTCCCATTACCATTGAAGGGACCACCATCCTTCTAATACCCAACGTTGTACCCTTCGTGTCATGCTCTTTTCTTCATTCTCACCCCACGCACCCAGTCAGTTGCCATATCTTATTTCTGCCTCCACAGCATCTCTCACAAACTCCTCTTTCCATTCACTCTCCATCCACCTTCCCAGTAGAGACCCTCATTATTTTGTGTCTGATCTATGGGAACAGCGTCTTAATTGGTCTTCCTGACTCAAGTTTCTCCCTACTCCAGTCCATCTCTTTGGAGTATAGGTCAGGGAGTGGTATCTCTGGGTCATAGGATATGTATGGTTCAGGGACGTTGGGGGCATGATTCTAAATGGCTTTCCAGAATTGCTAGACCAGCTCACATCTCTTCTGATACTAACTTAGTGTGTCAGTTTTTCCTGTATTCCCTTCTATAATGGTGATGTTAGCTAATGTTTATATGGCATGTTAAAGTTTACAATACATACATGTATATATATGTATATATATGTATGCATGTATATATGTATATATACACACAGTACAAGCATATATGTATGTGTGAATATATGTTTGCATTGTATGTATATACATGCTTGAGTCCCCTTCCTAAGGAGACCTTTCTTTGTCCCTCCTCCCCACCAGCTTTAGAGCCTGCCCCTGCATATCCCCTCATATATGCTATGCATATATCTTATATATTATACGTGTGTGTGTATGTGCTGTCCTCCCCATTAAATTGTAAGCTCCCTGAGGGCAGAGAAGGCTTGGCTTTGGTCTTTCTGTCTGCAGTGCTTGGCATGATTCTTCTCGTATAGTAAGTCCTTAATAAATGACTACTGATTGATTGGTTCTTTGGCATTTTTTCGGCTCTTGTGCACGATTCCCAAGAGAGTTGGGGAAATGAGATTTTAAATCCCATTTCCTGCTTTGGCAGAGACTTTCTACATTTCCATATTCTTCCTTCCTGGCCAGTAATGAATTATGACTGGGGGGGAAATGTCCAGCAAGATCGTTTTACACAATTAAAAACGTTTTACTTATTTGTTTCAGAGATGAGGAAAAACTTTCCCCCTCTCTTTGGATGCAGATGTGTTATTCGTATATGCACTAAATTTTTCTCTTTTAAATTTAGCTCTTCAGGTGCCGGAAATGTAGCAGACCGTGTTTTGTCCCAACTCTTAACAGAAATGGATGGGATTGAACAGCTCAAAGATGTCGTTATTTTGGCAGCCACCAATCGCCCAGATAAGATCGACAAGGTAGGAAAGCTCCCCAAACCAGGCTTGGTCCTGTTTACCCCAGTGATTTCCCAATTGCTTTTTCTTTTTTAAGGATTGAAGAAGAGAAAGGGGGAAAGATCGCCTTGTTTCGGTCAGACATTGGGTGTGTTTTAATACTCAGGACAGGGTTTGCCAGCACCTCTGAGTTTCTCTAAATCTCTTTTATTTCAAATTAACTCCATCCATTTGTTGCTGCCCGTTTCTTTCTTTTTTTCTTTTGTTTCATTGCAACCTATTGTCATGCATTGACCCATCTTCTCCTTAGACTTTGTGCTTCATCTGATTTATTTATTGTGAGGGCAAAGGAGAATTGTGCAGTGACCAGAGTGCTGAGGTTGGGGGTTCCAGTACCACTTCTGACACTAAGTTAGGTGGTCCAGTAGTTTGAGCGTTGGGCCTGGAGTCAGGAAGACCGGAGCTCAGGTCAGGCCTCAGACTCTTACCACCTGGGTGACTGAACGTGGCACTTGACCGCTGCCTGACTCAATTTCTTCATCTGTAAAGTGGGGTCGATAATAGCCCATACCCCCCTGGGTTGTTGTAAAGATCGAATGAGACAGTGTTTTCACGTTATTGATGCCAGTATTATCACTGTGCTTGTTCGCTAGCTCTGTGACCCTGGGCAAGTCACTTCCCTTTAACATGCCTACAGTGGCTCCCCTCGATTTAGCTCCTAAATCATAGACGGGCTGTGAGTTGTGTTGGCAGCGACTTCTCCATGTAGATATGCCCACTTTTCCAAGATGTCTTTGTTGAGTATCTCCTCTTTTCTATCCAAGTAATTCTGGATAGACCTTTAGCTTTTGGCCTTCCAAAGATATCGGTGATGACGATGACGACGACGCTGACGATGACGACGACGCTGACGATGATGATGACGGATGATGACGATAGTTGGCATTTAAAATTTGTGATGCACTTTACATTTGACCCATTTGATGTTTGAATTAATGTTCTGGGGATTGATGCTGTGATTATCCCCATTTTACAGATGAGGAAACTCAGGGGTTAAGTGGTTTATCTGGGGTCACGCAGCTAGCCAGCACCTACAGGTGGATTCAGACTCTGGTCTTCCCATCTCCAAGTCCAGCGCTCCCTTCACTGCAGCACCTAGCTGCTCCCTTTCTGGTAAGTGCTCCTGAGGAAGGAGATGCTGAGGTCCGGTGGCACTGGCCTTAATTCCTGGGCTGCCCTTCCCGTCAGGGCACTGGAGAAGGGAGCTGCTGGGAGGTCCAGGCGTGCTGTCCCAAGGCCGGCCGATGGCTTTTACCAACATTGCTTTTCCCTTGTTCCTTCTGTGTTCACGTTCCTAGACTGAGGCATGCGACCCCTTCCCTCACAGTGCTGTTTCCTTAGGACATTTACTGGCTTGTATTGGGCTTTACTTTATGGAGCTTTTGGTCTTGATGGTTTAAAGAAGAGAGGGAGATGTTTTAGAAGGGCCCACAAGTTAACAGTGCCTTGTATACAGTGGGCACTTGATAAATGCTTACCGCCTGATGGTTTTCGGGGTCGGCCGACTCTTTAGGCATCAGTAAAGACTATTCAGGTGAATGTGGAGGTAAAGCCCATCCCTGCTTGGTCTGCAACAAACCTACCATAACGTTTGAGTGAGGGTGTCATGTAAGAATGGGAAGATTGGAGAGCTTGCCTTAGGCTGGAGAAGCTGGGCATTCCCCTGGGGGAGGAAGGACTTCCAAAGGCCTGGTAGCTGCCTTAAACTAAGATTTTTGAGACACATCCACTCACATACCACTGTCAGAGAAGTCCCTTTCATCTCTGTGCCCCTAATTAAGCCGTAGCCCTGTGCCATAGTGGCTGGAGTTCTGGACTTGGGAATCAGGAATCCTGGCTGGGAATGCGGCCCCAGCAACTTAGAAGCCATGGGGTGTGGGCCATGTCCTTTCTGGGCCTCTGGATTTTCTTCTGTGAAATGATGGGATTGGGCTGAATGACCTTAAAGGTCCCTTCTCGCTCCAGATCTGTAGTGTTGAGTCAGGAGCAGTGGGCCTCAAGGGAGCCGTTGAGATCATGGCGGGCCAGCTCCCACTTCCTACGTGTTCGGCCGTCTGTGGCGGGTGCCATACTGGACGTGGCTGCCCTCCCTTCCCTCACTGATCTCTGTCCCCTTTATGTATTCCTTCTCCCTGGGAGAATGCAAGCTCCATGAGGGCAGGCCCTGGCTTTCCTTTCCCCTCCATGTCCTCAGTCACTAGCATGGTGCCTTTGACACCGTAGAGGCTTATGGGACGGATGCTTGCAAGTTCATTCCCAATTCACAGATCGCTCTGACTTGGAGCTGCGCCCGCTCAGCCTCAGAAAGGTGGACCAGGTCTGAAGGGGGCCTGTCTGCGCCTGGTTTGGCTTGGACTGTGACTCGCACGGAGTCAGCCTCTTTCGTTCCTAGCTCAAGCTAGCGATCACTCGGGGTCTTGGAGGTTTATTTCCTTTACGGGGGTTTTGTCATTTGTTTTTGTTTCTTCTCCCCGTATCAAAACAGCGTGGGGACTCTTTGTTACTTAACCATAGTCACACGAAACCATCAATGCACATGGACCTATGGGTACCTGCTTGTGAAAACAAAACCCCTGCGGAGACAGTCCATTAAACTTCCTGTTTCCAAACCAGTCCGCCCGGTTTTTGCCACCTGGTTTGGCTGAGGAAATTGCAGAGGGGGCAGGGGGAGAGAAGCATTACTCCATGTGGGAATGGAGACCAGCAGGGAAAGGCTTTTGGAGTCAGGGACCCTGTCTTCGGACCCTCCGACCGGTCCCTCCAGTTTTCTCAGCCTCTGTTTCATTTTGTTCAGTTGAGGGGTCTGGATAACATGGTCCCTGAGTTTGCTTTCCGGCTCTGGGTATATTTAATTTCATGATCCCTTGACTTGGATGTCCTGGGAGAAATCTATCTTGACAGAACCCGCTTTGGGCTCTGGTCTGGGAGGTTAACTCAGAGGGTTTTCACCTTCCTGCTCCATTCCTCCTCCCCCCACCCTCAGAGATCTTAAGCCTGAAAGCATGTGGCCAGCAAACATGGGGGGATTGAAGCGGCCATGCGATGGGAACCCTGCCCAGCCTCGTCCCCAGCTGCATTTCCGTTTGGCTCAGCCCGAGGGCCTGGGGGACCTGGGGGACTGTTCCCAGCCCAGGAATCGATACAGGGAGCTCAAGAATCAGACTGCAGTACCCCATGCTGGTCTCACTGTTGAATGTCGAGCACATTGACTCTGACGGGAAACCCAAGCTTGGCAGAGCTGGGGGAGGCGGCCCTGGGGCTCGCAGGTTCCCCTTCGCCTTTGCCCCTCACATCCTGTCTTGAAGAAAAGTGGCATCCTCAAATGACCTATTTGCATAAGAATGACAGGATGTGATGGGACAAATGAAGATTAATGCCATGGGGCGATGTCAGGCGGACTATTGTCTGAAGATTGATGACAGGCTGTGTTTCTTCCAGTGGCCCAGAGCTGGGCTTGGAGTTCATTGGGCCTTTGTGAGAGTCAATGGCTATTGTGGCCACATGGTGCACCTTGGTGGAGGAGGGGTGGGTTTGTGTCAACACCACAAGCAAAGGAAGCCCTGGGCTGGCCCTCTCCCTGCCCAGGTGTTTTTTCCATGAATAAAACAACCTTCACCTCCATCATCCCCACACATATGCACACATGTGGTTTTCTTCTTTGAGATGTGGTTTTAATTTTGATGTAGACACTGTCAAATTGACTGCTTTAAAATCATTCCACCGTAAAATGCTAACACGGTCCTCTGGCTGAAGACTCGGGCTTTGCCTTTGTGTAGTGAGAAAGGAGGGAGCAGGGTAGAGCAGTGGTTAGAGCCCTGACCTTGGAGTCAGGGATGCCTGAGCGTGAAACCTGGTGAGCTCCTGGCCCTGGTGACATCACGGGACTGCTCTGAGCCTCGGCTGCCTCAGCTGTGAAATGGAGATAATTAGGACTTCTCTCTCCCAGGGTTGTTGTGCGGGCCCAATGAGACAGGATCCATAGGGCACATCATCAGCTGTCAAGTGCTGTTTGAATATTAACTCTTCTTGGTAGCTATCACTGTATATATTGGTGAAAGGAGTTAAACTTTACTCTTCCAGTTTATGATATTTTGTGTTTGACTTTGATCTGAGTGAGGAGGGGTGCAAAGTCACCAGCCTCACTCTCTGCTCCAGAGCCTTCTGGGTCCAGTGGCCAGATATGAATCAGGTTGATGGGAGATGGCCCAGGGTGCCATGGGAGACCCTGGCCCTTTTAAGCTGAGATCTTTTCAGTGAGAAGTGAGAATCTTGTTTCCCAGGAGAAGCAGGTTTGAATCCTGATTCCGGCCCTGGACAGACCCACTTAACTTCTTGATATTTGTCCAGGGTGGGGAGCTTAGGTGACCTCTGAACTCCCTTCTACCTGCATGGTTTTGTGACTGGTCAGGAGGGATCCTGGAGTCACACCAAAGGAAGGTTGGTGCTGTATCAATTATGAAAGGCATCAGAAGAATCATTGCCCTCTGTGGCCCGTCGGTCCCTTCCTTTAAGATAAACCAGAGGAATGGCCCACCCTGGCAGGTCTGCACAGCTGCCTTGTCGTCCAGTGAGCGGAGTGTGAGGAAAAGGGAAGAGCTGTGAGGCAGCCCCAAAACAGGAGGTAGCTCCGGGCCAGAGCTGGAGAACAGCCACTCACAGCTTTCTTTTGTCTTCAATTTATTTCTTTTGGGGATAGAAAAAAAAGCCAGCAGGAACCTCATCGAACTGTGTTTTCTCCTTATTGCCCGGGCCGAAGATTGGGCTTGGAGGGTCCAGTCTTTATGAATGTCATGGCGATGTTATGCATGGCCCTCCTACCACTCCCAAGAAGAAAGAACTTCAAATCACAGTAGCAGTCGGAGGGGAGGTGGCCGCAGTGCCAGTGGTGGCCGTACTGTAATCTTGCTGCTCTGAATGTGACAACGGTTTCTCGTGGACTGGGGGAGCATTGTCTTTGGGTCTGGGTCTAATGCAGACATTCCTGTTGCTTCTGGGACCTTGGGGGGGGGGGAGGGTCTTCTTCATTGCTCTGCCCCTCAGGGTTTTCATCTCTAAAATGAGCAGTTTGGACCACATGGCCTCCAAGTTTCCTACCGGCTCGCCACCCAAGGGCTCCTGAGCACTTACTCATTTTCAGAAAAATTATTTTGACTATGAGGGGGAAAGAGATATATAGTGAGAGATATATGAACAGAGGGAGAGAGAGAGCAAAAGACAGAGATAGACATAGAGACAGAGAAGAGAGGAGAAGAGAGACAGATAGAAGAAAGGGAGAGAAGGGAGAGAGACAGAGAGAGGAGAGAGAGGGAGAGAGAGAGAGAGAGAGAGAGAGAGAGAGAGAGAGAGAGAGAGAAATGGACAGAGAGGGAAAGAGAGAGTGATGAAGAGAGATGTGGACAGAGAGAGAAGAGGGAGAGGGAGGAGGAGGAGAGAGAGACAGAGCCCCTTCTGCACCGTTAGTGCTCTGGGAACCCCCTGTTTGGGAACTGAAGGGCAAAGTTTCTGCTCACCTAAATGGCTCCATCTTTGCTTTGGGGGGCCTGGACTGAGATACTTTCAGAAAGCACAAGGGGAGAAGGCATGGATGCCTCAGGTCTGCTGACCTTCAGCACCTTGTTTGTGCTGGGCACCATCCTAAGCTCCTTGGGGGTACACAGAAGGAATGGCTTCCCAGCCCTGTGCTTGTGGAGAGGCGTGGCTCTGTATGACCAGCTCCTCCTTTTCAGCCCAGCCCTTCCTGACAACCAAAGGCCAGCTGGTGTTGGGCTGCCCAGGGGCTCCCCCAGGCCTGTCTCTATCACTCCCATTAAAAAGGGTAAGCTACCACCATTGTCCCATTCTGCCATGAGGTGGCAGCCACGCACCTGTATTGTGGGGTACGTTTCCTCTTCATCTGGGCAGGACCGATGAAGCCGCCTGGTTAAGTTAGTGGGAAATGCAGGGTCTCTCTCCAGAGAGCTAGCGAGTCAGATGAGACCCTACAGAGGTTCTCGGTGTGTGAGCCAGACCTGGCTTTCTGGTTTAGCTCATGGCATCCTGGGCATAGGGCTCAGAGTGACCTTCTGGGCAGCCTGGTCTAGACAGGTAGCATAGAAAAGTGTAGCACGCAGGGGTCAGGAAGGGTCCAGTTCAGATGCTACCCCAGACACTTAATAGCTCTGTGACTCCAGTGTCACTTAACTCTCTCTCGGTCTTAGTTTTCTCATCTGTAAAATGGGTTCTGTGACCTCTACAGCCCCTTCTGGATATAAATCTGTGATCATTTTATAGACAGAGAAGTAAAGTGAAGAAAATTGACTGAGAAGCATCGGTAGCAACAAAAATAGAATTTGAACCCAGGCCTCCTGAATCCAAATCTAGCCTTCTGGCCACTGAGCCAGCCGCCTCCAGGAATCACAGAACCACAGCTCTCTGTTCTCACCCTTATTGGAGTGAGAATCCACACCTGGATGGCTGGATGAAGGGATGTTGGCTTCTGCTTCCCTGGAGGTCTCCAAGGTCTCCCCCTCTCGGAGACTGTTCTGTTTTTCTCTTACCTACTGGTTTGTTTGGTTTTCTGAGGCGATCGGGGTTAAGGGACTTGGCCAGGATCACACAGCTAGTAAGTGTCTGAATAATAGCACTTATTTCACAGGGGAAGTAATAGTAGTAAAAAAAAAAAAGCCAGACAGGGCCTTAGCTTCCGTAGTTCATTAGGAACTTGGCTTGAGCCCTGGGCTTTTGAGATTGGTTAATTTTCATCCACTCATTAAATAAGCATTTAATAGTGGGTATAGTAATTAAGAAGTCTCCCCACCCATTGAGAAGGCAAGAAATGTGATACTCACACATATGAAGTCATGCAGAACGTACGTCCACATTAATCAGTCCATTGATAAACATTTATTAAACCTCCCACTGTGTGCCTAGCACTGTGCTAAAGGGGGTTAGCTGTATCTAAGGGCAGGGGAGACTTTTTTCAAAGAAGGTGTTTTAAGAGTTATAGAATAATAGGTTGGAAGGGTCTTTAGAGGCCACTGATTCCAACTCCCTTATGTTGCAGATGGGGAAACGGAGGCACAGAGATTTGAGTGACTTGTCCAAGGTCACATAGCTCCTACGTATCTAAGACAGGATTCGACCGCAGGTCTCCTGCTAATACCAAGCAAAGCATTAATTTCCTTCCAGACAGAAAATCTTAGCATTCTAGAGAGGGACGAGATCGTAGACGCCACACTTAGCTTGAAAGTGGCTTGACCAACTGACATTTTTTCCAATAAGTTTTTAATGCTGTCTTTACTTTTTATATCCCTCCAATCGCCCCCAAACCACCAGCTTTCTAGACCCTTGTGTTTTCTTGCATCTGTTAAACGCCTGCCTAATACAAACGCAGCACCCCAAGAAGCTCAGTTTCCTGACAAGGCTTTTCTAGGGACCAGTTTTCTCCTTGGCTTTGGTTCTGACCAGTCGCACCCCAGGCAAAGGCACAGCCTGTCTGCCTGATGGTTCTAGTCCATGTGTTCCGGCCCCATCCTGCTCCGCTCTGCTCCTCTCCCCTGCGTGATGGGGACTGTGTTTCAGGGTTAGGCGACTACATGGCCTACGCAGTCTGTATGCTTTTGGTAGAGAGAACGCCATGACTGCGGCCAAGTTTCCATGGGTTGATATTTTACATCCACATTTCTAGCCTAAAGAGTCTTTCACTCAGACAGTGAGAAAAGCCAAATGGTGTTTCCTAAGCAGCTGGCCCAAGCGTCCTGTACAAGACAGAGATGGAAGAGAAACAGTGGCCGGGGCAGCTCCCTGAGACATTCCTCCTGCTAACAGGAGCTTTATAGAATTATATACATACGTGTGTGTGTGTGTGTGTGTGTGTGTGTTACACATGCATACAGGTGTTATATGCGTTTATGTGTACATGTATATTTTCTATGTGTGTATGTGTATAATATATATGTAATAGCATGAATTAGGTGCCATTGGCATCCCCATTTTACAGATGAGGCCGAGAAACATTAAGTGGCTTGCTCAGACTTACACAGACTGAATGGTATCGGAGGCAGGATCTGAACTCAGGAGTTCCTGACTCCCAAGTCCAGCACTATTCACTGTGCCCCTCTTCGGAGTCTGTTTCCTGGCCATAGTTTGTAAAAGTCTTATTAGAAGTCGGAGCAGTATATAAAGCAGCTGTACATCTGGGTCTCTCTAAAATGTGTCATTAGACTAAGTGTTGGGGAAGGTAACAGGCAATTGGTGAAAGCAGAGGGGGTGTAGGGAGAAGGACAAGGGAAGAGTGAAAGAGAGAGAGAAAAAGGAGGGAGGGAGGGAGAAAGAGAGAGGGAGAGAGAGAGAGAGAGAGAGAGAGAGAGAGGAGAGAGAAGAAAGAGGGGAGGGAGAGGGAAAGAAGAAAGAGGGGAAAGAGAGAAGGAAGAAAGGAGAGAGAGAGAGAAAGAGAAAGAGAGAGAGAGAGAGAGAGAGAGACTGGATATGTAGATGATTGAGGAATAGTCTGCATGGAGGCGATAAATGAACCCATGGCAGCTGATAAGATCACGAAGCAAAAGGACTGTGGTAGAAAAGTCCTGCCTGATTTTTGTATCACGGACCCCTTTGTTAAAGCCAGTGGAGGATTTGTTCTCTGAATGATATTTTTAAATAATTGAAGGAAATGCGGGATTTTGGAAGTGATAAGCCTAAGGGAGGCAGTCAGCATAAATCTCTTGCTCTGCTGGAAAGTATCTGTTTGGGATTTCAAGTCTGGTCTCTCCTGACCCAAGTGATTTAGGATAGTTTTAGGGGCCTATTGAAAATCATTGAAAAGGGGAATTGCTTATCCTCTGCATCAGTGATTTTGTGATCACCTGTGTGCTAGCCCCAAGGAGGAAAGAAGCACAGACACAGAAGACAGCCCAACAATATTCATTCAAGGCTTATTTTGCAGTCAGCCGACATTGCGGGACGTCGGGAAGCTCCTCAAACTTGGTCTCTGTTGGCCTTCTGGGAAGCACAGAAGTTATGAGGTCATAGGTGGGGACTATGTCTAGAGGGCTCCCAGGTATGGCAGTCTCAAAGACAAGATGGCGGGGCTGCCAATGTGGAGCCAGCACTAAGGAAGGTTCATGAGTTTCCTTTTTTATACACAAAGGGACCTCTTCTCTGACATGGTTTTGGTTTTGTAGTTCCCGGGCATTATACGGCCATGATTGGTGAGGGGGGATGTCAGGCTCACCTTTCATTCTTACCTCTACCCAAGATGGAGGAATCTGTTACCTGCAGAAACTTGGGCGCTATGAACAAACCCTACTTATTGTGCTTAATTTTGAGATCCAAGCATTACAGTAGCTTAGAGATCATTTCACAAGTCTAGAGCATAAGGCAAAGTTGTGAAGTTGCCTAGATTTATCAGGACAACAAACAGTGAGCATGTATGAACTCTGAGCAGAGCCCTCTACTGAGTTATCTCTTCATAACCTCGACTGCTGCCAAGGGGATCGGTCTTGACATAGGTTCATTTGATAGTACAATAGGGTCTTTGGTTTATGGAGTTCAGAGTTTTCCCTTGGGATTCTTTATCTGAATGCTAGCCTGGATTCTAGGAGAGCCAAAACCTCAGCATCTTAATATGAAGGAGGCAAGCCCTCAGCTTTTGCATGCATAGGCAGTCAGCTCTAGCACATCTGTGCACACTATCTGTGTACGTGTCAAAGCTGTTTGGAGGGTCCGGAGGAATTCCACTTGGGGTAGAAGACTTAGGCTAAACCCTCACTGGGAATTAGGTGACTTGGAGGGGTTTGCTTTGTTTTGGTTTTTTCTCTGTTCATAGACTGGGAGGAGGTTGATATTCCTCAGTTTGGAGAACAGGGCAAGATTGCACTTGCCAGGCTTTGGATGAGTGTCTGTGATGGGAGTCAAGAGAAGATGTAGAGGGGTGAATGGCAGAGGTGGAGCATACTAGGGAAATGCCTTTCCTTTCCTTTTCTGTTATCCCCTGCCCCCTTTTTCCCTTCCTCTGTTTTCTCCTCTTCCTTTTATCTCCCTTTCCCCTTTCCTTCCCTCCCTTCCTCCCTGCCTCCCCTCACCCTCCCTCCCTCTTTCCTTCCTTCCTTCCTTCCTTCTTCCC